>WIPJ01000991.1:48512-100078 GCA_018155075.1 Cassiopea andromeda
ATCATCATCATCATCGTCATCGTCATCATCATCACCATCATCATCATCATCATCATCATCAACATCATCATCATCACCAGCATCATCATCATCTTGTCTTTTCTTTCCCAATTCACACCCGAAGGGGACCTAGGACTGTCCTTGGAGTCAGTTTTCGCCTGTCATTTGTTTAAAAGAGGTGATCAAGTTGGCTACACTCAATCCACTCTGTAAGCCCAACAGTTACTAGGCAGAACTGTAACGTGAGCCATTGAGTCTGTTTTCACTGAAGGGGCCTGGTTGGACAGTTTGCCACAGGTCATCAACATCTGCCCTAATTCTGAATCTCTGCGACATAAACCACTATTAAAGACAGCTGTCACTGAGCCCGCTTGCCACCACGTGGAAGTTTCGAAACATGGATTAGTAATAAACAGCATCATTATCATCATTATCATCATCATCACCATCATCATCACCATCATCATCACCATCATCATCATCATTATCATCATCATTATCATCATGTTCACCATGATTTTGATTATGATCGTGATCATGATCATGACGGCCATTGTCATCAACAATAGCAAAAATATTTCATTTACCAACCACAGTAATTTTTTAATAGCTATTTAGAGTGATATATTTACCATTTGTACTAAATGATTATTTTCTGATTTCATCGCGATTAACTTTTTCCCTTCTTCTGATTCCAAATCAATTTCACCAAATATTTCCCCAAGAATTCCTTTGCGCTTCTTCTTTGGGGGTTGCGAATTTTCTGTAAATACAACTTTGCGTAATTGAACAAATATTACATGATTTAAGTGGAATAAAAAAGATTGATTTAAGAAAGAGCTGAAGATAAAATTTTGAGAGAAATTAAAGATCTCACCATTATTTGACAAATCATTAATAACTCTTTCTTGAATCTTCTCAAATATTCTTGGTGACTTTTTGCTTTTGTTTTGCGTCACGGTATCTTTATTAATTTTTATCTTATTACTACGTACAAGATTGATCGCCTTCAACTGAAAATAAATTCAAACATTGGAATCATTGACAGAAAATTAGATATCAAAACATCCTATCCTGTTTCATACAGTAGTCACCCTCTGGCTTGCAAACAAGTAAATTTATATGGTAAAGGAACCAGATATTACTAAATGAACTCATAGAACATATTTTCAGAGCAAACCTTCGCTTGATTTTCGGAGTTAGGTCTTTCAACACTTGAATTCTTCACCTTTAGTGGCATTGCAACTACACTGGAACCTTTTGAATTTAATGCATCACTGATCACATCAGTCGAATCAGAGAATTCAATAAAATCATCATCATGTAAGTGCCCCCCAATTTTTGGCTTCAGAGAAGAATAAAACTTTTGAGCTGGCTGTCTTATTGTTGCTGTTGTAGGTAGTTTTGTTCTTGCTGTTGTAGGTAGATCGAGGTTGATGGGTTTGATGCTTCTTTTAATCTCTTCCTTTTGTTCCCTAATTAGATCTTTGGCTGATTTTGCTTCCACTTTAACAGAAACTTCTTTCTGGTTTTCTACGAATTGAGATCATATTAAATAGCTAATGGAGCTAGGTAGCATATTACTCGAGCAGTAATAACTTCTTTGAAACTTAAAAATCAAACAGAGAATTGGAGAAGTACACTTTTACGTTTCGCCAAATCAGGTAACGGATAACTGGATGTCAGATTTGCTACAAGCCTCAAAACCAACTAAAAATTCAAAACGAATAACAACGATACACATTTAATTTGCCAAGTAACTTTGAATAATGCTTATAACAACATTCATAAAAGTTAGTTTGCTCAACAAAATGAATTCCCTGCCAGTGATACTGAATCGATCTCTTGCTAAAATCAAACTACGATAACTTAGGTTTCAGAGACCAATTTTCTATTGCCTATACCAGAAAAATATCAAGTGCCTTATGAGCCGTAAGCTGTACAACAAATAGCATACAATGAACTACGATGGAGCATTGATGCTATTGAAATAACTAGTAAACTTTAACAATGCTTCCCTTTTCTAGCAATGCCAATTGAAGCTAATAGTATGACAAAATTGTAGAAACCCCGCTGATAATTTGAAGATATCAAAAAATGTCGAGCCATTTTCAATTAGGGGTTGAAAGCTACCACAATGATAAACAAAAAATGCAGAATTCTAAGACCCCGTTTCCACTGACCCAGATAATGGCGAATACGGAGAACAATTTGTCGAATTCGGCTTGCGTTTCCACTGATATGATGAAATACGGAGATTTTGGAATACGCTATCTAGAGCGTATTTTTGTGGCTCCGGAGAAATTCGAATAAAAAGCGTATTAGTGGAAACACTCTTGCATTGATATTTTGGAATAAGCTGCAACACCAACAACGATTTTTGATTGGTTTGGCGCCAAAATACTCGAAGTGTATTGACGAGGCCTAAAGAAATAAGCTCCGAAAGATTATTTGTCATTTGACTTGCACTTGACCAATGCTCCAGTCAAACAGGCAGCGACATATGTGTACTTTATTGGACTATGTACCAAATCAATGCCAGTTAACATCGATTGTGTGCATAGCACTCGATTGTAATGTTGAGAAGCAACTCGATCTCGTCATCAGTCTAAACAAAAGAAGGTTCATCCCCCACTTTTCGCTTTACCTCCTGACATTCTGCTAAGTTAAGCATTTACAGCAATGATATCTCATTTTTGGACGTAGCATTAGCCGATCCCATCATGAGCTCATGTGTAGAACACCCTCGTTCGTATTTGATTGACGTAACATGTCTCACTTCAATGTAAAATATCCGGAGATATTTTGCTTAACTGGGTCAGTGGAAACAGGCGTAAAATGATAGAACGATGTCTGACTGTGCTTGGTGTTTCCACTAATACGCTACCCAAAAGATAAATTTTTCTCCGTATTCGCAAATATCTTGGTCAGTGGAAACTGGGCCTAATTGTACCCACAACGTCATTGCCATACACTATGAAGATCTTCTTCAAGATAACTTCATAGTTTAAAAAATTTGTGTTAGAACGCAGAAACAGATGTCAGATTGGCTACATACCAACAAGCCGTTCTTTTTTTTTAATAAGAAACCTAGCTCAAGGCCTAGTACTAAAAGCTTCTTAATTTTAGGCCACATTTTAGTCCTAAAAGTTTCTTAATTTAGCGAACTAAATTGCTGTGAAAGTGTACGCAGAAAGTGAATGTAGCTAACTATTTGTCCTATAACAAACAAAAAGCGTCAGCACGAGTTAATTTCTAAAGCAATGTCCTATTCACAATTGTTTTGGTACAGTTTTATGTTGAACCAGGTAGCAATTTCAATGTGTTATTTATCTAAAGTTTCTTAGCTCCTTCCTTGTAGTTCTAAGAGTTTCTTAAATTTTAGGCAGTCTAGTTTTAAGTTGCTTATAAAGTGGTTTCTTATAAAAAAAACGTGTGCATCGATATCCTTTCTAATAGCAAACAAATGAGTTATACATTTTGCGTTGAAAAATCGTAGGCACCATAAGTTAATTTCACAATCAACATTCACTGAAATTCAGCTTCAACTTCATCATGTCCGAATTACCGAATTACATCGTAGATAATACGTACCATCCTCTTCATCTTTTTTCAAAACTTTCAAAAGGTTTCTTGAGCCAAGAGTTGGCACCTTCAAACGACTCTTGCTAAAGTTGGAATGATAAACAAAAGAAACATATTAAACAAAGAATATTTCACAATAACGCGTTCAAAAGAAGCTGCACAGAACAGCTAGACTTGATACAACAATACCACATATGTTCTTCAATAGGAGACCAAAGCTGGTCTCTTTTAACCTGGAACGGATCATATAGCCAAAACGTTAATTGGTCACACACCTCTTTTCCGTGAGAACATATATAACAAGAACATGCCCAGAATGAGCTAAGACATATACTGAATATAAAATTTAACTAATGGAGAAGAAAGTTTGTTGTAATGTAAAACCTTTCGAACCCTCCTTCATCAACACTCAAAATCATAAGCCATAAGGACAAAATGCGTTGGCGCCTATTGGCCAATAGTAAGTAGCCAATCAGTTACACTAATCTTCAATCTTCGTGATTGAGGACTAGGATCTGATTGGCTACACCTTTTGACGAACGTGTACTAAAAAGAGTTTGTTAAATAAACAAAGCTCATGTACTAAAAGTTACTACATAGCAACAGAAGTTTCAACTATTAAACATTGAACTTACAAATCTTCAGATAGCAGATCACTAATACTGTCATCAAATGTTGGTTTGCCTGTGAAATGAAAACAGCAGTAGAGAATTTTAGGATTGATATACTTAGAAGTAAGAAATACAACTACATTACACATTCACAGGTCAAAACAATTTTTATCTATCTATATATTTATTAATTTGTTTATTCAATTATTTACAGAGTTCATACCCAATATGGGAATCAAGATTCCTTGACTATTCCCTGACTTTTCCTTGACTGGCAGTCAAAAAATCCCACTTTCTCCCCGAGTATCATTTCACATATTTACAAAAAGAAGTAAAGAAAATTGAGTCTAATGGATAGGTAATACATATATACTTGCTGTTTCACAACGCCAAGTTATAAAATTCACATTTACTGACAAAAAATAGAGCAATGACTTTGCGAAAAACCATGCAAAAAATTAATGAAAACGATATGCTGACCAAATAATTTGCTTTCCCTGACTTTGATAAAAATTAAAGAAAAAAAGTCAAAGTCCTTTCCCGCGCCAATGGCGCATAGGGCGGCGCCTATCTCCGTTTCTATAGCCCTAGGCCACGTGTCTGCGAATGCAGTGAAAGCTAGAGTGGGAGGCTGGTCCACTGGTAACTCCGCGTGTTTAACTTTCCCACTCCATTCTCATATGTCGAGCGCCAGACAAGAAGGCAGTGAGTACCATTTTTAAAGTCTTTGGTATGACTCGGCCGGGGTTCGAACCCACGACCTACCGGTTGCGAGGCAGACGCTCTACCACTGGGCCATCACTCCGGTGAATTAAAGAAAACCCCCTGAAAATTCCAGGTTTTCCCTGATTTTGTGTAAAAATGGTCTATTTCCCAGATTTTCCAGGTTCGATATGAACCTTGATTTATACAATTTCTCGAAAAATGAAACTGTGTTGATCTGGATCTTAAGAAACAGCAAAATGAATCTCATCTTACAATACTTTATACCTTTTGGCATTCCATTGATCTCATTCCCCTTCCCACTGCTTGATCCGTTTGAAGATACTATTGTACTCAATATTGATTTCTTTCTTTCAGCCTTCTTCTTCTTATCTCCTTTTTCATTCCACGTCAGAGTTCGACCGGCGTAGCAAACTTGTCCAGAACTAATATCTTTCTTTACAGCTTGCATTCGCTTGCCTTTGTTAAGGTCAGGTCCCGTTGAGCTGCATTTAAAGACAAATTTCTCAGAAAATTTTGCAGATTGACATAATAAAAGAATCATAAGAAGAGTACATAGAAACACATAAAAGGTGACTTTCATGTTAAAAAATCCGTTCACTTTGAGGATAACAACTTTGCGGTTCTTATGCCTACTGGTTTTTGATAAAACATGATCTTTCAATTGCATTATTTCGTTTCAAAGGATGCCTTTGATCATTGGTTTACGAATGTATCACACTTTCAAACAGAAGACCACTATCTTCCAATAGCAAATATGCGTTTGTGTCAAAGGCTAACCTCCTTCGTAGTAAATATGCGTTTGTGCCAATGATATAGAAGCGCCGAAGACGCTAGATGTCCAACTCAGGGGTTTGCGCATTGCGCCGAGTGAGGCAAATCTTGCTTTGGCGGCCATTTTAAATGGT
Organism: Cassiopea andromeda; assembly: GCA_018155075.1. Taxonomy (NCBI): domain Eukaryota; kingdom Metazoa; phylum Cnidaria; class Scyphozoa; order Rhizostomeae; family Cassiopeidae; genus Cassiopea; species Cassiopea andromeda. The sequence continues at coordinate 54,340 of WIPJ01000991.1, forward strand.
GGCAAAAAGGATTATCGCCAGTACTGAGCCCTTATAATTTGGTGAAAAGTAAGGGCTGATTTCATGAAGTTCCACATGGATTTTAAGCGTGTAAAGTGGTGAGTTAGTATGAATTATCTCTTTTCCTTTCAATTTTGTTTGAATTTTGGCAATCTGTGCATTTATCGCGACGTTTCAAGTACTTTGAAGGTGGCAGTGGCTGCGGTGTGCTACTGTCTAATTGAAATAAAGTGTTTTGCAAACATTTTATCACAAGGGGATTATGTTAGGAAATGCGATTTCAATTTCATTTGCTGCAGTATTCACTCTAATAACCTTAAAAACTTTCATTTTTGCTAGTGCTATTGAAGGTAGGTTGAAAATTATCTTTCTTTGTTGCAACAATCCACTTTCGAAGAAGGCTCTTATCCTTCAGGGGAACTTTATGAAATGAAATGCCATTTTTAGAAAAACGATTTGTGCATCCATATGCAGAGCTAGATTTAACCATTTTCAGAAAAAGATCCGATCAAATTTCACTTGTTAAAGCTAACAATGTGGCATACTTTATATTTTTACCTCAATGGCAGCAAACAGCATACAAGCTAAGTCCGTATTCATAGTTGGGTCTCCAGAGCTCGGGGCTTTAAAATCACAAATAACCAAGGGGAAAGATTGTTAGCTTCGCATATAAATTTTAAAACAAAAACAATGTATATAGTTGCCAGTGGCTTCACTGCTACGTTGCAAAAAAGTTTTTAATTGTATTTTCTAATTTCATAAAGCGCACTGTAGCAACTACCATCCTTAAGGTACTAGTAGGGTCTGAATTTGTCAAAAAATTGAAAATTTTTTTCACGCCCAATGGAAAGCCCCATCATTGGTGCTTCAAATGAAACCAGTTTTTATCATTGTAGGTAGCTGAAAACTAATAAATTTTGGCATTGTTTAACAGTGGTCTTGCCAATACCGTTCACTTTTGTCATTCATCTCCGTGAATGAGGTACACCTTTTTAGCAGTAAAAACTTAGTGAATGCTGTGTATCTATATACCCACTTGAAGCTCAGAATTTCCTCTTTCAACCAAGCTTGGAATAAAAGGTACTTCACTTACCACAATCATGGAATATTGATTTATTTTCTGTGACCTACATCAATGTTTACAGGAAGTACGTCATAAGTTCACTTCTGGTTGGCTCCTTCAAGCCACGTGATTTATTATCGATTTTTGATTGACAACTTAGATCAGTTGTGAGCAGAAAAAACTAGGGCCTACTGTTGTTGTTGGCACGGGGAAACGCGTGAAACGTTTTGCAAATATTACCTGATTATCGAAAAGAAAATGGGGAAAACAAAATTCAGATCAAAGAATAAGTTGCTTGGACGCCGAAAGAAACTGGTGGCACATCTTCCCAGCCGCAATCTACTCAACGAACTTACAATAGTAAACAAATCGGCAAGGGCCAAGAAGTTTGATCTGATGGACGTTGATCTCAATAGTTTCTGCGAAAAAGAAGACACCAAATCTGATACAAACTATTTTACTTTTGCTCAAGTAAGTTCATTGAACAAATTGATGACAACTTTTTATGTCCAAATTGTCAACAAGCCAACCTAAGCTTGAAAATTGATGGCGCACATTCTTACGGATTATCCAGTAAAGCAAGTGTTGCTTGTGGTACACTTATGAAGTCAGTAGCTGAAGAATTCTTGTCTGAAAGAGTTGTTTCAAGTAAGGAGACCAGAGGAAGAGCACCCTTCGAAATTAATTTGAGGGTAGCTATTGCCTTCAGGGGTATAGGTTGTGGGCAATCTGCTTTGACAGATTGGGGCTCAATCATAAGTATGCCCAGTTTTTTGGCCAAAACAACATTTCATTCTTTACAAGAAACAGTTTGTTAAGGTAGCAAGAAGGCATAGAATGAAATTTTGCAGAGGGCATACAGGAAGACTGCTTTTGTTCCAGATGAAAATGGTAACCTGGACATAAAGAGTTTCTTTTAATGGAACCTGGCAAAAAAGGGGGACAGTCATCACATAATGGTGTTGCTTCAGTGATTGCCAGTTTTCTGTTGGAGCAACAGTTAAATCACAGCTACTGGAGCTACTTTGCTTGTCACCAGGAAAATCTTTGATGGATGCAGCAAAAAGAAGATCACAAGCCAGGGTAAGATTTGCTGAGAAGGCGTGTGAAGAAGAGGCAAAAAGAGAGGAAGGAAGCTTCAGTTTGAAAATGCATCTAAACAAAGGAAAACATCATCGACTGAGTGAAGCTCATATAAGCCAGGAGAATTGTAACTTTACATAACATTATTTGAGAGATACTTTTTATTGTATTCATTTCCAACAATTTTGATTATACACAGAATTCGAGATAATAACACATATAAAATGGATAACACATGAACAATGGATAACACATGAAAATACATTATTGCCCTAGCATTACCATTGTCCTGCAACAGCAGGACTATTGTCCTCCGCCAACAGGACTATTGTCTGTCACCAGCAGGACTCTTGTCCTGCTACAGCAGGACTCTTGTCCTGCTACAGCAGGACCCTTGTCCTGCTTCAGCAGGACTCTTGTCATGCCCAAGCAAGACTCTTGTCATGCCCAAGCATGACTCTTGTCATGCCCACACAGGACTATTGTCCTGCCCAAGCAGGACTCTTGTCATGCCCGAGCATGACTCTTGTCATGCCCGAGCATGACTCTTGTCATGCCTGAGCATGACTCTTGTCATGCCCGAGCAGGACTCTTGTCATGCCTGAGCATGACTCCTGTCATGCCTGAGCATGACTCTTGTCATGCCCAAGCATGACTCTTGTCATGCCCAAGCATGACTCTTGTCATGCCCGAGCATGACTCTTGTCCTGCTCCAGCAGGACTCTTCCTGCCCTATCCATTCCTGATTATGTTGAGAGCCCATGTTTGTAGTCTCTGAAGGGCAGCCAGTTTTGTTCTCACCAATATCACCATAGCGTAATTGACTTTCAACTAATGCATAATAGATAATGGAAAGTTGTGACTAAGTTAGCATATTTTTCAATCTCTTTAAGGCCCAAATCCCAGAGTTAAGGTCTACATCTGTATTGTCTATGTCTTTATGTTAGATGTAAACCATAAAGATAGCAAACATCAAATGGGAGGACTGACTTTATATAACGGATTGCACCTTCAGCAACGAAATGCTGCTATATATAACTGAATGTATCCACAAAAAGGATGTAACCTTTATTGCAAGAGCTGATCATTTCACACAAATATAAATTAACAAGTAAATCAAGTAAAGTTACAATAATTAAAACAACTTAGTCTAGAAGTTTCCAGTAATGCTTGACCACAGATGTAAACATCAAATCATTTCATCATGATTAGGCCTTACGATTGTTATGGCATGCTAATTAACTTAGATATATGGTTTAGTACGGCCTGGTTGGAGTTCATGCCCAACATTAACTAAAGCTTTGCTTGTAAAAATAATTGATCATAGATGAAAATATTATATGTAAAATGTAACAGCTTTAATGATATCTCAAAAGTGGCAACTAACATGCATTGAAATGCTTTCAGTCACACAAGAATGAAGTGCATTCCTCGTAATGACTATAAAACATAGGCTTATTACAATATTGCCGATACACTGCACTCCTACCTATTAAAACCTAAACTTGCTCGTAGTCCTTTATTAAGATAGTACTGTACTACATGAGGCAATTTTGCATAGCAACTTGCCTTGCAATGGCAAATGAAAACAGTGCAGTGTTTACAACTTTTACATACAACAAACAATAGCTAAATCTTGGTCCAAAAATTGTCCATATAAGGTTAAAAAGGAAAAGCTAAAAGAAGAAAAATATTGAATGAATGGGACCAGCACGTGATCAGTGAGGGACCTGGCATGAGTACCAAAATGGCTCCCTGATCACATGCACGGACTAACAAAACTATTTTTATGCTATTTACAACAAAGGTCATAAATTAAAATCATGAATCAAATTCATAAGTTAAAGTCATGAATCAAAGTCATAAAATAAAATGAAGAGTTAAAGTCATATATTAAAATCATGAATCAAAATCATAAATCAAAGCCATGCTTCAAAGTCATAATTTATCATCATAAATCAAAGCCATAAATCAAAGTCATAAATTAAAATCATAAATCAAAGTTATAAATTAAAATCATGTTTCAAAGTCATAAATTAAAATCATGAATCAAAGTCATAAATCAAAATCATGAATCTAAATCATAAATTAAAATCATAAATCAAAGTAATAAATCAAAACCATAAATTAAAATCATGAGTCAAAATCATATATTAAAATCATAAATCAAAGTCATAAAGTAAAATCATACATCAAAGTCATAATTTAAAATCATGAATCAAAGCCATGAATCAAAATGATAATTCAAAGTCAGAAATCAAAATCAAAGGTCAAAATCATTAGTCAAAGTCATAAATCACAATCATGAATCAAAGTCATAAATTAAAATCATGAGTCAACCTCATAAATCACAGTCATGAATAAAAGTCGTCAATTAAAGTCATGAATCAAATTCATAAATTAAATTACTTGAAACGTCGCGATAAATACACGAATCGTCAACATTCAATCGAAATTGAGGAGATAAGAGGTGGTTAACAACGACTCATCACTTTACACGCTAAAAATCCAATGGGAACTTGACAAAATCGGCACTTACTTTTTACCAATTTATAAGGGCTCAGTACTGGCGAAAAGTCTTTTTGCCACCATTTACAATGGCCGCCAAAACAAAATTTGCCTCACTCTGGCAGACCGAGTTGGACATCTAGCGCCTTCGGCGCTTCTGTATCATTGGTTTGTGCCAAAGGCTAACCTCCTCCGTAGTAAATACACGTTTGCATCAAAGGCTAACCTCCCCCGTAGCAAATATGCATTTGTGTCAAAGGCCAACCTCCTTCGTAGTAAATATACGTTTGTGTCAAAGGCTAACCTCCTCCGCAGCAAATAAGCTCCACAAATAAACTACCAACCTCGATTGCAGCTCCATTCGGCCAGCCATCACCTTTTTGTGTTCACGGGAAACATGATATTCACAGAAATCCCCATGCACTCTGCGTAAAATAAGAACAATTACTGGGCACTTGATTAAGAGAAAATTGCAGCTTGCAAAAAGGGGGCAAAAAAAGCTCGAATAGCATCAGAATCATCATCACAGTTATTAATCTGCAAAGGAACATTTGGATAGACTCATGCAAACAGTGGTGTAGAAGTAGATCTATAGCCAGGGGGGCTCTATTGATAGCTAGGGGGGCTCCTTTCATGCACGTATCCTTATAAGAAACTTTGAAGTTAATCCACACAGTTACAAGAAAACGATAATGTCATCCAATAAACAATGTGCTTTTAATACCCTATTCCTATTGAACTGACAATTTTTTGACAGTTTTTTTAATTTAAAATAGCCTTCTAAAACAAAATAATGATTCTTCTATCCTCTTATTTCAAAAAACGTTGCAGAGTTGGACTTACACCACTGCACAAAAATGCGTTTCAGCAAACTTTGTCGATACATCATAATCAATAGGAGCTGGATGGAAAATTTTGTACATGGCGACAAACGATATTTGATATACATTAGATCTACATGATTCTGTATGTTGGGATGTACATCGCAAGCGGAAATGAGCCTAGAATCATTGATCATATGGACATCTTCCATACAAAATATTCAATCAGGCCTAAGCTCAGGATATACAAGTTTATCACAATGAGACTCTGCACACGTCACATGACCATTATATCACCCTATCACGATCGGCCAATGTGTCTTGTCTGTCCAACAAATCCGCGAGTTTGATAGGTAGAGAAGACACATTTACCAATCATGATAAAGGTGGCGTAATGGTCATGTGACATGTGGCAGAGTCATATTGGAATCTCAGCATGCATTGATCAGCTCAATTAAACACTACATGACTGTGAACCTATCTGAGCTTCAATTGGAACCTCATCACCAACAAGAGATTATGTCATAGAACTTACTTGTTCACGACGAAAGAACACTGATTTCCTTTTTTCGTGATTCCTTTACATATACCAAAGTCTTTTGATGTTCCCATGATCATCAACTTTTTTGGATTATCAATGGTAATTGCTACATAACCAGCATGATCATTCTATGATGTAAATAAATAAACAAATAAATAAACGAAAATAAGATAAATTACAATTATAAACATAAATTAACAAAAAGAACAAATTTTTGCCAGTCAAAAGAATGAAATAGCAATTCCAATTGGTAAAGAAGCACATTTTATCTATGAATATTTCCATACAAAACTTATTGTTTGTGGTGAAAAATATTTCGATACTCCTATTTCACTATAAATTCAGATAATTTTTAAATGATTTGAAAACATTGCTTGTGATTTTATTGTGATTTCCTTGATGCAGTCCTGACGTCACTAAACGTATGGGAAAATTTGAATCTAAGAATAAGGTTTTCTGATTTGTTTGAAATTAAGTACAAATTTAATCGATTTGGCTGTGAAATTAAATACAAGTTTGAAATGGCATCTGTCTATCTTCGTAGACTAAACTCAATGTACGAAGCAGTAATCGTCACTCAATCCGAGCATATACAAAAACTATTAAAGAAGTAGAACGACGACAAGAGACCACATAGTTCTTTATTGATACTGACAACTGACCAAGGGTAATAAACAATTCAATGAAGACTATTCCATTTAACTGACTTATGGAGACTATTCTATTAAATAAGTATCCCAACTATACGAAACTAATACTCATTGTTTTACAATGATATTCTGCATGAAGTCATACCAGACAGGTAGCATGGAAATTGAAAAGAAAACACAAGAAAACAAGTGCATCGCAGAGGCAAATCACATTCTATTTAGACTAAGATGTCAGGTCAGATATACAAACGAGAATGGAAAGCAAGAGAGAAAAGGACAGTAGTTAGACAAAGGAATTCACAACAGAGACTAATCTGGTCATTGAAGCTGCTCTTATTGGTTGAGTACACCGGATAATAAGGGACTTAGATTCATATTTGATTGATATGCTGAAAAAGTGATTTGAAACAGAATGGAAATTGATAAAGAAATAGAATTCATGAAACAAAAAATAATAATAAAATTAAACCACCTACATCTCGATGCGGCATTATTGAGGAATTGAGCAAGGCAACAACAGTTCCTTCACATGTCTTCCAATGTTCTTTATAAACACTTCCAAACAGAAAAAAGCTAGTCGTTTCATTCTCATACCCAAGTACTAAGTCTGATAGCTTCCAAATGCTAAACGTTTTACCCTAAAGCAAAGACAGTATCTTTAGTCCATTTATTAAGCCAATAGCTTTAGATACACAGATATTTAACAAGCTATATGATAAGCAGTTCATAGTAGGGCTGTCCATACCTTTTGATTTCATTATTCGGTTATTCGGTCTGATATTCATCGAATAATCGATCATTTAGTAATATGGGCGTGGTTATAATTTAGGTTGATTCCACCATAGGCGTGGTCAGACATACGGCGTTTCTCGGAAAAAGTTTCTAATGAGCAAACTCCTTGCAAAACCAATACGAGAAAACTGTCTGTTCGGCCGCTGTGAAGTAGCATCATAAAGAGCCATCCGATTGATTATTGACATAGTAACAGCCATATTGTTTGCACTTCAACCAGAGAATCGAATTTTTTGACACTAACCGGATAATCGGTGTATCTAACTACACCCTCCCGAATAATCGGTCAGAGAATCCGCTGACCGAATACTAAAACTGATAACCGAATATCGAATAACAATCGGTCCTTGTTGGACAGCCTTAATTTACAGATAGCAATAATCAGTAATGTTCAAGTGTCTGCCATGATTCCAAGTCAGCCATATTTCCTACAACACGTACATTTTTAGCCGTTGTTGAAACCAAGGGAAAAACATGTCAAAAAGTGCTCACTTTACATAAAGTAAAACTTACATTTGCCGCTGTTTTTGGAGGTGACTTTCCTACAATAACACCCATTGTAACCCAGTCTCCAGAAATGTCATCATTTACAATATATCTTGATATTGTATTTAGCTTTATAAACCTGCGACCCTCCATTTTTGCATCCATCTGCGTTGAGGAAATGCAAGGGTTTCTATGAAAAAATAAACAACAAAAACCTTTCAAATTTGAAGAGAATCTAGTGAAAAATGACTGCAAAATGAGAGTTTCATATCTTAACACATGACAAATTTTGAAATCAATTTTATATAAAGCAATGTGTTCCCTTTCATAAACCAAACTTCATGTTCAATATTTCACTATTCTTGAAAGTTAGCTGTTTCAGCCCAAAATATGTTCAATCAAAGTAAACAAAATTCTCTCAAGCATGGCTAAAAATAATAATTTGCACTAGATTAACAAATGTTGCTCTAGCTCTAAAATTAAAATTTATCTACACTATTCTAATGCCAGAATATGCTTCTGTTTTCCACTGTCTGCCATCTTCCTTTGGCCTCTGTTTGGGCTTTGATGTCTGATCTATGTTAATCTTTTTCCTTTCAATGTTGATGTTATCAATCCCTGATCGATCTGGATGAGAATAAAATATAGAAAAAATAAATGACAAGAAAGCAACTGCCTATAATATTTTCTTCCATTTATAATCTTTAACCAATGATAGCATTACAGAAAAGCATATCAGCACATATTACCTTCTGAAATAATGTGGTATATAACAAAGGTACAAAATAAGTCAAAATGCTGCAGTAAAATCTTGCCATCTTATTTACCAACTACTGAAGAAATAGGATGATTCCTTAAACTGTTGATAATTATAACTATCTAGTACAGGGGTCACCAACCCCCAGGCAAGATCTGGCTCCAGCTGCCACACAATCTGGCCCCAGCACTTGTGGAAAGAGTACATTTATTTTATAAATAACATAATATTTTGAGATGTTGCTGGTATTTTGTCTACATTTTGTACTTAATATAGTTTGTAAATTTCATTTTGCCCACAGCAGCCCCCAAACTGAATAGCACTATCAATAATTAGGCTTTATATCACTACTTATATTGCTACTGCCTCAGCTACATTCCCACTTTAAGAAATCGATTTAGACAATGGGAATTGGAGCTGAAGCTTTTCCTTTATCTTCTTCTCTTTCTTTTTAAGTATCTATTGCATTGTATATTTTAACTATGTAATTTAGTACCTTTATGTATTTCCTTTTTGTATTTTACTTGTTAAATCGTAATATAGTGCATTTTAGTATTTTTAATGGAGGACCCCTTGCAAACCAGCCTGTGCTGAAGGGTGACCCTCCAAAAAGAATTGAAATGAAACATTGCCAGCATCTGCCCCCAGCAAAGGTAGTGCACAGTGATTTTGGCACCAAAGCCCAAAAAGGTTGGTTACCTCTGATCTAATAAACAACTAAGAATTCAACTACACGTTTTTTTAACAGAAAAAAGTTTATAAGAAAATGAGGCGCAAATCGTCAAATCTTAAAAAAATTCCAAAATCTCAATTTCCAAAATTAAGTGTTTTTATAGGCATAAAATCAGTATTTTGTCGTTATTGCATTCAAAATGTTAAAGATGGAATTTAATTTCATGTACACAATATCATGAATGATAGTGTAAACCACTCTAGCCAGTTAATTTCAGTAAAAGTTAAGAAAAATTTAAGAAAATCTCAAGCTCAATTTTGGGAAAAGTTAAGAAAATTGAGGCTCAGTCAAAATAATGATTTTCTTATAAAAAATAACATGTAATCAAGTAATGTTTACCCATTTGAGGTACATATTTTGGAACATGAGCAAGTCTCCCTTTCCTTTTAAATAAGTTTTCTCCATTCTCAGGTTTTTCTGAATCAGCCACATTACTACTTTGTTTCTTTCCAAAAACCATATTTCCATCTTTCACCTCTCCATTCTCACTTGACTGCTTACTAATTTTCCTGTTTGCAATATACAACACTTTATCATTATCATCTGATTTTTTAATTTCCTGCTCCTTTAGTAAATTAGTGTTTTTTGAAACTGTCTTACTAGAACTTTCTTGATTTTGAACAAGACTGTGAAATTGAACTGATTGTCTTTTATCTTTTATTGGTACTTTACAAAATTGAGATCTCTTTGGGTCAACACAACTTTTTTCCTTATTACTTTGTTGCTGAGTCTCCAAAGGTCTGTGTGACTCTGCTTTGGCTAATTTGGCTTCCAGCTGACATAATCTGGCTTTTGCTGCATCTATTTCATCTACAATTTTCAGCAAAATATGAGTTAGCAGTTCAGTTAAGATATATTCATCTTTAAGGAATAGCAGAAATAAAATGAGACATCAATGCTTGGAATACAAAATAAATACAAGAATATAAAAAGAATATCATATCATAGGACAACATCACCTTTAATGGACTCAATTTTTCCATCATCATTCCCAACTACCTGTGAAATGTTTCCTGACTCATTGCTACACATTATACTAATATCATCACCATCATCATCCCAATCATCAACACAATCAATTTCTGGGATAGCACAGTTGGCATCATCTTGATTGCCACAATAATTTTGATCATCTCCACATGAATCACTGTCATGATCACAAAAATTCCCTGCAAGAGCTTCAATTAGTTCTTGATCTCTTTCATCCAAGTCAAACTCAATGTCACTGTTTGCCATGACTTCATTAGCTATTATCCGAAGCCACAGCAATGTAAATTTACTGTACCATTCAGCATTCTATATGATAGAAAAGAAATCACTTAACTTTCCTGTTGTTATAAAATTGGCCTAATTCAGTAAAGACTGAATCCAAAACAAAAATTACAAAAATGACATTACCAAGGAAATGTCATGTTTTTACTTTTTGTTCTGGATTCAGTCTTTACTGAATAGTATTATAAACTTCCAGTACATGTGTACAAACCCATCTGACAGATCACAAAACCCTCTATTTTCTGCAAATTTGCTTTCTGCATATCAGTAATTTTTATTCTCTTTCTAGAGATTTACATAAAAGTCAGACGGAGGATTCTTGCAAATCATACCAAGCGCAACCTAGACTTTCAAGGTTGCGTTTGGAATGATGTGTAAGGACAATTTTAAATCCCTCTGTACTATCAACGTTGAACTCATGCAATGCATACTCTAATCTACCGATGTTCTCTTTTAGTGCAATTATACATAATACGCACCTTCTATAGCCATCTTTTAAAAATGGACTGTCCAATTTCGTAAAATCCGCCACAAGACTCCCTTCCCCATTTACCAGGCGTTTTGGCCTAGCCAATTTCGCGCCTTATTTGAAACAGCAGCAACAGCCATTGTTGACTTGTTGCTCCTTCCCAGTTACTAAAATGAAGTCAGTGGTGCAGATCCTATTGTTTAGAATACTCTATGTTAATCTCCTTATTCTTGCTGGACCCTACATTTCACCTCTTTATAATATAATTTCTCTTCACGTGAAATGAATACTTTTGCATCCATTGATTGTTTGATTGTTGTGCTTTTACGAAAGGCTGGAAGTTCCCGATGAAATTATCGATAGTGTCCAGTGAAGTTAGTACTGCCTCGATCCAAAACAGGCGGGAAAATTGAATGTACATTTGACTGCTGACGACACATTGTTTCTATGTTTGCATAGAAACAAAAATGATCATCAAAATAGTTTGCAGAGCATCCTTGAGATTTTGCAATTGAACCTATAGCTTGTATTGTTCAAAATGGTTATATGAAACGTAGTTAGGAAGACAGTATTGTTGCAAACGTTAGTTCATTCGAAGTATGACATCACAAGAATCAAATAATGAAGTTAATTTTGGTGCATTGTTCTCGCAGTCTCTGAAACGAAAGCAATTTGTGCCTCCGTAAGAGAAACTATGTTCCAATTTATATCGATTCTTTATTATATCACGAAACTTAAAGCGTAGCATGCTTCACCTCATAATGCCATGCCAAATTTATTTTGCATTTGCATTTAAAATTTACACTTGTTCCATTTCCTATGTTTAATTGCCTGACATTTCCACACATAATTAAGAATCTCGATAACTGATAGTTTGTGCAAACCATTTTTGACTACTGTCATACAAAGCACTACAATACACGATTTTGGTTCAAAAATTGCCCTTTGAGAGCCAATGGCAAGATAAAACTTTCAAATTGATAAACTCATAAAGCTTTCATTTGCTACTTCTCAATGTCCAGATAAAATAGCAAGTACACTAAATTTTTTAATGCTTATTATGTGCTTGAATAAACAAGTTGTTAAAAATTGTTCTGACATTGAACCGTTTCGTCGTAAATGTGTTTTTAAGAACATTAAAACTTTCCATAGCTTGGTATTGTTCATAAGCAGAGGTTTTTCTAACTTTTTCCAATTCATTGCTCATTCCATGTTTGGGTGAGAGATGAGAATGAAAACACTGTGATAGACATTTATCTGCGATATGCAAATAACACTTTTTGCTTCAAAAAAGCAGTCGAATGGATTGCTAACATAGGAAAATTCTACCCCTTGCAAACATGGTGAAATATTTTTTCATTGCAATCAAAGTAATATCTTGCAGTTTTCACATAGAAATTTGAAAGTGCATTCATTGCGACAATTTTTATCTATGCTGATGATTTTGTCCAACTTACAGCTTTCGAAGAACTGAAGGGATAGATGATGTCAAACACAGAACCATTATAAATAATGCAGAAATCAAAAGATCCATAATACCAGATCCACCATCTCCTAATTTCCTACTTTCCCAAATGAGTCAAAAGAGACCAGATGATAGATTTGCATTTCAACAAGAACCATTTGCAATCAACTATGATGATGATGATGATTTTGGTCAAAGTCAGCATCTATTTGATGATTTTGAAATCAATTCCAAGCCTCATCACTTAGCAGGGGTAATGAAAGAAAATGATTTTGCACTCAAGCAGCCCATGCAAGTTGAAAAAGTTAAGAGGAAATTATTCTCTGATGATGTGGACAAAGTTCTAGCAACTCCAAGAACTGAAAAGATATCAGTGAGATCATTTTCTTGTAAGTTACGTTTTCATCATAATCTTTACTGTACAAAATTTCCATGTTGCAAAGGAAGTTAAAATAATGATGATCAAAGATCTTGCTACAAGAATCATTGCTATCAATTTTATTTATTGGTAATGTACATGAAAACGCGTCCAGAAAATTGATTTGATGATTTCAACAAACATAGAGATATTTGCGAGCTACAGTTTATTGGTGCTGTAGGGTGTTTAAGCAAGATTCAAAATACATAAGCCAAAATGCATTATTATGCAGATAGAACAGATGATAGTGATGACAAAGGATGTGCTTATTATAGTGACGTCTATTGATTCTGATCGTTACTGATAGCATTGATTAATATAATGATCATTGTGATTGCAATTATCATGATTGATATTAGAACATGGACGTAGAATCAACAACCTTTCCTCTAACAGACCAGTTAGAGTTATTTTCTAATTATCCCTCCAATTTTAGCCACAAAGGGGAGAAGAACAGTTTCAGTGAACCCCCCGTTCCGTGTTGAAACGCCAAGTGATGCTGCAATTAAAGGTAATAACCAACTACCTACAGGGACGTGGCTTAAATAAATACTTGGGATATCAGGGGTTGCCCTGCTAACATCTTTTCTCTTTGACTTTTGTTTTTAGTAACAGTAGGCCACCAATGGTCCTGGATCCAGTAAATTGCCTTGCAGAAGTACATTGGTACTACCGTTTATCCCCATTAAGTTTCGTCTCTGACTACTTGTTACTTATAAATAGCGTCTTAAGAATCCTCTATTGCCAATTCAATATTACAAATCATGTTACAATTTGTACATCTTTTAATGATTAAGAAGTCATGTATTTACAATATTGTAAAGGTTATAAACTATATTCTGTTCAGTGTTTTAGAAGTAGAATCAGTATTATACTATTGCAAAGCGAGAAACATGAAATAATTTAGCACTCTTAAAAATTCCATTTTCAGTTACTGCAAATAATTCAAATGAAAAAATTACACTACGATCTGTCGTTGAGATTCGTATCCTTGATTATTTCAAAGCATTCAGTATATCTATATACTTGCTTCTTTAATTAATATCTTTCTATCTAGCATGTCTATATAATGTTAATATATGATATGTCTAAATACTTCAATCTGAATATTCTAAAAATTCTATCAATATCAATTTTTGAATCTTTTCCTTGACACTTAAAAAGCTGAAAAATACCGCAAGATATTTGACTTTCCCTATTTCAATTTTGTGCAATCCAAAGTTTTTGACGATGTAAGTAAAGTCTAATTACATTATGTTACAGCACATTGCTGCAATAACAGGAAAACTATCTGCTCCTCTCTATATATCTCTTCAAGCATCTTCCACTTTGATATACAGATTCTCAATGTAAACCTGCTGCAATATTCCCTCAAGGCTCCATTATAGTTCTGTTTCTATTGCAACTTACAATCATAGCACTTTCGATTCAGGTCTTGTACTCAGATAGGCCATTGGTTGTATGTGCTCCGACTGGTTCTGGAAAGACAGTGTTGTTTGAGTTGGCAATTATACGGTTACTTCTCTGCAGTGGAGTTGAGGCCGATCTGGAATACAAGATTGTTTACAGTGAGTTTGCAGTATAGATCATCAAACAGGCATGAGAAATACATACCACAACTGCACATCATTCGAATATATAGATATTTTACATCATAGTCCTGGTGCTATACGGCATACCGTAAAATCCCGACTATTACCCCTCCCCGAATATAGGTCCGTCTGTAAACTAAGCTAATTATCCACCCGAATATAAGCCCCCCCGAAGATAAGCCAATAAAGAAATTTTTACGAATCTCTATAAGTCCCGGGCTTCAATTCGGAATTTTACGGTATTCCATGCTTTTCACACTTTGCTTCAATATATCACATGTTTTGCATTAAATGCTATAATGCTCTGCAAAATCTCGCACAGTAATCTTCCATGCTGTATACCTCTTGAAAATTGAAAACCAACTAGCGTAGAATCAGTGTTCACAAGAATCAAGATCAATTTGGTGCTCTGTTACCTCGAAAAAATTTCACATTGGAAACTATAAATATTACTGTATTATTGAGTTTGTAGCACGATGGAACTAATTGAAGAAAAGTAATAACTTTAATTGCAGTGGCTCCGATCAAAGCATTATGCAGTGAAAGACACAATGATTGGTCAGCTAAATTCGAGGCTTTTGGACTTAAATGCACTGAGCTTACTGGAGACACAGACCTTGATGATTTCCATGTTCTACAATATGCCCACGTAGTTCTAACAACTCCGGTATGCAAGCGTTTTATTTCATGAAATGAAATAGGATTGTAGAAACTACCTATATGCAAAACTGAAGAGCTATTAGACCCTAATAAATCATTAACCACCTGAAGAACAACTGAGTAAAGATGATTCTGTTAAGTTTACATAGAAAGCTTTGGGTACTTCAACTATTGTTGAGAAACTCAAAGCATGCCTTACTATTTCAATTATCTCTGTCAATTGGTGCATTTATGTTCTTCTATCTTCTGTCTTTCCAAACTCCCACCTATCAATCTGTCTTTATGTTTGCTTGTGTCAATACCTGACTTTTCCTTCCTGGCTTTCTATACATCTGTCTATTCGCCCATATGTTCGTCTATTTTTCTGCTTGTCCGTCTATCTTTTTTTGTTTGGTAGCCTTTCTGTCTTTCTGCCAGTCTGCCCAATGCTATTGACATTCTCTCATCATTTACTTTAAGGAAAAATGGGATAGCATGACAAGAAAATGGAAGGACCACAAAAGCCTGGTTCAAGCAGTCAGACTTTTTCTTATTGATGAGGTAAAACTCAAGATTTTTTCGTACGTAAATTTTAATATTTTATTCAACCGGTAAATTGGCAAATTGTAGAGTCTTGATTATAAATATTCTATCTTCAGCCATCTCTTTGTTACTACCTCATCATTTCTCTGTCTTCAGGTTCATTTGCTAAGTGACGAAAGCAGGGGTGCCACTATGGAGGCTGTTGTTAGCAGAATGAAAACGGTGCAAATGTCAATAAAAAAGGAATCATCTACAGACAGAGCCATGCAAGCTATGAGGATTATAGCAGTGTCTGCAACAATACCAAATGTTGATGATGCAAGAAAACATAAATTATTTCTTTATTAGTAGATAACAAATTATACTCTTCTGATCATAAGTCCTTTTCCTTAAATTAAATATTTATTCTATATTACTGGGGCTTCTTTCGGAAAGAGCAACCCTCAGTTAATCTTGCTCTGCCACCAGTTGGCTGACACAAGACTGTTGAACAGCTCACGCACAGGACAACGTGAGCAGAACACACTATCAATTTTGATAAGTTGTTTGTCTACTACCAACGAAGGAAGCTTAGCTCAGCTAAATTCTATCAAAGATAATAACATTATTATCTATTCCAGATTTCTGATTGGCTGGCTATTGATGACGTCCATGCTGAATCTTACTGGTAATTTGTAACAACAATCGAAATAATTCAAATAATATTATATGATTATAGAATAAATGATTAAAATTTTCCGTAAAATGTTAAGATGATGATCATGACAATTAAATATCTGACAATTTTGTCTTGGTTACATTTCAATTGAAATGAAAAAATATAAACAAGATTGAAAGTCTCCAAATAATACATCCTCAATATGTCGTTCACCAATCTCTCTGTTTGTCTCACTGCATCATTCCATGGTATCAATAGGAACAAAGCATTCACATTTAAAAAGAAAACTCACAAATCTTTAGTACGACAAATATCTCTTCTCTTTTCAGTATGGGTGATGAGTATCGTCCAGTAAAACTGAGAAAAGTCGTACTTGGATACCCTTGCTCTGAAAATATGTCAGATTTCAAATTTGATTTATCCTTGAACTACAAACTATGCAGCATCATACAGACATATTCTGATTGTAAACCAACTCTTGTGGTGAGTTTTGCTTCCAATTCGTAGCCTATGTTTTCTAATTATTCTCTCACAACAAGAAAATACCAGCATGGTTTCAAAATCTTTAAAAATGGATCACTTTTGTTGAATTTTCGTCAAAGATCATCAAAGGTATTTACAATTATCTCCTAAACGAAGAAAATAATTCTCTTTCAAGTTCTGCTCTACAAGAAAAGGGACAATGCAAGCAGCCACAACTCTCACAAAAGATGCAAGATTCATCATGGATTCCCAACATAGAGCAAGGTGACACTATCTATGAGGAAACTGCATTCTCAGTCGCTTCCTATACTCTCAGATGCCAATAAACGTCCCCCCCGCTTATTAATTTTTCGATTTTTTTCCAACCCCACCGGACCTTATTAGGACCCCCTCCATTTTATTAATTTTAATGATATTGACTTTTTTTTACAAACCTCTCATTTCATTTCCTTTCTTTCTTAGTACTATTTACGCCCGATTTTCATGGCAAAATAGCCTACTGCTGTATATATTTTAGTTCTATGCTCTATGACCTGTTTTTGTATAATCACTTAAAGCCTTTTCTCGAATTCCAACTTCCCCGTCTATCTTGACCCCCCGCTTATTAAATTTCGGAATTTTTTCCGACCCCCCTGTCTATTAGAACCTCCCGTTTATTTGGCACTTGAGAGTACAGGAACCCTTGATGAGTAAAATGAACTTCCAATAAGAAAACCCTTGGTATAGGAAGAGAATTTCCTATAAAAGTCCCATCAATCTATACTTGTCACAACTTTATTTGAAAATGATATTAGTAGAAGATATTGGTAAGCCTGGAAGTTTTTTTTCGAATAAAATCATGTGCCAAAATAAAAGGATTGAATATCTTGCAGGCTACAGAAATATTCAAATACAATACATGATGGAAAGCTAAGAGGTAACATTACAAAATTGCTAATTCTTCTTAAAAATTTTGAAAAAATCACTGGAAATTGGCAAAATCTTCTTTAAGATAGCAAGATGATCAATCGACCAAAATAATAACGTTCCAAAATCCATATTTAAATTTAAAGTCAAGTCCAACATCATTGGATAATAATCAGCTAAATTGCTATGAGAAACTAACTTTTCTAATACAAATCAAAAATTAATGTTGACTCGTAGATTTATCAGAGAAAACAAACATTTTGGGTTGCGAACTTAAGAGTTATTTGATAAATACTTGACAAATTGTAGGTTAAACTGCAAAGACTTTTAAGAATGTAAATGATCATCAGTTTCACTATCTGAATCTTGAAACATACTTTTTGGGAACTAAATAATAATCATAACATCACATTCATCTACCTAGATATAATTCTCTACGGTGTTGGTTATCATCATGCTGGCATGGATGCATCAGATCGTAAAAATATTGAATCAATGTTTTCAAATGGAGAGCTGCCAGTTCTATGTGAGTTTAACATCTATTAGCCACAATTAATCTAATTATAATCAGCTTATAATCAGACTATAACCTACTTATAATCAGCATTTGTGATATAGCACCACTACTAATTCTTTAAATTGTGCTTTTCTAAATCTATTTTTTTACAAGCTTAAAGCAAACGAGTTTTTTCAAACTCTTGTTTTCCATTAGCCATGGAAATGCTTTTCTTCAAATGGACCAGTATGAAAGCAATCGAATTCTCTCACTCAAACATTAATTACTCAAAAACAACTTCTCAGTCAAAAAACGAATTCTCTGTCAAAAATATATATTTCAAAAAGTATTGAGGTATATTTTCAACTTCTCGCCTTTAATTCTAGTTTGCACAAGCACTTTGGCAATGGGCGTAAGTAAATTTTTCCACTATCTACACTAACCATGTGCAAATAGAATTTGACTCTTAAAGTCTACTTCATCACGCTGCAAATAACCTGAGATTTGATTGCATCTTCATACCAAAGAAAGCAATTGATTTAATCTTACGCTTTGCAGCTACCATTTAAGAAAAGACAACAGATTGCAACTGCTATGAGAATCCACCTTTTGGATGCAAGATCCACGTACTAGCAGTGGTCACGTGACCTTTCAAATAGTCTGCTATGATTGGATAAGCCTTTATTTTTGTAAACAAAAACGCGAAAACTAGGACAGGAGTCTGTGGGAAAGAACTACAACTACTTAATATCGTGAAATGCTGTTACTGCAAGAAATCCACGACTGCAGGCGATAAAATGCTCATACAATGAAGAGCGGGATTTTCGTGAAAGTCAACACTACCTTCACGGCCTAAATTGATTAAAGCCTTTCCAGCGTGACCTCCAAGTCTGCCATCTTGACAGCAGGAACATCCGCAAGTCATTAACGTCTATTTTGTCTATGTCATTCAACGGTGGGTTCGTAGAGTGGACATCACCGAACATTTCTAGTTTTCAAACTAATAGAAAGGTTTCTTCACATTCACAGCAAACGGCAAGAGACTTGTTCCAGTTTTCGCGCTTCTATTTACAAAGACAAGACCTTAACCAATCATAGCGCGCTATTTCAAGGTCATATGACCCCATGTGATACGTGACTTTGCGTCGAAAAGGTGAATTAACTAGAAACACACTGTTCAGGCAATAGCCACAAAACTCTGCCTTTCCTTAAAAATTTTCTGATATAATCTCAGATTCCCTTTAACTTAAATTCATTTTGTAGGTGAATTTACCTGCTCATTTGGTGATAGTAAAATCAACAATGCATTACGTTATTGGCATGTACGAGGAGTATTCTGAGTCACAGATCTTGCAAATGATTGGTAGAGCAGGCAGGCCACAGGTAAACAAGCTATCAGTATGAAACATGTGCCATGAGACACAAGGAACTTATTATTCTTAATGATGGGTAGAATACAAACAGAGAGCTTGTTTGATATGAATCTAGGAAGAATCAAACCAAATATCAACCATTAAGGCCCTGGCGAAAAGACTCGACTTTCATTCAATTTTTTCCTCAACATTTGATCTCAAAGTTGAGCATAGTCGAGCAAGTGTGGCCAAACGACTCCATTTTTCGCTCGACTTTTCAAATACTCATATTTACGCAACGTATATCAGCTAAAAGTATCTATCATTACAAATATTTGCCTGTCAAATGAGACGCTACTGCGCATGTTTTCACTCGACATCCTCGACAAGGTGGCCAAACGAGTCGATTTTCACTCAACAACAATCCTTTGCTCGATTTTTTTGACAAAGATCAAACTTCACTCAACATCACTCGACTCCAATCGACTCACTCAACAAGGTGGCCAAACACCTCGATGCTTCCCTCGAACTTTTGTCGAGTAAAAAATGAGTAAAAAATCGAGTCGCTTGGCCAGGACCCACAGCTACTTCAAGAAGATATAATTAAAGAAAAATAGATTTTGATTTATTTATTTTTAAACAACAATACTATATAAATTATGTTGTATTATCGTTGAAAAATTCATTCGAATAAATTGTTTCTCTCAGTTTGATACAAGTGCAACAGCTGTGATTATGACTAAGGCAGCACAGAAGGTATTTCTAAATAAATTTTGATAGATTTTCATTTGTATTAAAAAAGTACTTTTCATGCCGCATAGTTAACTCCAGCGCTAACATTTCTCCATTTTCAGGCAGTAATATAAGATGCTATATCAGAGGAAAATTCATGTTTCTTAGAGGCCTAGAAGATTTGAAATTCACAACATGATCTAATTCCCAAAAATAAAAGTTTGTTGATAAATGTCAATAAGAAAAAAAACACCTGGCGCTATTCAGATATTTGTAATAGCATTAAGATGAAAAAAATGCCCATGATGGCACACAAAGCAATAACACTATTCCATTGATAAGGCCTTCTGGAAACCCTGTTTGAAGAAGCATGTGTTATTCCTACTAATTACATTTTCAAACTGCCATTATTTGGAATATACTAGAATGCTATGAGCGAGATAGCATAGTGGTTAGAGCGCATGCCTCCCATGCGGAAGGCCAACGGTTCGAGCCCGACTCGATGCCCTGACTTAACGCTCGCTCACTGTTCACCCAGCAGCAAATGGGCACTCAGTGGGAACAATGGAGAGGTAAAGGCGGCGAGGAAAGGAACTGGCCACCCTACCTCACATGCCGATGGCTCAGGATAAGTGTCCTCTCTAACAGGCACTCCCCTACGTACGAAAGTATACAGGACTACCTTTATTTACTTTTACTAGAATGCTGAGAGCCAGAACATTGTTGAAAGATTCAGGGCAGCACTAATTTCACATAAATTGCTTCGTGAACGAATCATTTATGAAACTACTCATATAATAAATACCAATTGATCTTGCTTGTTCATAAACTTTCTATTTATCATCAAAATTAGGCGAAGTACCAAAATCTTGTTAATGGAATGCAGAAAATTGAAAGCAGGTATGTGAGTCAGCCAGCTCTTTTTTCAATCTCACCAAAATCTCATAACCACTGAATTCGGACGAAACATTGACTACAGACGTACCAAATTATATTAAACCATACAATCCAAAGAGGAGAGCATGCTTAGCTTTCTGGCTAATTGTATTTTCTAGCCTTCATCGACACCTAACTGAACACATCAACGCAGAAATAGTTCTTGGAACAATACCAAACACACGGATGTCGGAAGAATGGCTAAAATCCACATTTCTATATCGAAGGATGAGAAGAAACCCTAGTCATTATGGTTAGTTTAACACAAATGCTGCAAAATCAAAGATTCAGCTAGTTTTTGCTCCTTCTAAGAAAAAGCTAGGCATCTGGTTTTGAAGTAAAGATGCAGCATACTAGGAATTTATCTTAAAATAAGTTATGCCTCACTAATACATTCTTTACACTACGTACTCTTCATCATACGAATTAAAATGAGTAAAAATATGCAAAAGAGGATATCCTAATCTGACAAAACATTAATCATTGAAATAAGTAAAATTTCGCGATTGAATTGCTTGTTGCATTTGTGATGCCCTCTTCGGAGGCCCCGAGAGGAAAGAGGAAAATGGGGAGTATTCCTGGTGAATCGAGGGAGAGAAGGGCGTTAAATAAGTGAGAGCATTTAGTTGTTTATTTCGTTTTGCTCGTGGTGGAATAGTTTCTTTGAAACCTATTGGATTTGGCTCAAAGAAATAGTTGACAAGAATGACTAGTTTGTTTTGTATTCTTCGAGTTTTTATTGGATTACTTGGCCTTCGCTGTACATGCATAACACATTTAACCTTGAATAGGAGCTCCTGAGGGTCTCAATGAAGATGCTCTTGGAAGAAAACTACAAGGTACCTATTCTCCCTTGTTTTCAATATTAGTCCGTATTTCTTGTCCTCCATTAATTGCAAAAGCTACTCGAAATTAATCTCTTTTATCAACGGCCTGCTTTGCTAATAAAGATGATTATGAGAGTGAAAGTGAAGAGCTTTTGTCGTTTCCGCTTTGGTGCTGATGCAGCGTCAAGCTCGACTTGCTTAATAAAGGGCTATTTGTGAGGATACATACTTCCATTGAAATTCTACATTTCTACAGCCATGGGACTACGAGCATTAAGATCATTACAGAGTCTGGACCTTCTTCAAATGAAAGAAAATGGGCATCTCTTGCCAACAGGTTTGTCCTGCATAATATCATTGGCATGAGCTTATACCTATCGGTACTTTTTTCTTTTGACTCTAGTTAATGTATGAAAATTACTAAGCATTCATTCATTCACCCATTCATTCATTTAGTCATTCATTCATTCATTCATCCATTCAATCATTCATTCATTCAGTCATTCATCCATTCAATCATTCACTCATCCATCCATTCATTCATCCATCCATTCATTCATTCGTCCATCCATTCATTTATTCATTCATTCATTCATCCATCCATTCAATCATCCATCCATCCATTCATTCATCCATTCACTCATTCATTCATCCATCCATCCATTCATTCACAAAGAAGCATCCCAATTTAGATACAATTTCTTCAATTACAATCTTTGGTTCTATTACACACCAAACTAACAACACAATTCTAACGAAGCTACAAATGATGTCTGAGATGAATGAGATTCTTGGTAGTGAATTCTAGATTAAATTTTCTAGTTTTTTTGAATAGACACCGGCAAATTGATGGCTCGGTACTGCATAGCATTTGATACAGTGAAAAAATTCTCAAAAATCAAAGGAACTGAGAGCTTGGAAGAGTTGGTAAGCAAATTTAACCAATTAATATGGACATTATCAGCAGTTTTGTCAAGTAACTCAGCTTCAGGGTGAATTTACAGTAATACAATTAAACAAGCCATCTTTCGTAGTTGGGTTTTTTCGTACTGATTGCATGTGTAAATAATACCTCATTGATACATTAATTGACTGCATGATAGACTAACGAAATCTGAATTTGACTGATTGATTATGACCCCGTACACACTGCACCGGTGCAACTTCTGTACCGGAACAGAAGGTGTTATGGTTCCTCTACACTGTTCCGTAACACTTTCTGCTTCTCCTACAGGAACACTGTGACCCCGTACACACTGCACCGGTGCAACTTCTGTACCGGAACAGGTGTTACGATGCCGCCTACCTTCAACACTATTCCGCAACACTTTCTGCTCCTCCTACAGGAACACTTTCTGTGACCCCGTGCAAACTGCACTGGTGCAACTTCTGCACCGGAACAGGTGCTACGGTTCAGCCTACCGTCCACACTGTTCCGTAACATTTTCTGCTCCTCCCACAGGAACACTTTCTGTACCTTCTAAAAAAGCGTAACAACTCTTGTCCTATATCGGTTCACCTCTTGTACCGGAGCAGTGTAGACGCCTAACAGCAACAGGTTCTGTTACGGATCCATAACGAGGAAGACTTTAGTCTTGTTTGGCCTGTGTGTGGGATGGAGGTTGTCAGCTATTTCCCACAATTTGTCATACAGTTTGGAGTTAACTTCCACCATGGGGATTTCACATAGTATTCTTGGTCAAAATGGACCAGTTAACGTAAAAGTTGTTTAGCCTTGTTAATTTCGATCATGCAGTTGATTCCTTTGTCGATCTTGGAATATTCAACACAGAACTTGGTGAAACCGGAAGGACACTTAAGAAAAGAACGAGCGAAAATTCGACCTGTCAAACAGTCAGGACATGTAATATGCGCTTTTGTTCTTTAACAATGCATTATAACAATGCTGAGACTTAATTAACAATTGGGACCAGTACAGCGTGCACGGTAAGGCTATCTGGTACAACTTCTGCACCGGAGCAGTGTAGACGCAGTTGATCCATGACACGTTCTGTTCTAGTACAGAAGTTGCACCGGTGCAGTGTGCACGGGGTCCAACTGATTGAATAACAGAATGATTGATTGATTGATTGATTGATTGATTGATTGATTGATTGATTGGTAGATTGACAAATTGATTCTTTGTCTATTGATTTAGCAAATGATCAATTCCAGGTAGACGCACTATCAAAATCAAAAGAGTTTGAGGAAATCACATTAAGAGTGAATGAGAAAAAGGTGTTGAATACCCTGAACAAAGATAAGAACAGAGTAACAATCAGGTGAATCATTTGGATCAGTGCATCATGATACAGCTACCACCATCATCTGTTCAAACTTTGGCTTTCTGTAAATAATTTAAATCACTATTTGCGAGCTGAGTGATTTCACGACTAAAATATGACTCACTATGGCCCAGAATGACCTTTAATGGCCAATGATAGCACCTGATGACCTACAGTCACCCTCATTCACAAATTAATTCATCTGCATACATCTATTTCTTCTAGATTTCCAATGAAGAACAAAGTAAAAACCACAGATCAGAAAATCAACTGGTGTGTCATGATCGTTAATAATCCATAATAATCAACATTTATATACTGTAACAACCTCTCCGACCTCAAAAAATAGAAAGAATGGATACATTGAAAATATATCCTATTTCATTAGTAATTAAAAGGGCTTAGATTATGGATAGTATGTGATGATTTAACATTCATTGCCTCTTTTGCTGCAGCAAGATACAGACCTTATGTTCTTGAAAGTGATTGATGACAACTTTTAAAATGACTCTTTGTCGCTATTATGGTAAACCATGCATGCTATTCCTATACTATAAGGCAAATATTTCTTCGCACTGTTCTAGACCACTTTTTACGTCAGCTTGAAATGCAGTTTCTTTATGTTAAAGTCGTTTAAATGCATGTTCTTTGCAATTTCAGTTTGATACAAGCTGTTTTGGGATGTTTGTCAGTGACAGAGTTTTCTCTGATGCAAGATATTACGGTGAGATAAAAAAACGACAATATTCCATACCATCTACAATTCATGCACACAGGGAATCGAAGAAGAAGCACTCCAATAGGGCACCTGCATCTTAAGATTTTTAATTTCATCTGATACTCTTCAGTTTTGAGTGGCAAGTTTCTCTTAATTGTACAAGTTTCTAAATCTGTTCAGTATTACTTCTACTTTGAAGAGAGGGGAAGCTCAACAATACAGTAGCACTAGTAAGAGTCCCGTTGGTTCTATTAAGGTAGAAGCTTCTACTTTTCCAAAGATTCTACTGGTACATAACATTTGACTACCTCAGGGATGTGCCGAGACACTTCATTTTGGGGGGGGGCATTTTGATCATTTTGCCAGTTACTGTTACTAATAAAAAGATATCACGGAAAATACTGTGACCATTTCTCTTGTAGCATGACCGACTTTATACCAACTTTCTTGCATTTTTGAAAACAATAGGCGGTGTCACGCACTGCCGGGAAAGAAGGTGGGAGCTCTAGCTGCTATATGCCTAAGACTGCTAAAACCAAGGCTAATGTAAACAACTACGATTGGACTAAATTAAGCATCAGTATGTTTTCTAAATATATCCAATTACAAAATTTTATTGCAGAAAATCTTCAGACATGGCCAAAGGGTATCAAGATGTAAGTTGACCATTACATTTTTGCAAATTTGCCAAAAACTTCTCTTACTATTAACGCTGATCACCATGACACCTAATAGCATATTGTGCACAGTCAGTGAATAGCCCAATAAATAAACAGAACTACTTGTTTGCCTTAGCAGAAGCCAATAGGCCTAAATACATTTACCCATTTGTTTTCAGTTCTTACAGAGTTTCTGCTTATGAAAGGATTCTACAAGGCATCACTGAATGCTGTTTTACTAAACAAATGTATAAAAGCGAGGTATATCTATTTTCCTATTAATCATTATAATAACTATCATCTATTATTTATATGTATTCTTACTATTATACTTCCCTATTATTTTAAAACATGAATACACACAAAAGTCACATTAAGAAAGAGGACTTCTTGGAAATTTGAGACTGAGTATCTAGCAACAGTCTTCTAAAAAGAACTGAAATCTAACCAGAAATTATTAATTCTACACTAATTATTGCTTGCAAACCAGCTACAAGTCACACTACAAACATACCCTTTGCCTGCATTTTTATTCACTAGAAAGAAATCAGTTAAGATATCACGGAATAAATCCCACAAATATTAGTGAGATATCTTCGATTAGTTTCCCTATTGAGAGCGCCCCTCCTTAAGGAACTCTTTGCATAAAAATTATAATTTTTTTGGATTATTGCTACTGTCTGCATCAATGTTTATTTACATTTAATATATTTTGACATTGTTCACATTTAGTAGAATTTCAAAATCAGAACTGAACTGATGCTATGTTGATGTGCTATTGCAACAAACTAACTATTAACGGTGCTAAAAAATTCTCATCTAACGCTAATTTCACAATTCAAATTCTAGACTCTGGGAAAATTCAAAGTTCGTTTCGAGACAACTTGATAAAATAGGTAACATCTTCCATTCATTAAACCATCCTCAAGTTTACTTCAATGCAGTCAATTCTAACGCCATTTTATCTGATGAGCAACATGAACTAATATTTCCAAGACATTGCTACATTTCAAGATTCATGCTATTGGTGCTTGCTGAATGAACGTTCCTCTCAAGCTGACATTCCTACTGCAAGTTCTTGCATTTTTACGGTGTATTTCATCTCGTGGCATGAATATAGGGCCTACAATGTCAACAGCACTGGTGCATGCAGGACTAACGTCACTGGAGAAAATTGAAGAAATCAATGCCAGAGAGCTAGAAATGGTACTTCTGCTATTATCTTTATTGCCATAGATGCTTTAGTCAGAATAAATAAGTCATTTAATGCACAAAAACAAATAATAGATGACAATTCATTCTCATTATGCACTGGGTCAAGCACTTTTGTCCCACACAACCATGCAGCAAACATGTTTTCTAAGGAGGGTTAAACATCTTTGCCAATGAACAACAAGATTCAGAAACTTAAAACTAATTCTACAGTACTTTTCTTCCATAGATTGTCAACCGTCACCCACCTTTTGGAAACCTGGTAAGCTATAAACGAACATTTTGTAATTCAACGTTGTGCTTTATAGCTAACCAATAGATAACAGATATATTTCCTAGTAGTATATGACATTACATATCTCTTAACTCTTAATATATTCTAGAATGAACATCCTCATTTTACCATTTCTTAATGCCCTATCATTAGCTAATAGTCTCTCCTTTAGGGCTCAATCCTCTTCCTACAACCAAGAAGTGTTCTTTGTATTTTCAAATTGCCTTACAGGTGAAAGATTCCCTTGCAGCATTTCCAAAATACGATATTTCCATCGATCAGGTAATTCATTGGTACAAATAAAAATAAATCAAAACACTAATTAAATAAAGTAAATTATGAAATGATTTTAAAATAAATGTTGACCAAAAGCAGCAAGAACGATCTTCAATTTTATGAAACAACACTTTGCAAAATCCGCTGTAAGCTGGAGGATATAGAACTAGTTTTAGTGCAGCTCTGTGACATGAATCACAATAAGTGAGAATGTAATTGCTGTATTGGCAGTTTTCTACTACGTTTATCACTGAAGCTTCTTACAAAAAGTACCTCAAACAGTAGAAGCGGCTACTGACAGTTGAAATGTTGGACAACTTTTCATTAATGACTCTTTGATATACTTAAACACGTGGAATAAAAATAAAACGTTTTAAATTACAAGCATTTTTATAGGCTGAGAATTATGGCAGCGATACAGCAGAACTTTTCATCAAAATTTCAATGCTGAACTTCGAAGAAAGAGCTAAGTATATCAAACAAAAGAAGCCAAATTACTACCACAGCGTTCTATTTATGGTTGGTGACGCATCAAATACTGTCATCTTCAGACAAAGGCTCATGTAAGTTTTCTCCAAGGTTTGCAAACAATTTCAAATAATATCCTATTCTAGACATCCCCGAGGGGAGATTCCCTAGTCAGTTGCTAAATATGGATAGTATTTGTTCTTCAATAGGGACAAAGTCTTCTTCAATGATGGCACGTGGGCAAAAAACATAAGAGTAAAACGAGCCAATAGATGTGCAGAATTGGCAGCAAATTTAATAAGCTCTGACTATGGTATGGTTTCTACCCAATACTCTACATGATTCTCCCAAACACTGAAATATCTTGTATCTTTATATAGGCATTACAAAGTGATGGTTATAACTAGGCTTTGTAGATTATCCAATGAATAAGATGAACTGTAGCAACTTACAGTAAACTGCATAACAGCAAATTATACCACTGTAACACATTGCAGCACAATACATTTCAATGGGTTATGTATGAGAGAGAGAGCGAGTTTAAGACTCCGTTTACACGAAATCAGACTCCTTTTGTCTACACGATGACGCTGATGAATCCGATATAAAATTAATGTGCACATGAATACGATACAGAATGAATACGTTATCGTGTAGACGCATGACTCCGATATAATTTCATGCCTGATCGACAACAAAGCCAATCTTGCTGTTGAAAACAATCGTTAAATATAACCTCATTGTCGATCAGGTATGGAACCATATCAGGTTCATGCGTCTACACGATAACGTATTCATTCTGTATCGTATTCATGTGTGTATTAACTTTATATCGGATTCATCATCGTCATCGTGTAGACGGAAAGGCAATACGCTACGAAAACATATCCGATTCATTTGAGTCCGATATCGTATAAACGGGGTCTAATTCTAACCATGAACGTAGGACGACGTCAAATTTAGGGGCGGGGTGTAAATTTCTGCCTGAAATATCAGACATAGCTGAAGAGCAGGCAGAAAAGTTGCCCGAATTTCCTTTTCTTTCAGAAAATTTACCCGATTGAAACGGATTTCTGCCCAACATGGGAGTGCTGCAGCCCTCTGTCCCATCCCACCCGCTTCCTACGCTTATGGTTCTAGCACGTTTTTACGATCATATCAAACATAATATTAATGTCTTTTTTAGTTGGCCTTGACTTACAGCTTAGCTTCACACCGAATTACTTGCAAGGATTTCTCTCTACAGTAAGTCAGCATATCTGTTACAAGATTTAATAACTCGAATGTCACGTGTCATTCACGTGTTTTAGCAGGCATACAATTTTGGATAATTCATATGCCGAAACACAGCATCTTTCTATTGAAATGATGCCAGATGGACAAATTATAAGCAGCTTCTCAAGCAATTACCAGGGTGGCCAACAAATCCTGGAAACCCTGGATTTTCTTTGCCCCTAGAAAAATATCCTGGAAAACGTTGAAATGACATTCCAACGCTGAAAGATTATGTTCTGAAGCAGATTTCCCTAGCATCAATATTTGGCATTACAGTGATGTTACATATTTGGTTCCCGTAACGCAGTGGAGGATCTATAAGGTACTTGATGGGAAAAACAGCGTATCACTTGTTGTGTGGTAAGCAGCCTCTTTTTCCAACAACGGACACAAAGTTTGAAGTAAAACGCAGAATGAAAGGTGGATGGGTAAAGGCAGAAGATCTATATATGATATTTATATTTTTCGAAAATATAGTCAAAAATACCCTGGAAAACCCCTAAAATTTGGCAGAAAATCCCCTGGAACAACGTGGAAAAGGCTTGCATTTCACTGTCGGCCACCCTGAATTACTCAGCGTGCTTATATAAAAGGAAGATTATCGTAAGCCTTGGCTCAAGGAAAATGCAGTTCACACTTACATAGTCACAAAAAGATTGTCTGTTAATTATGTAAATATACGAAGTAAAGCAGAGCCTTGAGATTAATCATTGGTACAAAAATTGTTGACCATACAATGAAAAATAAACTGTATACGTGTGAACTACTTAGGAAAGAGCATCGATGAGAAATGATGGCATGAAATACGAAGATGACGTACAAAATTATGGAGGTGAATTTACATTTTTATGATGAAAATGTGAGCTAGGCATTATTAAATGCAGATACATGTTTTTTTAAGAAACATGACGCTGAAATTAGACAAAGATTAAGAAACATTTAACAAACATAGGCAGGCTGAACTTCAAATAATAACTTGCAAAAACTATTTTTACTAGTGAAGTTTTGATCAAACTAGCATAGAAATAGAATGAACATCCATTACATGCCTCACAAAACCTGAGCATCCTTTTTCTTGTATCAAAATTGCCTAATCTGGGTTGTTATTGTCAAAGGAACATTTAAGAAACATTGAAGGCTGGATTTGATGAAATATCAAGAAACATGCAGGATAAAACCAGAGAGTATTTTTCCTATAAAAAAACGTGTATTGGAATGTTTAGTGGATATTTCTATGTTCAATTTTCAAGTGGAATTTATACAAATAGTCGTAAAGTTATCGAAACTCCTAAGATGTTTAAAGATGTTAGAGTTATTATATATAGATAGCTGCCTACGCACTAGAGTTGACAAATGTCAATGTAAATCTACCATTTCAGAGTACATGACAAATGAGACAATGTATTGCATTATTCCAACTCAATGCATCATCTGATCACTACATAAACCATGTATTACTATGAACTGTCAGACAGTAAATGAATGTCTTTTAATTCTGAAGGACAAACCTACGTAATGATAATGAGATTGATTGAGTCAACTAGAAACTTATTGATGCACCTCAAACAATTCAATATCAAGCTATTATGCTATCTTTGCTCTACAGATTCAGAGAAACAATCAGTTGGACATCAAAACAAACCGTGTACACATAGATGTATAAACAAAGATTGATATCTTTTCAACAAACAGGCCTACGTACTCATATATCTGCAAAGATGACATTTGATTATTGTGAAACACTTCTACATAATAATAACTTTTTTTGGTAGATTTCCTTAATGATAATCTAAGTGTGGCCATCAGTGCTGCAAATATGGAGTGCCAGTTAAGGATGTGAAAAATAAAAGAAATAACTGGAAAAGTGAAAATCAACAGGTGAACCTAAATTCATTCCATCTAATTATTGAATTTGTATACAAAACCTGATGTCTACAATGGCAAATACTGGCGAAGTAAATTAAAATATAAGAAAATAAGTTTATATTTCTGAAAAAATTCAAACTTCTGAAAATAAATTGATATATAAGAAAATAAATTGGCGTTCTATGAAAAAATATAGATATCAGGAAACAAAGTCAACTTCAAGGAAACATCTACCACTTCGAAGAATAGATGACAACTTGGTTCACTTGATTTCGTTGGAAGAAAAGGAGCTTCCTTAAGTCTCGTACTTACCAAATTAGTAAATCAAAATGGGGCAAAATTGCAGCTGGGGAAAAAAAAGATAAAGAGAGACTGCCAAATTTTCAATTAGCACAAAATTTAAACTACAGTGTTAAATAACATAAGGAAATTATTTACAGGAGAATAAACAGACGAAACAGAAAGAAAAGTTAACAGACAGCACAACATCTGGCTTCAAGCGAAAAGGTATTGAGAATCTAAAAATAATATAAAGAAGTCGTGAGGTATTGTTGGCAGCTAAATACCATATAATCTTTGAGAAGTATTTAAATGAAAAAACATGAGTCGGTAAAGCTCTAGCTTTTCTTAAATCTTATATCTAAAGATTGAAATGTTGAATGATAAAGATCAACCAATAGGAATTTTCCCATTAAATGAAACTTGATCATTGGAAGCGATTATTAAAATGTATGCATTTAGTAATATTTCTGAGAAGAAAAAGTGAAAAGCTGAATTTTTACCATAGGATGTGCAATGGATGGATTTCTAGAAACCATCTCACACAAGAGATCAGCGCTACCTACAACACCAACAGTCCAACGTCTCAAGGTTTACTACATTTCAATCAACTTCAAATTCAAAAGAAACGTTCTTAGCACCACCATAAAATTACCTTTTAAGTCATGGTAAAGCTTTTTATATACAAAAAGAAAACATTGGAATGACCTCTGTTACTCAATACCACGTCAAGCACAAACACATTACATGCTGTGCATCACCATTTCAAATAAAAGTCAAATTATTATATAAGA
Source organism: Cassiopea andromeda (assembly GCA_018155075.1). Classification (NCBI taxonomy): domain Eukaryota; kingdom Metazoa; phylum Cnidaria; class Scyphozoa; order Rhizostomeae; family Cassiopeidae; genus Cassiopea; species Cassiopea andromeda. The sequence goes on from WIPJ01000991.1 coordinate 86,668, forward strand.
TATTCTAACTCTAACGCTCCTTCACAGTTTCAGGGCTCTCCGTTTGACTATTACGATGATGATGATGATGATGTTGAAATTGATGACGTAATAAGAACCATCCCATCACCCATTGGACAAGTCTCACATGGTTTTGCATACAAGCCAAGAAAAGTTAGCTTTAAGAAATATCTCAAGGACATCAAAAGAAAAGATGATACCAAACAGAGTTTCATGCAAACCATATCGGTACGTGGATTAAGCAATCTCCCTAGTTTTACATATTATTATGCATAAGTTATCCAGCATTTATATTTGTGCCATGAAGTATTACATAAAGTACCATGTTACTAAAGATAAAGGAAGCATTATACGTAGTCTTACCACATCAAGTAAATAGTGTCAATGAACTTGAAACAATGTTTTTCTAACAATACTTTCAGATAACTTCAGAACAAGATCACAGAAAAATGAATGAGCTTATATAAGTGTGTCAAAAGAAATATTTATAGAGAAGTAAGACTTAAGTATAGTATTTGACACAGAAATTTCATGTCCAAAGGTTACAGAAAACAAACAGAGTGCTGAAAGAAGAAATGAAAGCAAAAATCTCAGTGGAAAGGTGTTACCTAACTTTACAAATTCAAGACCCAATGAAAGATTTCAAGACATGATGGGTAATTATATCAGTTCTTTTAAGGCTCCATGATCAAATAGTCGATTTCTGCTAACATTCGAGGCACAACAATCGTATCAAAGGACCCAAATTAGAAATAATGACCTCGATTTCAACTCAAAGCAAAGTATGAACTACTTTTGTCATTCTTAAAGAGGTTCACAGATACCTTCATGATGGTACCTTTCCCTAAACACAAGAAAACAATGATGAATAGAAAAAGTCATATAAAAGCATAATATAAAAAACAATAGAGGAAAAACATAAAATGAAGTTAAATTATTTGCTCAGCTCTCACTTAAGAAAAAATAGAGATGATAATAACAATAACTTTGTTAGTTTGAAGTCAGTTTTATTATATATGCTATTATGCTATATGTGTAATCTGCGTTCTGTATGCTATATATGATATTGTAAATTCATGAGATAAATTAAATGCAAATTTTGTTGACAGTACATCAACAACTCATATTGTAGTAATGTTGAAAGAGCAAATACTACGAACGCTTGAAAGTTATTCACTGATAAAAATTTTTCATTCAACGGCATAATTCTCTCCTACATTCTAGTAATAGAAAATCGTACTACGTATAAATGACATCACCATCATTGCAGTCCATCCAAAACATAATTCAATGTAACTTAAACCAAAGTAAAAACCACAAGTACAAGCTATTATCTTTAGGCATAGCAAAATGATAGATTCTCATAATTACTTGGTCAAAACAAATCAGTATTCCGCTTAGAAATACTCTTGTTCATATGTCGAGTTTCCTTTTCCGAAAGCAAATAAATTTCTGTTGAAGGTGAATATGGTGACATCAACGATATCTGCAACTTGAGTCTGTTGGATGATGAGTTCTTCTCTACTGAAAGCCCATCACAGGATATTTCAGTAAAAGATGAAACTTGCAAAGAGTACTGGAAGACAGAAGCTTTTGATGACATTAAAGGAGAAACGAATGAAGATATGAAATATGAGATTGATAGTGAAAATAATTTATTCAACTCCCTTGAAAGTGATGAATTCATGAATGAATTTGATGAGGTAAGGAAATTGCTTTAATACATTGCAAACACGAGCAGCTCATTTCCTGGATAGAAGGCAGAGCAGATAAATGATTTAGTGTCCCAACGGTTTCATATTAACAAAACTATTGAGTGAGTGAAAAGTGGAGGTGTTAAACAGCATTATTTTGTATGTCTAAAACCGAAAGATATCAATAATGAATAATGACACTTAATATCTTGCCATGGGGAGGTAATTTCTACATCTAAACCAAAAATTATTATAAGTAAAATACAATTGCTTGTTTCAAGAGAGGGTGATTGCTGGACATCCAAAAATGTACGCTGACAACAATTATTCTATGACTAGTGGGGGATAAAAAAAAAGAGAAAAACACCCAATTTTCTGGATATGCTATTTTCATAAAGGTAGCATGAATGCACGCCAAACCCTTCTGTCAACAGTTGCATTACTGTAAGCAACCAAACACAGGAACTAATGTTGCATTTATAACATATGAGCCATCTTCAAGGTAGATTTATTGCTATACAGCTTATCAGGGTTCTGAACATTTCACCTCCTTTCCCAGGTGTCATTATCAGGAATCACTGGTAGCAATAAACTTATGTCAAATGCAATGACACCACAGAGAAATGAAGACTCAAAATGCTTCCTAGCAAAAGCAACGAAAGATACAATGAAAGGTAAAGAAATCAATCCAAATTCAAGAGAAGCAACGACCTCAGATGACAATCAAAAGTTCAAAGATGCAATACCACGTGGAATGAAAGATTCAGTTTCAATAATCAACCCTAATTACAAATCGTTCGATAATACAACTAGATTCAAGCCGAACACAGCACAAGATGATACCAAAATCGAAGGAAATTCATGTTTTAGGTCACTAACAAAAACAGATAATGTCAAAGAGCAACGAAATATACACAAATTATTATTTATTCCAAAACGAAATGAAATTAATTCATTATCTGGAAACAAAGATCATAAAGATGATGTCAAAAATATTACACAAAATCATGAGGTAAACACATTGGCACCATCAAACACAAAAATAAAACCGTCCTATTTGGGAGGGATGCTGCAAACCGAATGGCTACCAGCAATAAAGCCATTTGGCCTGGAAGATCATTACGCCAGTAACAGTCATTTCAAGGAACCTGCAGCTTCAGAAAAACATGATCATTTCCTGAAAGACATATGTCATGAAGACAATGGAACTGTTGGATTGAGAAACGTTCCAAATGAGAAAGGTTCACAAAACAAATTCCATAGTGAACGAGACATGAAAACGCAAATAACCGCAAATAACATTATCGAGGCTGAGCCAGAAGATACAAAGAATACACTGTGAGTAGATGATGAAAAATATGTGAAAAACAAAGCTAATAATAGAAATAATAGTTAACATTATACATCAATTAAAATAACTGACGCTGTGAGTCAAAAAAGTTGAATACAGCAGAATCAATAAACCAATAATAACTTTTGGATGTTGATTATCAAACGTTGAGAGAAAAATGTAGACTGCGGAAAATGTACAGCACAAGCATTTATGACATAATATGAGCTAAGAAATTCCACATTAAATCTTTGTAATAAGGACAAAATTTCTTTATTAAACTTTCAATAACTATCAAAAATTAGCAATCTAAACTGCCTTTGCTTTTCTAGAATGTTTGGTACAAGTTGGTTTGTAGATGAAAGCATGTAAGTAACTTTTGATAAAATATACATTTGCTAATCATTAATCCAAATCCATACCAATCTATCAAACTTTTACAAAATAACTTTGCATGATCCTTCTCAAACAACTAGAAAAATATTTAATTCAATTTCTCAATCTATTGATTTATCGTAAGCTCACTTTTATTCTATAGATGCACTGAGGAAAAAGAAGATTTTGATTTTTATGGTTTGTGAAGAGAACGCATAGAGCGTGAGAAATAGAGGAAATGGAAGAAACCCTGCAAATTATTCTACATGTATGAAGATTTTCTTAAAAAGATTGACATGACAAAAACTGATTTAAAACCATTGTTATATTATCATGTTTAGTTGAAAATAAAGTTGTGTTTTATCAATAATTACAAATAATGATTTGGAACCTTACAATGCTTTCCAAATAAGAACATATTTCTTCTGTTTGAATTGATTCCATCGCTGCCTATCTCTAAAACGATTCTTACACTGAACTACTCCAAGAGAGCCAACTATACTGGAAATTAAAAATTGATGCAACTGACTGGCACTAACAGTTGAACTCTACTAAAAACAACATTGGAGACTGGGAAAGGGGGAGGCAAATTGAAGTCTAATATATTTTATGTTCTCCAAAATGGGAAAGAAATTGGGAAAACATCTCCAAAATAAATGGCAATATTTGCCATAAATTGAATTGAAAGTTAGCAGAAGTTTATCCGGTTTTTTGTCTTTCTAACTCAAAAACACCACAAAGAAATCGCTAGAAAATAGCAATAACAAGGAAAATATTAAAAGTAGAACAACACATGCAGAAATCTTAAAAAGTACCTTTGCTATTGATCAGCAGACGCTACAGTTTTGTAAATAATTCATCAACAATTTTTGTAAATTCTTGCGCAAAACTTGAATTTTCCAAACCAAAAATAGATGATCCACTCTCACAACACGAAACAAAATCCTGCAAAGAATATTAAAGCTAACTTCATTTTTCACTCATATTTGAATACAGCCAAGAAATCTTAAATCGCAAAAAGCTGTGAACTTAGCATTACAGGAAATGTTAGAAGGGTGCAAATTCGCGTTCAGAATGAAGTAACTGATGGAAAAATGATGAACTTTTTTCTTCTCACTCCTTTCAATTCACTATTGTGATAAGCATAGGTACCAAATTTCACTTTTTTGAAAGCTTTACAAACATAGCCTATCTCCCACTTGAAACGGCATTACGACGAGTATATTTGCAACTTGGAAATGTTTACTCACACGATCAAGTGGTAATTGTCCTAGAAATGGAATACCATATTCTGCACAAAGCTTTTCAGTTCCTTTATTGACAAATAAGTCATATTTCTCCTTGAAAACAAAACATTATTTGTAGACTCACAACACAGAAATGGTAAAGATATTAAGGCAAAGTGAAAAGAATCATAATTATTTAATGACATCAACTGTTAAAAAGAGTTACGATTTATATTTGCATAATAGATAAATTTACATTTACATCAAAAAAGAGGTGTAGAACAAAACTGTTAAAAAGCTAAGAATAGGGTACTCTCAGAAAGAAACGAGCCGTAAACTAACTTAGACATGATTTTCAACGCGCTCTTAGTCAACTCTTAGTCATAGTAAGCTGACAAAGTCCGAAAGTTTCCAGCAATCTTTTATTTACTGCACCCCAATTACATCTAGCGATCTCTCTTTCAAAACTGTAATATGTCAGGACGAATTTCGTAAAAGTAAATACTACTCGAAAATTGATGAAAATATTCGATTTAATAGCTACCTTGCAACAAGGGCACTTATAACCACTCATATTTGATATAATTCCAATAATTTTCAAATTTACTTTTCGGCAAAAATTTATTTCTTTTTTTATCGTGTTTAAAGCAAGATCTTGTGGTGTTGTGACGATAATTGCTCCATCTGGCGAGACATTTTTCAACGCTTTTACAACAGACAAATGCTCATCTGAAGTTCCTGGAGGAGTATCTGTAAATTAAGATTAAAGTAGTCAATAATTGTTTGTGAGAAACTTGTCAAAAAGTATGCGATTAGTATCGTGGAAAAATGCAAAAATATAAGACGCAACGAACTCGTCATATCATTGATCAAATGTGATCATGATTGATTGACAGGTTGACTGATTGACTCATCAATTGATTCGATAGCTGGCTGATTCATGCATTATTGAGTGTCAAACTCCATCATGTATTAGTTAATCCATTCACTCAACTATTCCTAGATCATATGGCTTATAGAAATGGCCAATGGGCTCCAATAAAATGGTGATCAATATTCTTAAACAACTTGCTATTTATTAGCATTATTACTACAAGTTGAACTTTCAGTTTTGCTAGTAAAAATTTATGAAAATATCTTTAGAAGTATAAAATACGCACAAGAATATCTGGTTTTAAAAAAGCCAGCTTGCTGAAATACTATTTTGAAAGAAAGCATTTGCAAGGCAGAGTTTCATCTGCAAATACAAAATTCCGAATCATTTTTGCATAATGATATGATGAATCTATTTTCGGGAAAAGGTAGTCAGAAAGTGAATCTTAATAGGATTTACAAGCATTTCTATAGTCCACAGCTGACAATACTAATCAACGTTCATCAAAGAGGAAATAAAAACAGGCCGTTTGACCTACGGGGAGCTACGAGCGATCTATAAACAAACCTCTTCAATATTCAACATGAAAAGCGATTATTTGACGAATTTACCTTGCAATTGTCATAATTTAACTCAAAAACAATTCTTATTGAATTAAATGATTCTACAAAACTCACCGAATATCAGAAAATCCAATTTCCCCCAAAATGTATCTTTCAAAAACCGTTTTATTATACCTATAAAGCAATGATCCGAAAACCTACATTCTTCGCTCAAAACAAAACTACACCGCAAAAATAATTTGATTATATCATTTACAAATACGACAATTCTTATCATGAGCTAATCTTCCAATTTTAATGATGATAGTCTGACAAAAAAGATTATATGATTCTAGATCTTTATCATTCTGCCATTTTCACCCGCAAAAGTAAACAGTTTTAAACGAATTATAAGTTAGATAGTTCTGGTCTGACTGATCATTAAATCTGAAATTCAACAAAAAAAATATGATGAATATTTTAAATTCTACTACAAACTGAGTCCATTTCTAAATTAAAAACCTATGAGCAAAAAGAAACACGCAGCGAAAGTGTTAATCAAAAATTTCAATTTTGCGATTTATTAAACTTTCAATGAGACCCCAGACTGACCTGTTTTCCTGGGACCTCTCCAAACAACTCTATAATGATAACAAGAAGTGCAGTTGATTGAATTTGCAATTAAAATATAAACCAACAAAGCTATAAATATAACAATTCCAGATATAAAAAAATATGGCTGATTAAGAAGTTTAGACAAACTATAAGTATGAAAGTTCTGGGTGACTGAATTAGTAAAAAACTTAACTATCATCCTTTAAACACTGTTCACAGGAAGGTCTTCAAAGATAAATTGGTGCACTTAATTTTTATTTTATCCTATGTACTTGTCTTATGGCAATTTCAAGGTTATGATTTTAGCTATAACTGTGGCATCTGCTTTCATCATCTTGGTGATCCAGTTTTTCAAGCACCATTTTTCATTCTGTATCATCAATTCTTTGATTTCTTTGCTGTTTTGTCTCCAATTTTTTTAGCATCAAATGTCTCATATCTGTCACCTAAACTCACCTAGCACTCATCTTGACAAGTCCAAAGAAGTTCTGACAAAATTCACCTAAAACTTTGACTTTTGTTTAAAACCAAACAAAATTACTCATTCTTTGGTATTAAAATGATCTATGAAACTCAGAGACAAACAAAAATTGTGTGATGCTTACGCAGAATCAGAATCTTGCAATAAGGAGCCAACAGACATGACTTTAATATTAGAGAGCATGGATCTGCAATTTGAAAACAGCATATATTACCACTGAGAATCTAGATCATTTCTTAAGTAGCAATAATAATGGTATTCATAACATCTCTGTAAATACACAAGTTCTACTTTAGAGTACTTTCCAAGCATGTTACTTTCTAGTCTTCCATGCCTATAGATTGATCTTTCCCAGCAGAAAGACATCTGAGCAATATTTTAGTTTGTTCATTTGTTCTTCCATCAATAAGTTCTGGTATCTATGGCTCCCAAATAAAGAACACACATTCAACATTCACATCAACTTGCTCTGAAGTATAAACCAAGATTTTCTATGATCACCTTTTTAGAACTAGCTTTGAGTAAAGCATAAATATTTATTTACATATATTGACATTCAGACCGGAATGCAGGTAAAGAATGTAAAGAACCACAATAGAACCACTTTCATTTCACAAAGTTGACAATTTTGATACCAGGGTCATTCATTTAATACATAAACACAAAGAGAGGAGGGGATCAAACAAAAGTGTGCACCATAAGTACAAGGGGGAGGAAGTTAACACAATTAAGTACACACACATAAAAGTGGCTTTTGCACATATTCTGTAATATTTTCATAGGTAAAGTACTTTTATCATACTTGGCTGTCTTTGGTGTCAGCTTCTACTACTGCTTTACAAAAAATTTGCTGTGATTATTTTCCTGTCTCTCAAATGTTTTACAGTCTTTTTGTCTATGGAATTACTGATTGGGTGTTTAAAAACATTCCCTAGAAATTGGGGGTGTCATATGGGTAAGAGTATGTACACAATAGGGGGTGGTCATAGCAAGTGTACATGTGCATATGATGGAGGGAAATGGGTCAAATTTTAGCCATTTTGGTGGGTACATACTAACTGAATTACCCCACAATGCACTGAATGATCAGCACAAGTCAATTATATTAACACATTTATTATCGACATAAAGCAAAATGGCATGCTGGATGAGAAAAATAGGGGCTTTAGATGCAATACATATTAAAATTTTCTTTATCCTGTTTCTAGTTTATTTCCTAAATTTTTTCCTCTATTAAGAAAGGGCCTAGCGCTTCTTTGCTTCATCCAGTTCAGAAATTTCTACAGCATATTACATTTGGCAAAGAAACCAGATACATTAGTTTCTTACCAAGTCCAAAATTATAAACCAAGTCAGTTTATTGTGAGCAACATATGTTCATTGTAATGGAATTACAAATCATGTACCTACTTTAAAGGTTGCCAGCCATATGGGGTCTGAATGATCTGCTGCCCTTCAACAGCAAGAAGATGGGGAATACTTGGTCCACAAATATCTAAATCACAAATACCAACCTAGTTGAAAAATATACATAAAATTAGATATGATGAATTCTAGGAAGGATATAGCAGCTTAGAGAGGCAAGACATTTGAGGTTGACTGTGAAATTACATTATAACTACTAAACTGAAAAGCATGGTCTCTTTTGACTTTTGAGTTTATATAGATAATGGTAATATGAAGAAATTTTTCCATCTTTCAAAAGGCCAAATAATCTATTTTTCTAATCAGACATAACATATTCTCATCTGTACATACTTCAACATGTAAAACTACAATGAAACATTAATATGAAATAATTAATGAATACAGTAGTTAAAAAGGACTAATCCTCACAGAAAAATTTCTGTTTGCCAGACAAATACTAAGAAGGGCAGAAATGCTGGACTTTCCAACTCCTAGAATAAACATGAAACAAAATGAAAATTGAAACATTACTTCAGTCATTTCATTTGTGAAATTAAGTCAAGTTGACAATAACAGCCTCACAAACAAGTCATTTTATTGCAGTAATAACTGCTGATGATTTTTAGCATTGATCATGGTGAAAAGAATTGACTGTAATACTAGTTCTAAGAAGTTATAAACTTTTTTTGAAACTTCTCTATTAATGATTCTTACAATTAAAATGTCATTAAAGTAATTTGTAGTTCTATAAATTAAGAAAATAAATACGGTTAAATATACCTTTACTACAGCACAAAAGTGGCAACATTGTTTTCACATACTAAAAGCTTTTTTATCCAACATTCATCAGAGTATGAAAATGTGATTAATTGTGAGTCGGCCATAGGACAACACCTTATTGCAAATCCAGAATGCACCAAAACATACACAGACGACAATTTTTGGATCATTGGGCAAGCAAGATTATCTTTTCATTTAAGTATTTTGGAATCTGTTCATAACAAGACTCAAAACCCAGTCTTGTTTAGACAAAAAGAGTTCATTTTCTCATTGGGACTCTTCAAGCAAACAATGGTTAATATGTCCTAATTGGTCACTCTTGGGGCCAATTAGACGCATCCTATCACATATAACTGCATCTGGTTATACATTTCAGTTAACCTTTTGGTCACTATCTGACGTTTTCATACTCTGATGAGTGTGGGACGAATAAAGCTTTCAGCATGTCAAAAGAATGTTGCCGCTTTTTCGTGCTGTGGTAACAGACTATCTACGTTAAATGTACCATGTGATTAGATGAAGCAACATTCAATGGGAAATAGAAGAAAAGTATAAATGACAGACAAGGTCAAATGTCTACCACTAAAATCTAAATATGAAAAACTATGATAATAAAAATAATAATTATCAAAACCAACACGTGTGCAATGACATGGCATTCTTAGTATACACACCTCCTTTCCCAGAAAGGACAAGAATTTTATGCTTCACTGCCTTCATTCTTAAATCAATTACTTTCTGGTCTGGGTCAATTCCACCTGCATCAAAAGACACAAAGAAATGCTTGCTGGAAGATGTCCTTTTTACTATCTTGCTAGCAAAATAGCTCAGTGTATTGATGAGAATTAATTTCTTCAACTATGAAACATGTAACTGTATTTATAAATTTAATACTTTCCTACCGGAACTTCTGCAGAAATCTCGTCCTGGGCAGCCTTCACATACTGGTGCTAGACCAGCTTCTTCCTGTGTAGTAGACAGTAAAGTTTATAAAACTTCTTCATTGCTTATCAACTTTGAGTCTTACCCCCTCCCACTAAATACTTTTAAGGATGCCAGAGGTTTTGCCCTGTTAAAATGAGACCTACAATCAGAGAGTTGGCCACAGTGTTTTCTGTAACCTTTTTTCCTAGTAAAATTAGTTGATCAAACAGTCCTGGATCCAGTAAGTTGTCATGCAAAAACACATTACATTGCTATTCTTGTCCTGCAAAAGGGCACATTTTCAAGGTCTGGGACTAACTCACCTCCCTACCACCCTTTTGTCCATGATGCTAACCATCTAAACAGATATAAAAACAGTCGTAAAGTTGAAAATTATGCCAATTATCACCATAACCATAAACTATAGAAACTTGAGTATAATACTTGCACTTTCTGATGGACAACCTTGTAATGCTTTGGACATGTCAGACTCTCTCTCCATGATACACTTTTCTCACAGAATACTGTCTATCAATTGCCCTATTAAACACAGAGAAGACCAGCTTCAGTGATCACACAGTTTACCCACGTTTTAAACATCCGTTGAAAGTATAATCAATTTGCATCACCTTTGCAAGTTAGAGGCTTCCTGATTTAGCCTTAGAAAGACTATAGCTTTTTAATTGATTAACAAATTTTCGTGAAAAGTACATCAAGCTCTAATTGCAGAGATCTTCCTATTGGAATATGGTTCATGCAGTTTCAATAAAGTAAATTTGTGACTTTGGATGTGCTAACTTAGGCCACTATTCTCACTTCTGTCATCAGCTGCTCTGTAAGCTTATAAGGCTCTAAACATTCTTCTGTACTATGTGCATCTGCTATCACAGGAACGTAAGTCAACCAGAAAGCAATGTTAGGAAATTAGTTTGTATTTAAATAGAAAATAACAACTTATAGGTGGATGGAACGCTATGTACCTGATCAATAACCCACACATCGGAGTATTACAACTTCCGGTTGGTACTATGATTAAGCGGTCAGCGGCCAAATGTTTGCGGTTCGTAGCCAACTTTGGCCATACAACTTGTACTAGCATTTTCAGGCCAGTCTCAACAATATAAATAGCTCGATCAGCCAACACACATTCAAACGCAATCATATGCAATCGTGCAAAAATATTTAGATGATTTATTTGCATTAAATACTCACTTTCTACCAGACAAAAGATTGCCCTCCAGAAAGTTTGCAGCTTTGAAGAGTAAAAGCTCAGTTTTTGAAGATGTCTTCTTTAAAACTCAAACTGCTAAGTACTACACCTATTTCTTGCATAAGATTCTTGCTCCCGAAGGTAGAAAAGTGGGGGGGTTCGTGCCCCCTATGTCCCCCCGGTTCCTAGGTCCATGCAGTTGCGTGTCACGTTCTATTTCAATAAAACTCGGCCAAAACAGCTTTGAACGGCCCAGGCTCTCAGGCAGTGATCAGACTCAAGACATTTAGCTGTAGAAATGGTAGCTCTAGCTGCCATCTTGTGTTCTCTCCCTCTTCACTACAACAAATGCAAATATCCCCGATAGTGTTGCTAATCTTGTGAGGTGTTCTAACCTACTGCCCATGCAAATGTTGTTATCCCCACTCCAGGCCTGAAGCCATGGGGTGGGACATGCCACCCCTGGGAAACAGGATGCCAGCATTTTGCCACCCCTTGGAATTTTTTTATTGTTGCTTAATCATTGCAGATTAGGAGAGATCTCCTGAAGTTTTGGTTGAGCTCAATCTTGGTCTTTGTGGCATACCAGAATGCTCACGCACACGCATTGCATACGCATTGCACACGCATTGCATACGCATTGCACACGCATTGCCCTGCACACGCATTGCCATGTTCAATGTGATAACAAAAAGTATGAAATAAGCTTTCAGATTTTGTACCACGTGATTCCTCCAGGACTATTTTGCCACCCCTGAAACACAGGCCTGGCTTCGGGTTTGCCCCTCTCCTTTCATTATCTGCAACTCTCTACCCATCATCAACTATATTACTTCAACATGCAGTATAAAGCTTTGAGATGCATCTATTGATGTTACCATATTTTAAGCATACGGCATATTTGGAAGAAAATATTTGGCATATTTGCATATTTGGCATAAACAAGCATATTTGCAAGAGAACAATATACTCATGACAAGAATTGCCTTTGAAGGAATATTGCAAAATAAAGAGAAGCATGTCAAAAATACCAGCTCATGGCCACCATTTGTGAAAACGATTATTCTACCAAGGGAAATACATCAGTTTCTAACTTCAATTAAAGTGAATTGAAATGCTAAGTTGCAATTGAGTAGGATACATTCCGTTAATGTAACGAAGCACACATTCTTCATAACCTACAGCTGCCCAACTGTCTTCATCATATATAACGATGTGAGCAAATATAGCTTCTGAAGAGCTATTTGTAGCAAAAATAATTGGCAATAGAATAAATTATAACTGCTAATTTATGCTAAAGTGTTTTTCATGAAGATGTTTATTTTTTCTGATATTGTCCAGCATAATCAAAACTCCTTTCTTGTATTCTGCGATGAATATCAAATCATCTTTGAATAGAAATTCATTTTTCTTTCTATATTTCACCTACTACTACTTTCAACTATCTTTTTTCTCTGTAGTTTTGTCATCTTTTTTCTCTTCTTTTTTCTCTTCTTTTTTATCTTCCTTCCTCTCTTCCTTAGCTTCGCCTTTTTTCTCTTCTTTCTTGTCTTCTTTTTTCTCTTCCCCTTTCTCTTCCTTTTTCACCTCCTTTTTGTCTTCCTTCTTCTCTTCCTTTTTCTCTTCCTTTTTGTCTTCCTTTTTGTCTTCCTTCTTCTCTTCCTTCTTCTCTTCTTTTTTCTCTTCCTTTTTGTCTTCCTTCTTCTCTTCCTTCTTCTCTTCTTTTTTCTCTTCCTTCTTCTCTTCCTTTTTTTCTTCTTTTTTCGGCGTCGTCGGTACAGGGCATTCTTTCATATCGCAATCTTTCTGTTCTTCTGCTGCACCATCACAATTTTTTCCTCCGTGTTCTGGCTTTGGGCTATTGCATTCTCTAGTTCTTTTATATATCCCTTTTCCACAGGTTACTGAACAAGCCTGATCTTTCCATTCGCCCCATCTTCCATCAATAGGACA
>WIPJ01000991.1:103100-117156 GCA_018155075.1 Cassiopea andromeda
ATATATATATATATATAAAGTGTTATATTTTTGGCCCTATATCTGCAGGACAAGGTGTTTTATCTTTTCCAGAGAGAGCCTTACTAGAGATAGTAGATCGAACACATGACATTTATCCAAGACGGTAAGTAAGCTTATAAAGCGATCATGAAACTCCCCCGGTAGAATTCATGGAAAGTGTGTGAACCATCTGCAAGAAAAGGCTTGCAGTTCATGGCTAAAGAGGAAAGTCTGATCTATCTTCTTGACGTGAAATATCGTGTCATGCTTCTAGCGTTATACAGAGTGATAACTGAACTCAAAAGTCGTGGAAGAAAGAACTGAATAAATTCTTGTTAAATTACCGTGCAACCCCACACAGCACTACAGGATTTGCTCAAGCGAAATTTTTATATAATCGAGATATAAACACTAAGTTACCCCAAGTCACAACTTGTAATAAATCACAAACTCAAATGGAAGTTTGCAAACGAGATGCTCTCGCGAAAGAAAGAATGAAACAGCATTCAGACGTCAAGAAAAGGGCGACAGAGTCAAACTTAAAGATTGGAGATACAGTTCTCGTTCAACAGCCAAAGAGGAACAAGTTCACAACGAAGTATGATCCAAAGCCATATACAATTACGAGGAAGAAAGGAACTTTGATCGAAGCTAAAAGAAATGATCACAGAATAACAAGGAATGTTTCATTCTTCAAAAAACTTTCTCTGCAAGACAAAGGTAGTTATGATTGTGTTGATAATGATGATTATGATGATTATGATGATGATTTAGCAAACAAAAATGTTGATTTAAACGTGCAAAGATATCCTATAAGAAATCGTAGACCAGTATATAGATATGGACAGAACATTTATGATTGCTAGAATTATACCGTTCACAACTAGAGTGTATAATCGTTTAGCTTAGCGCATTTCGCATTCGTTCGTTTTGTTATTTGATATGATTGATTGCAGTAATAATTAGGATATGGACATTTAATTCAAAGTAACGAGGAGATGCAATGTTTACAGAACATTATTATCATGATTAATATAATTAGCGTTAGATTGATTGATTGATTGACACATGCTAAGTACATATACGTATTTTATATATTAAATAGTCAGTTATCGATGCGAGTGATCTAGCGTTATACAGAGTGATAACTGAACATTACAATGCTCATGAACTTACAAATAATCCAAGCAACTTTATCAATCCCAATTCTTCATTTTGAATTCTTTAAACATGACGACCCCTCAGATACACAGATCTTTTTCGAGGGGACCATGCGAAAAAACTTATACATAAAATGCATAATACGTTCTTACAAACTAACTAAAGATAATTACATCATAAAAGAAGAATCAAGTGAAAAAGAAAACAAACAAATGAATACGAAAACTTCCTTCTGTTCTATAAGCATGGCTTCTTGCTTCACCTTAAGTGATTGGAAACTATTAGCTTTCTTGCAATCGTTCAGTAACAAATTCCAAACCATGGCCTCTTTTATGTAAAACAGCTTTTTCGATGTTTTGTTTTTAGTCGTGGTAGTCTTATAGTTAATTCGGAATTGCGACTTGTTACAGAGGATACTCTATTGCAGAAGGTAGTAAGATAAATTTGGGCCTGTTTGTCCACAGCTTTATAGACCATGATTGCAGATTCTTCATGGACGATTTCATTGACACCAGGCAACCCAAGACTTTTCAGGAAAGGCTCAGCTGGTGCGTCATACGGACAATTTGTTATTAAACGCACAGATCTATTTTGTAGTCTCTAGAGAATTCTGCATGTACTAACCCCAAAGTTGCCCCAAACAGAAGAGCAAAACCTTAAGTGTGGTGTGACCTGTCCGCGAAAGAGCAAATTTAGCGTTTTGGTGGGGAGGAACTTTTTAGCATACTTAACAATTCCCATATCTCGAGGGAATTTCGACGACACTGACGCTAATTGTTCTTTCCATGTTACCTGATTATCAATTTGAATACTCAAATATTTAATGCATATCTCAATGAATTCTTCTGTTATCTTAAAATCTGTCTTCAGTAGTTCTCCATTGCTTTCATATCTTTTTAACTATGCGGTAAAATTATCCAAGTGATTTTGTGCTAATCTATTGATGTATAGACAAGAGCAGTCCAGATATTTCTATTTTTGAATAACTTCATCTCCTTTCCAACGACTTATCTGTGCCCCTTTTCATACAGGGTGGCGCTAGGGACATAGCTCCCCTTCGGAAGGTGAAAGGATAGTTTTCCGGAGATTTTTTTCATTTATAGAACTGTACATTATGCATTTGCATTAATCCCTTGGATTCCTCGTGGAACATAGGGCCTCAGCAACAGTTCTCCACCACGCTCGGTTTTGGGCAATGTTCTTGGCTTCCTCCCAGCTCAGGTCACATGTCTTAGCTCTTCCTTACAGGGGGGCCTGGCAAAAAATAATTAAAAAGCACTGCCCTAGGTGGAAATCCATCTTTATTCAAAATCAAGGTTTTCTAAAGCTTGTCAAATAGCGTAATCAAGTCGATGCCAGCAGTAGATGCCATACCAGCACCCTGTGATGCATCATTAGGCTTGTTATTTATAAAACACTTCTTGCAGCATCTGGACTAACTCTTTTTTGAAGAAAGGTTCAAAAGCGAAGCTATCTTCCTAAAAACTAGAGTAAAAGACGTGTGTTGCTGCTTCGTAGATATCAAAATCTACGAAGCAGTTCACAATATATTGTGAATAGTCCTTGTCGGACTCATATTTGCTTACCTCGTCTTCCCCCACCGCAGGTCTTTGTACACTCGGACCAGCTTGACCAACTGGAATAGCCGCCATTTTGAGAAAGCGCTATCTCCTTTACTGCACCATAATTCAGAAACAAAAGTACACCGCATACAGAGACCAAAATTATCGGCAATGTTTTCGATGGCATTTTCGAAGTTCAAGAACTAAATCGGCCTATCTTCACTAAAATATCATCTCTTCGCATTTCTTTGCTTTGCAATAGTACGGAAAGTAATCGATTTGTGCTTTCGCTTCACGACGTGGCAGTTGCTATTTTTTGAAATACGTGTCTATATAACACATTGCAAAATGGTTGGATATGATGAAATAGCATAGATAAAGAAAGATAGTGCTTAGCAACAATTCTAAGCTCATGGACAATGAAAGGTTCAATCAAAAACAAAAGAAGTAAATGGACAATTGTGATGAGCACATCTCGTTAAATAACATTCATATTGTGTGTGCTATGGTCTACTGATGATGCGGTTAGGTAGGAGTAACAATAACAACAGGGATCCTTTGAAATACAGTCGACATCCGCTATCTCGAACCTTCACGGGGCACACAAATTTGTTCAACGTAGTTAATATTCGAGTTAATCAGCTTATTGAAAAAACTGTGAAATTATAAAAATTAACATTTCTATATCTTTCCCAGTATATGAGGTTTTTCCCTCAGCAACTCCCGCAAATAGTTTTTAAGCTACCGTTGACCTTGTTTTACGCATAGCTAGCAGTTTCCGTGTAAACGCGATGCCTATCTGTATGGTACTGGTACGGGTCCACATAGAGCCGTTCCCGTGTAAACGCGAGGCCTATCCGTATGGTACTGGTACGGTTCCACATGGCACCGTTCCCGTGTAAACAGAGCCTAAAAAGACATTGAAAAAAGCAGAATTAAGATGTGAATGTTCAAATGTTTTCACTTGTCAAAGAAAAGTATGCTCGCTTTTTTGTTTTTAACTTTGAGCAGAAAGTTCGACATAGTCGACATTTCTGAAACAAGGGATGACGAGAATTGTTCGAGATATCGAAACGTTCTTGATATCCAAAGAAATATTAACTCAAAACTCAGGGACTTGAAAAATTGTTCGAAATAATTGTTGAAAAATTGTTGAACTCCATCTTTAACATTTTGAATGTAATAATGACACAGTATCGATTTTTGGCCAACAAAAATACTCAATTTTGGAAATTGAGCCTCGTGATTTTCTTAAGATTTTCTTGAGATTTTGGCCATTTGAGCCTCTTTTTCTTATAAAAATGTGTAAGAATAAGAGAGAAGCTTCCCAGCACTGTGATGAACTCGCCTCTGTTGTAATCAGGCTTTAAAAGAGGTAAATAATAATAATTAGCAAATCATCTTGAAAGCAAGTTGAGCTATACGACATGACATACACGCTTTTTTTATAAGAAAATCATTATTTTGCCTGAGCATCAATTTTCTTAACTTGTCCCGAAATTGAGCCTGAGATTTTCTTATATTTTTCTTAACTTTTACTGAAATAAACTGGTTAAAATGGTTTACACTTTCGTTAATACTATTGCATACTTGAATATAAGTTCCATCTTTAAAATTTTGAATGAAATAACGACGAAATTACCGATTTTTGGCCTATAAAAACACTTAATTTTGGAATGTGAGCCTCGTGATTTTCTTACAATTTTCTTAAGATTTTGACGATTTGAGCCTCATCTATGAAACTTTTCTTCCGTCAAATTTTCTACTGTCTCTTCGTAATTATAGGTAGGGTCATCAGAACATTTAAGGGTCGAGATGGCACAGATAGAAAGAGAGGGAATTTCTCAAAATGGGAAAAATTATCAAACACGGTTGAACGGTAAAATAATTTAGATATGTAAAAGGAATTTGATCTGCTGAAAAGTAGTTCAGAAACGAATATATAGAAGAGACTGTTAAGCAAAGAAGAGATTGAGTAACACTGACTTTCGCTTGTAATTAATTCTTAAACAACAAATTTAACAATTTTCCGACTTACCCGTCAAATGCAATTATCAATTTTCATTATTCAATTCCATATACATTCAAACAATAACTGAATTAATGATGATATTTTCTCAATCTTATTATTCTCAAAATTCAACAAAATTTACAATTCTATTTTACAATTTATATTAACACATTCGCTTCATAAAAAAGCGTTCTAGAATATACACGATCAACCTTAAAACAGTTGAAAACTATCAAAGGCCATGATAATATGGCTTAGAGTCGACAAAAAATTCAAGAATTCGTCACTAACTGCCTTGTTTTACGTAGGTACATTAGCCGCAAAGACCATTGCCTCACGTGCTTGCAAACAGTTTTAGAGTTCAAAATCAAACAACTGGTTTTTTAAATTCAACACGGACTGACCTAGCTGGTAGCCATACGGGAATAGTCCTAAAGATTGTACAGCCTTTACGTAATTGTGAACTAGACCTTGACAATTCATTCAAAACCCGGAGATTTGCTAAAATGCTCCCTTTTCAACTGCGTAAAACTGCGACAGGTTAGCAAAATCATTCTTATCAATAATGGATGGATGAAATTTTGCTATAACCAGTTCGATTACAACGGAATTAAAAACATGCAAACTGAGTAGAGCTGTGAGTCGTAGATTTGAAGCCTTTTAGAGCAAGAAATCGAGTCAAAATTTACGAACTGGGCGGTTCCTATTTATCAGGGATAGAACGAATGAAAAAACAGGGAACTAAAGCAAAATCAGAATAGAGAAATGATATCTTTTCACAATTTTTAAACTTTGTAGAAAAGCAGGCATAGTCTCTATCAAGCTTTCTGTATTTATTTTCTCTCTGCATCAGTAAAAATGTCACTCAAGTTTCCATCGACATTCAAGATGCGCAGTCATGCCTCTGAGAACATTATTTACAGATTAATAAGACATATTTAACATTAACTACGTTGCAATAAGGAATTTAAAATCCCCACAACATGCACCGCAAGGAAATAAATTACAAACATAACATCATAAAATGGTGTCATTTTTGAATTAAGACAGTACTTAACAGTGCTAGTTCAAAACAGAGCGAATGTACTATAATACAAAGAACATGCTATCTGCTGATGCAGTTTCATTCTTCTTTAAGGCAAATAACATAAGTCTTCTTAAAGTACACTATTTCAATAAAGTATTGTCAATACTATTTACAGAGGAAGAAATAGGAAAGTTAATGTTGCAGGTGTAGTTTGATTGCATCGAAAAGCAGTTCCACACCACAAAATGATGTACATATTATCAAGCAAAATTTCATCGACATATTGTAATTAGTAAAATTATTGAAAACTTCAGCAAATGCAAATGATTTAGCTTCTGTAGTTGATGGCCTAGACGTGCATAGCTGCTGGTATTGCAGTAATCAATATTCTAGCTGTTAGCACAATTTTTCATTAAGTGTCGAAAATCAACCTGTCTTATTTCTTCCTTGAATTAAGATTTCATCATTTAAACATGCATTTCAACAAGAAGCAATAATCACAACGAAACTGCAGCCTTGATAAAACGTTTTTGCTTAAACGCAATGCAATCCTCAGAAAATGAAACTGAAAGGACAAAGTTCAACAACTTTCACTATTCATGGCAAAAAGGATCGTCATAAAATTCTGGTAAAAGCGATGAAAAATCTGATGTTTCAGTACATTTGGTACTGTTCGTGGGAGATAATTATTGCCTTACTTCGAAATAGGTAATAAGTAGAGTGCCTAAGTGGCCATCTTAGCATTTGAAAGCTTTCTTGGAGCATATACGAATGACATAAGATTTTGAAATGATGTCATAGCAAGTTGCTTGTCGAAATGCATTTAACATATGGTATAAACAATTTCCTTCAAGTTAACTGTTCAAGTTTCTTACCAAAGCAGTCTTCATTAGCAACATTTCACAACCTTAAAAGGCAACTACATCATCCATTATGTCCCTAACCAGCTCGTTGCAAATCAAAAATTGAGGTGAACATTGCATCAAGACTGTCTCCTATTCTTGCAAGTTCTCTGCTCACATCTTCAATTACTCGTCGTCTTTCAGGATCTTCTTCAATTTCAGCTCGGTTTCTTTCCATTCCATTGTTATTGTTGATGTCATTATTATTCAGTGGCGCAAAATTATCCATCTCTCGTCTTCGATGTTGTGAATTAAACTGATAGAAACTGTCCATGAATGGCCAAGGCAAAATGGCCTGAATACATGTCTGTAGAAGACAGACTTTAACGACTTCTTTAATACCCTCCAGGTTTCCTGAAATAAGAGTGTATCTCAGGTTACTCCGGATAAACAAAGAAAAATTAGGACTTGCAAAATGTGCATATAGGCAGTATACAGTGTAAATATGTTTGTCACGTGAGAATAGAGTCGGTCTTCAACAAGGTGAAATCGGTGTTGTAGTGCAATATATTTCGAAGTTACGCATGCGTATTTCTTTAACTTTGCTGATCAAAAATTGATTACGCATGCGCAGCTTCCAAATACTTTTGCATCACGTGAACAAACTTTAACAATTCTGGGTGAAAGTTATTGAAAATGCATCATTATATTGCTCAAATTTGAAATGAAAGACGGAAGATTGTGAAATTGAAACTGAAGACTCTCAAGGACAAAGCTGGTGATTCGGCGTAGGGGAATGAGTAAAACCTGTGCGTTGGTGGAAAAAGCAACCTTGTTTGAGGTGCACGCGTTGGCGGTTGAAATAATTATCTATTAATTCGCCATTTTAATTCTTAAAAGCATTTCATTGAAAACATTCCACTTGTAAAAACCACAAATTCATTAGCAATTCAGACTGTTCAGAATTTTTCATGTAAACAATTTGCCAGCACCAGGAATTGTCTGCAAAAATGTTTTGCTTCTAATTTAGAATGCTTATCTTGGTGGAGACAATACCTACTGTGGTACATGGTCATATTCATTTGCTTTGAACTCGTGAAATAAAGCACCAATCTAGCATTTGCAAAAACGAGCATCTGGACAATTTTCTACCGTTAAATATAACAGAACATTCCAACCGCCGCTAAGAGCGTTTTATTTTTTTTGTTAAAATCGTGAAAAACGACTTTCTTTTATAAGAAGTACTTTTGATGGAAGTAATGCTGAACTGCTCAAAAAGTTCAGAAATTTCCATACTGTAAATCCTCGAATTAGTCCTCCCCCCGTCGAAAAAGCTCCCACCCTAGAGCTACAAATTGTTATTAAGCCGCTCTCGAGTAAACCCCCACCCATGCATGCGACTGCGCCTGTTTGAGAGTCTTTGGTACTTTATAGAACTAGGAAAGAAAAAGCAGCCATTAATCAACAAAAATTTGCCCCCCTCCTTTGAATAAGCTCCCACCCAAGCATGTGACTGTACCCATTTGAGAGTCTGTTAGTAATCTATAGTGCTAGGAAAGAAAAAGTAGTAATTAATTAGCGAAAATTTGCCTGTCCCTTGAAAAATATCCTGTTGCTTGAATGCATAGCATCGAAGAAATACATAGTTTATTTGTAGAAAATTTCAAATGGAATATGACCAACTACCAGGAAAACATTTTAAGCCCGCCTCGAATAAGCTCATATTCGTCGAATAAGACCCCATGCAACAACAAATCATGAGGAGACTAATTCGAGGGTGTACGGTACTGCATTTTTGAGTCCTAAGAAAGTCGAAAGGCTGACATTTAATGCATGGAAACGTAGAATCCTTATTGCAGGAGCGTCGAAACAGGGGTGGGGGGGAATGGAGCCGGGGGCACTGCTGCTGACTTTTTCATAACTTAGCATATTTCACTGGAGGTTAGAGACCAGGCTCCTCCGCTTTTAACGTTGCTTCGAAGCCCTTGTATTGAAATATTTTTTTAAAAAGACATGATGCTAAAATCATGAAGAAAGCCAAGAGGGCTCCAATCCAGCCCCGTAGCAATGGGGTAACATGGGGTGGCAAATGCCACCCCTGGACAACAGGATGCCAGTTTTTTGCCACCCCTAGAAACTTTTTTGCAATTTTTAATTGTTACCTTATATTTGCAGATAAAGGAAGATATCCTGAAATTTGGTTCGTCTCAACCTTGGTCTTTGTGACATACTAGAAAGATCAATCTTTTCCTGCATACACATTGTCCATTTGCTTGTGATAACATTAAGTATGGATGACTTCTCAGGTTTTGTACTATGCGATTCCTCCAGTACAATTTTGCCACCCCTGAAACACAGGCCTAGCTACGGGTTTGGCTCCAACAATATGTCAAAAATACTTTCTTTAGAAATAATATCTATAAGTATGCTTCAAGAGCAGCCGTGACCAAGCGGTGATGAACTCGACTTAAACCAACGTGGTCCTGGGTTCGAGGCTCACCGCAGGCCATTGGTGACGTCAGGAAGAGCATCCGGTCCTAAATGCTCGTGCCAGAACTTAAGTCCTCTCAGAGGCACCCTCGAAGCCCCAAAGAATTGGGGGAAACGGAGGTAAAATCGAATAAAACAAAAAAGAATGTATAAGTATGCTTCAGTTTATTTTAATGACTTTGTAAGAACGCTCATCACTGGAAGTTAGGAATGGTAAGAGTGGGTTTATGCTATCAAGGATAACCCTTAGCCTCAATTACTGTTGAGAAGGTAGAAGGATTGCAGCTGATGATTTATGAAAGCTGTAATCTCATTGATACACAGCTTTTAAAAGGATCATTAAATGTAATGTAGGCGTAATCTGGTAAAATTGCAAGGATTTAATTATGAATATATTACTGCCGTAGATCCCAGTAGCGGTAATTAATTTTAATTATTTTTCATATCATAATAATCAAAATCACGGGACAAAGATTCTCTTTGTGAAAAATTACGGTAATAGGATTTATACTTGCGCATCGGGTAAACTCTTGTTTCTAATCATTCAGTCATTTTTCAAAACAAAGCAGGTTGCATAATAATACAAGCAGTTCCTCGCCAATGCATAGCAGCCCAGTTGTACGTGCGCGTGACATCTAGGCCAAGGGGCAAAACCTTTTACACAATAGAGTGTGAAAATGTCACGTGAACGGTGTTTCACGTGATCAGCGCTATTCTGTCTTAAAAGATTCACCATGTGACACCCAATAGCCATTTAGCTATTTCTTTTAACAAAATGCCTTTTGAAATTACATTTAATTAATTGTGTATCCTGCAGTTTTAGTGCTAATCCCTTCCTTGTGGATATTGCACCAAAAAATTTACAAAAAGTAAAAAGGATATGCCACCAATATTTTTCATCGATAAACGGAAAGTAATAACTGGACCTTTTGTTCATTTGCCCGCCCGTTAACTCCGAAGGCAGTCTTAATTGCTAATTAACTAAAAGAACAACTTCTCCAAAAACGAAATAAATCTGGAGTTTGCATGAAAGATTGTTGGTGTTTACGAAGATCAAGTTGAGACAATTTTTGTATGTGCACATCTCAAAATTTCTTTATTTGAATCTAAGGTTATTCTCAAATTACTTTTCTGCCACAAAAGTGAAAATTCAACAGAAAATTGAACAAAAAAATCCAGGCTCCTGTTAGTGCACTTGCTCATACAAAGAAGTAGAACAGTATAGAACAATGCATTTGGTACCTAATCAAAATTGTATAAAAACACTTAAATACGCAAGAATTCTAATTATTGATGAAACTTGAGGTGAGCTTCATCATTCTGATAGACTATAACTAAGCTTACAGAAGAAAACAGTTTGTAGATTTGTTACGATATAGGAACTCTATGCCGAAGAAAAGGTAAGAAATTGTACAATCTCCATTTGTATACAAAAGAGTGCATTGACTTGCTTCCAATCATCAATTTGTTTCATTTTCGCTTGGAAAAGATTGCAACTTTTGATCTTGGTCGGACCAAGGTTTATACTTATCTAGAAATGTCCTGCTTCGAAGCAAAATGGCAAGTTTTGGTCCGGAAAGTAAGAGACCAGTAAAGAAACTGTCAATATTCCAATGGCAAAATTTCATGCTAAAGCAAGAAACCTTTATTACTAGGTGCCGATCCAAATTGATTATTAAAAAAGCGTGTATAATGTCAAAAAAGTGTGCAACAACAAAAGATAACAAACTAAAAGCAAAACCAAAGATTGCCCTCGATGGAAGGATGATGTGCAAATCATACGAATAATAGCAAGGGGTATTAGCTCATCAAGAATAAAAATAACTTTTTAAAGAACGTCCAATTCGAATTAACAATATATTTTATGAATTCGAACGATCGAAATGCAGAATTGGACACGCTGTTCCATTGTCATGCTATTGGAACGTTCGTATTTTCGCAATCAAAATGGAAGACAAATATGACGTAAAAAGTAAGTGTTATAGTCCTGAATGCAAAATGAGCGAACCCAAGAAAAATAAACCTGATCTATATTGTTAATCGTTGATGAAGATACCAGTAGATAACCAGACCTCAATATCAAACCACAGTGCAAATCATAATATTGTTATCAGATTAACGTTAACGGAGATTTACTTCGTTTTCCTCAGACCCAAAAACAAGTCATTTGTTGTAGTTGATTAAAAAGCGAGGGAGTTTTAAAATTAGTTTCGACAGATCACAGGAGTACGCTTATTGGGGCAATAAACAAAACCACGAGTTGCAATCTGGAAAAGAATCAGACAGATGCGACTCAGATGAAAAGAAAGCTCCTTTTTTTGGAGGGATGCCTATTGGCATCGATTGTTGGGGATGACATTTTGCAGCAAATAAAATCATCGTAATGAATCTGCTAGATAGAAACAGCAAGCACCTTGCAAAAC
Organism: Cassiopea andromeda; assembly: GCA_018155075.1. Taxonomy (NCBI): domain Eukaryota; kingdom Metazoa; phylum Cnidaria; class Scyphozoa; order Rhizostomeae; family Cassiopeidae; genus Cassiopea; species Cassiopea andromeda. The sequence continues at coordinate 114,617 of WIPJ01000991.1, forward strand.
ATAAATCTCCCTTTGAGCACAAAATAATAAAGCATTATCATGCAACGCAATCATAAAAAAATTTTAAGGTAATGATGGGACCTGTTTTTTATTACGATGTTCTACGGGCGAAATACAACATGCTGATATTTGTACATCATGCCGCGTTTTACATTTGCTGATCAAAACAACGTCTTGCATTCCTTTGACTTATGAAAGAAATGTAAATAGCAACATGTCTGCCTAGGAGTTGTAAAAGGCGTTCAACACAATTGTCTATTGAAAGAATCGTGAATCAAAGGCCATTATTAGGACATAAACATTTGAGATGAATCGCGTTTGACGTTATCACGTTGTTACACTCAGTGATGAAAATGGGTAGCAAGGCAATATATAGATAAACTTTTTACCTTTGCAAAGATCGCTTCAGGAAACCCACTTGATCGTAATGTAGATCGGCTTTAATTCTTCACGGATGATACTCTGTTTTGAGTGCGATCGCCGGCGTTGTATTTTGTTTTGAAAAATTTCCACTTGTCGTCGTATTTGGCGGGAACTAGTGTCTAGGAATTGCATTCTGGGTTATTTCATTCATGAAAACTCATTTCGAACTACGCCAGAGAGTTCTTGCCCAAACATGCCTAGCGAAACGATGCTTGATTGGCTCGTGGAAACAATACCTAAAGGTTGATTGGCTACTTATAACAAAGCTTGAAATCTGACTGGCCAAAATAAACAATGCTTTGTCATATGATTGGCAGCTATGTAAGATGTTTATGGTCTTTATGTTAAGCGAAAGCGTTAGAAACGAAGGTCATGGCAAAAGTTCTGACCACATGGCCATTGCATGTAATGTTAAAATAGCCAATCCTGGCTTTACTGCTTCTACATTCATCGTCCAATCAGATAAAAGCCGGAAAAAGAAATCATTTGCCTTCCTTTTGCAGTTCCAACAACTGATCAAAAAAATGACTAGCAGTTTTTGTAATTACTGCATTCCTTAACTTAAGAGTCGATAGCAAAGGGCAAGAAATTTATATTTCTTAATAAAACGGTGAGTCTGTATCTCGGTTTTGCAAAAGTCGGTAAGTCTATTGTCTTATTGTAACAGCACGTTAGTCAACAACATGGAAAAGTACGTTGTCTGAACAGAGAGACACATGAACAAGCGATAAAGTGAATAGATTTAGGGAAACTAAATCACGTTTATCACACGAAATTCTAATGAAAAATCAAAATATATCCTTCCGGTCTTGTCTAGAAAGGAAATTGTATGACGAAATCAAGTTCTGTTTGGAATGGTTCCAAATCGGTTATTCTCATGTTTACAAAAGTTGTTGTTGCAGGGGTTGGAGGACCATGCGAAGCAATCTGAATCTATTCAAATCTTTTTAATTTTCAACATGGTGCCAGGCACGTATCTGCAGGGGTCACGCGGATAGTGCCCCCAAAAGAAAATTTTTCCATGGTTTTGCCCTCCAACAGAATTATTAACCTGGATATGTACAGATAAAAATAAGGCTTCGCCCTTCCAACATTATTGTATAGGCAAGCTTTGCCCCCCTTCCATAGCATTTCCTCCAGTTACGTGCTTGTATGGAACAATAATTAAACAAACATGGTAGCAAAAAACAACACGAAACCTTCATTGAGAGAGCGAAGTAAATTGCATAGTTCCTTTCCCAATCCTTTTCCTTTTGATTCGGTTCTATATGGATCCTACCCATTTTCATGGGAACCAAACAGAAGAGTCTCGAATAAAACACCGCTTCTGCAGCGGAGCCAACGTCTTAGCTGGAACATATCTAAAGGTTCTCATGTAGAGGCAAGGCCCATACATACCAGATAGCAAGCAGCTCGCACGAAAAAGTTGACTAAGTAGCTCCAGCCATCTATAAAATACATGATGCTTTATCATGCAATGAGGGAAGAGTTCCTAGTTCAAAATATGTAATTAGGTCTTACAAGTGTTGTATAGTCAGGCATATCTTGGATTGTCTAATCTAGGGAGCTTTATCCAGAACCTGACAGCTGTGAGTGGCAGAAGCTTCCTGTTCTATGTCTAATCAAACGCTTATGATAATTAGTTAGTATGCAAATTGTGTGTGGTCCGATAACAATTCAATAACTTCCCAGGCAAAGAGAGCACAGCCTGTTTTACATTTGCATAGCAGGTATTAAAAGTCACGAGTATTTGTAAAGAAATACAAACCAGTCGATTTTAAACTTGCCTGATAACCAAAATGCAGGTCGCGCGAGTCATATATGCACAATCTGAATACTAATGGAAAAAAGTAGACTGCACTCTGCTTACAACCACCTGTTCTGGGTTTGTTTGTAGGAAGAGCAACTGGGATACGATACTACCGTTCTTGTAAACAACAACCATGTACAATGCACGAGGCGAAACTTCACCCCCATTCATATCATTTAGCAGGTTGGGACCTAGTGGCATTGATTCAAGCGAAGAGACAAGCTAAGGCTTCTGCAAATTGTAACTGCAGTGAAGCTAACTGGTATATAAATATACAAATAAATAAATGAATAAATAAATAAATAAA
>WIPJ01000991.1:117538-137376 GCA_018155075.1 Cassiopea andromeda
ATATATTTCTCCATTGAAGTGGTCAGTGGTCTGTTGAGCAATATAATGTCAAAATGAAAAAGCAGAACAAAGAGATATCATTGGGAAGGTAGCATGACGTTAAATGCTTTTAGGTTCAAAAATGAGTAGGTGATTAAAATAAACTGAAAAGTCGAAATAAATATGGAATAGTAGGCAGAGATTCTGAATGTGTAAGTGTTACACCAATAACAACAACGATGACACCAAGAAGAATTCTCTTTAAAGCTTGTTAATGAACAAGTTAAAGCTTGTTAAAGCTGACTCGGTACATTTCTGTGTATCTGTATCTCAACTTGGACACATTGATGATAAGATGCTTGCCCGGGTACTTGTTATGAATCTTTCAAAAGCACTTGATTTTGTAAAACCATTATCTTCTATTTGCGAAATTGAATGCCTATGGATTTCACCTCGATGCATTTCAACTCATAGGAAGTTATCTTTCTAAGAGATATCAGAGAGTAAAGGTAAACAATTCTTTCGGTGATCGGAAAGAAATTAAATTGGAGTACCTCAGGGGTCAGTCTTGGGGCCTTAGCTTTTTAATGTATTTTTAAATGCTACTTTCTTGTTTGTTAGATTCACTAATATAACTATGCCGATGATAAAACATCTTTGCATGCCATCCAACTCTCGAAACTATTGCCAGCCAATTAGAAATAGACGGTACTTTAGTTGCAAAATGGTTTGTCTGACAATTACTTGTAACTAAATGATGACAAGTGACACCTTATGATATTTACTACAGCAAAAAAAGGCGGCAACATTCCTTTGACATTAGTATGTCAAAAGAATGTTGGCGCTTTTTGTTGCTGTAGTTTTGTAGTATCAACAGAATATTTACTTACGATATTTAGTGACAAATGCTCTAAAGTAACAGTTACAATTAGAAATTCGACAATCAGTGAAAGAGAGTATGAAAAACTTCTAGGCATTGCATTTGATAAGACTCTTAGCTTCAGAAAGCATGTTGAAAATTTGTGCAGAAAGACCAACTAAAAACTCCATGCACTTGTTCTCTTTTCCTCCTATATCGATCCCATCGAATTGGAAAATTTAATGAACTCTTTCATTAATTCGCAGTTTAATTATTGTCCACTTATATGGATTTTCCATGATAGGGTGTTAAGTTCATAGTTAAATCTCATCCAAGAAAGGGCACTGTGGCTGGGCTTTCATCCCTTTTTTATCCCTTTCGTGTAGGTGTCCGTCGGTTCCCCATGAGCTTTGATGTTTACCTGTGTTTAGTACTCATCTGAATTTCCGTCCTCTCTAGGCTTCCTTTAGATTTCATATTTACCTGTTTTGATACTCGTCCTTTTGCCCTTATTTGGCTATATTCAAAAATCCCTCCTCTGTTATCTTCCATATATGTCCTGTTACTGTTTTTACTCAAATTATCATTTCTCTTTATTGGTATTTAACCATCTATTTTGTTTTGTTCCCCTCACTATACTGAAGGTGACACTGGTAGAGTGTCGAAACGTATACGTCCACGTCGTTATGGAATTTTCGCAATTAACTTGGCCTGCATCGGATATGTCTTAACTTGGCCTGTATCGGATATGTCTTTTTAAAAAAGATAATGGCCTTGTTAAGAATTAAATAAAAAGAAGACCGATCATGGCTCCTACTTTAATCGTTGTACTGCTCCTGAAATTTATTCTCAAGCTGTGCTTTCCTGCGTCAAACTCTTGTATGAAAAGGTAGTGAAACAGAATGTGAAAAGCTGATGAACAAAACTTTAGCCACTCATTCGCATAATATGCAGTTGCTAATAACGGAAATATACAACACGAAGCATAGTTTGAATCCAATTTTTACGAGGAACGATTTTACTGAGAGAAATAATCAGTACAACTTGAGGAATGAAATTCATTTGCGGCTCCCAATAGCAAAAAACGACAATATACGGTCTAGAAAACAGTGAATATAGAGGTTGCCTTCTGTGGTCCACATTACCAAATGAAATTTAAGATTCCAACACTCTATCTGAATTCATACGGGAAATAAAAAATGGGATCTAAATTCTTGCCTCTGCAAATCATTCAAAATTTTTGTCAACAATTTAAGGATTTTCATAGTTTTCTTTTATTGTTGATCTTTCCAAAATTTTTAACAGATTAGGTTTTGCTGGTGTTAATTAGCTTTTAGCTAGAATTGTACGTTTGCTAACCATAAAAAAATTGTTAATAATAGTAAATAATAATAGGGAGAAAGAAGCTGAATTCTTGTCTCACTTTGTGCAGATGGAGGGAACGGAAAAGAGGGAAAGCTAAACATTGTTAGTGACAGCCATATATTTCTCCATAATTCATAGTTCAGTAAGGGACATGCTCGTACCAAAAACTAAATGAAAATCATATTTCAGATTCAAAATCAAATGCTGCAGAAACATGATTTCTGTAAAATGCAATATCATTAGAGACTTAATTACTTAGTGGGGCCTGACAGCTGACTGGGAACTGGAAAAAAGCTAGAATATTCAGAAGGGGTTCGGCCACGATCTTTCGGGTTATGAATATGCTATACCAAATTAAATGTCGAATATCACTAGTGCTTCTCGGTCAGATGTGGTTCTGGAAGAGCAAGATGTGGCGATTTCATGAGTTCCATTACTCACAGTATGTTCAGGCCCCTTCAATGTAAACATCTTTCTCGTGATTGCTATGCAGCGTTTTCTAAAATCTTTGCTTTGAAACGCGTACAATATTGGGTTGATGCAAGAATTGAAGTACCCAAGCACTATACCAACTTGGTAGAGATTTGAATCCCATGCAACTTCCTGTCTGCCGCCATATTGAAACAGAATGTACATAACATTATTTGGTGTCCAACAGACAAAGAATGCCAACGATGTTGCAAATACAATCCTAATTGTTCTTCTCTTCTTCTTCATCATTTTAAATAGATTTCTCTTATCTACCAACCCGTGGCTCAAAGTAGTGTCTAGTTTTCTAATGTTTCCTTTAATACGATAAAAGTTGACTATTAAAATCAATGCTGGGATGGCATATTGTACAGTAAACGTGACAGCGTAAATCGACGAATGTATTGCTTTCCCCTTCCATATATACCTGCAAAAATTTCCCACAGTTGCTTTGTGTTCGCTGCTTGCGTATGTTATTCCAATCACTGTCGGTAGTTGAATCAGCAATCCAATACATAAAGCAAAAGCTATGTTCAGTTTGGCCTTTTTTGTCGTACTATTAGCTCGTGAAACAATGGGGTTGCTGATCGCTTGGTATCTTTCAACACTAATAGCTGCAAGAATGTAAATGGATGTACCACCCAGCCAAAATGGAAGAAGGTAGCCGGTGATTATCTTGCAGAAGATGATGCCACCATAACCGGTTGGATGGTGAAATTTTGAAGTTGAAAAAACATAGACAGGTAGACATACGACAGCTAGGCATAGGTCTACGACTGCTAGTGCAAAGAGGTACATATTGAAGTTGCAGCATCGAAAGGCAGCTGGACTTTTCATAACGACTAGGCAAACCATAAGATTCCCAATCAATCCAGTGACGAAAATGAAACAGTAGCAAATAATTTCCCATGTAGATAAGAGTAGCTCTGACATGGTTCGTTTGACAAGATCGTGCACATGTCAATGTCAAATGCAAAGCGTAACTTAATCTTAGCTTTATCTCATTGTATTAGCTCCATATGCGCAAATGCAAGTCAATACGTAACAGCCTCTTATTGAGAATTCTTTGAAATAATTTTTCACACAATGGCTGCACTTCACAAATGGCAAGTAGCAAGTTTCTCTTTGATATCAATACTTGGACTGATAGGTAATTTGATAGTTTGCGTCGTTATGTTCGCGGGTGGAAAGAAACTTCGCACTGTCCCATTCAATGTTTACATCACATCGCTGGCAGCTACAGATTTGTCGTTAGCGGTAGTTGGGATTCCAATCTATGTCATTTCAAAATCTTCGTTTGCTCACCCTTCAGGGAATGATGGGAATATTCTTTGCAAAATAGTAACTGGGAATCTGTTGCCATTCTGGCTCGCAGGTTCGTCAGTTTATATACTAGTGTTAATAAGCTTCGAGCGTTACCATGCAATACGCGACCCATTTTTGGCAAGAACAAGAACTGTATCTGCTAAGACAGCAGCTGCAATTACAGGAGCATTGATACTGGGGTTATTGGTTCAAATTCCAGTAATGGTTGGAGTTGAATATACAAAGGAAAACGCTACCATCGGAAATTACTGCACTTATAGATGGAAAAGTAAATCAACAACTACTTTGGTATATATTTTGTCTTTAACTTTTCAATATGTGATACCTGCAGCTATATTCGTCATTAATTTTATTAGAATACGAAAGTGTTTGGTGAACCTTGACGATATTTTAAAGCGTCAAGCGGGGTGCAATAAAGGACATCAAAGCACAGCTGCGATTAGGCGGAAACGAAAGACAATCAAGACCGTGTTCATAATCGTTCTAGCATTCTTTATTTGTTGGACACCAAACACTATAATGTTTTTTGTATTTCAATATGCAGGAGCAACTTCACTCCCAGCCAATTCTGTTACTTTTGAAGTGAGTGTGATTCTAGCTTTCTCAAGTGCATGGGTCAATCCAATGTTGTACTCATTCCAGAGCAAGGAATTCAGAAAACATTGCAAGAAGCTTGCTTCCAATATACACAAAACACTAGTAAATCATGTTCAATGATTCTAAAAGGCATTTATAACCTTTCATTTTGTAAATCAGTGGGATTCTAAAATCAAATAGGGGTTACATTAGATGTTTCTTAACTCTAGCATAATATAATTTGTAAACTGAGAAATTTTAACTGTATCTTCACCCAAATCAACTGCTCCACAGTACTGACTACTCTTTTCAATGGCTTCAATGTAGTATCACAAGGGGTGGCTACTTTTTCACATAAAAAATGCCTAGATACATTGAGCTGCAACTTGACAATCAAAGGGATCAGATCAAATCTCAGACATATTTCAACTGGATGTCCAGCAAAAATGACATAAGTCCAATTGAATAAGGAGTGATTCACAGAAGCAAACAAATCATTTCTTTGCAGCTATTTCTTTTCATAATGCAATGTGCATTTGAGATATTTCATTACAATTTCCATGCACCTACCATAAGGTTATTTACTGCTTACAGTATTCTTTCAAATTTCCAAATAAACACTATAAAAACCAACATCTAGGCCATATCACTTCCCTTTGATAATCTCTGTGGTTTTACATAAAGTGAAGTTTATAAGGGGCCTTGTATCATTCCAAATTGATGTAAAAAAAGCCAAGATTGCCAATATTGTCAGGAAAAGGAATATGGTTAATAAATAAAATTTTATAGTTCAAATGTAAAATACAAATGAAAGAAAATGTGGGATGCATGCTTACATATATGAACTAAACTGAAGCACTTTGATGGAAGCATATAGTGTATAATTTGATTTCCACTCATAGATGACAAATGCTTATCTGAAATCATCAATGTATTTTCATGCCTTACATAAAATTGGTTTTGCAAAATAGAGTAGGACTTTTGTAAAACAGAATGGAACTTGTTAGTAATTTAACATAATGAGTCTTGAAAGAAATCGATTGCCTATGATTTCAGCCAAATGTTCCCTGGGATATACTAAAAGTTGAACATGATCATGTCCTAATACTGCGATATTGCTAGATGTTGACAACCACCTTTCCTGAATTGGATGGTATGCTTCTAAAAGTAGGAGTGTGGCAAATTGTGGGGGAATCTTACATGTGGGTATTTACTATATCATAGCAATGATAAATATCATTATGATATTGTATCTTTGTCCTATTTGCAATGCCTTTCTTCATTAACTTAACAATTTGATTATTAGCTCACATAAAAAAGTGATCTTCATAGCACTCCAACTTATTTCAGCCACAAGCAATTATGCAAGAAAGATGAAACCTCAAAAGTTGCAAACACAGCTTCTGGTAACATACCCCAAAATCTACCATAACTCAAGGTTTCTCATATCCTAATTATAACATCTACACCAGAAAACAACTTAAGTAACAAAACAAAATGTATAAAGTGCAGCAGTGCTTAGAGCATGGCTGTGGTTTTGAAATCAAATGTGCTCTAATCATGGGTGGTGTAAAAGGAACATTAAAAAGAAGCACCATTCCCCCTAAATAAAAAAGCCTATCCTGCACACAGTGATACAGATGTATCCTAGCGTTGTGGTTAAATCACAATTGAAAATCAAAGTCTCTACAACCCTAGTAAATCTTTGAACATCTCCAGTGCATCATCTCAGTTTATCTTCCAGCCAGAATGAAATATGTGGTTGCCCAAATACCTCCAATAGCAAGGGCGTTTTTCCAGAAGTTGCTCTTCTTTGTCATCTTATTGGACATGCCATGCTAAAAATAGAAGATTCAACTCATCAATAAAGGCAAAAACATGCTAATGCAAAAAAGCACTTCTGGTAAAATGTTTTTCAGGTAATTAATTAACGCCTCATGCAGTAAAGCCATACATATAAGTAAGGGGTGACTCTATACAATGAACTTCAAAGGCTTGAATGTGGGAAGACTTAGATACAAAATTCACACAAAATGTTATTTCAGTGAAGTCTCAATTAATGGCCAAAAAATAACTGTATAGGCTGTTTTTATTTATTGTTCATGTTAACTTATGCCAATTAAAAAAGTAACTTGGCCAGCATAGTTCACAAGTTACATAGCAAAGATCAAAGAGCCACATATCAGAGGTCAAAGAACTGCATACCAAAAGTCAAAGGGTCTCTTATTGCCCATGAAACTGGTCTGGCCTTCAATAAGATACTGAACTTCACAATAACAGGAAACTTCTGCAGGACTATAATGATAATACTAACTATATAGGAAGGCAAGTGTTACTCACCCATCCACCATTTTTGTTTATCCAAGGCATTACATGTTCATTCAAAAAGCTACAGAGTGCTGATGATACCTCTAGAACAACCTGTGGCTGCTTCTGGACCATAAAATGATCGCAAAGTACACCAGTGAATGTGAAAATGGAAATGACTCTTCCCCAATTAATTCCATCAGCTATAATTTCTTTGGCAACTGACATGAATGTTGACCTAGCATTTTCTATGGTTATGGAAAGTTTTCTGGATATATCATCAAAAAATTGTGAATGCTCCTCTTCAATTTCCAAGCACAACTTAGCTAAAAGTGATTGTAATTCTGAGGGGTTGCTGGGTGGGATTAGAAAATCTCTTGGGAGACCTGCAAGCATTGAATGAGGAAGCTTTGTCCTCAAACGAAATGGAATATAGTAGTAGACAAGGGAGGAGGTTAAGTCAATATCTCTAGTTTCATTGGTACAGATTGCTAAATATGAAAAAATATGCTTGTTCACAGTTTCCAACACCTCCATTCCAGGAAATCTTCGTCCTTGACCTATGAAAAATTACAGAAAAGTGTTAAGTTTGAAAGGAACAAACAATGGCTTCAAATATTTCTACAGGCTACAAATACAACTCCTCCTGTTTATATGAAAAAACATAGCTTGCTTTTGGCCCACTTTGCTGAGGCCCTCTATCTGCCAGGGTAGCTATGTTCATAAAAGGCTAGCTGCCCTGATTGATGCAGGAAATATTTTCAATACGGAGCCTATGAGGAAAGCCCTACTGGTAATATCTATTAAAATAACTGCTATAATTTTCTAGTTTTACAACTCCACACATCAATTATATTATGGGTAGTACCATCGAGAGGGGGGTAGCCGGAGTAAAACTCCGGGGCCCGGGCCTCAAGGGGGCGCATGAAATAATGTTCAAAAAGCCGTTTGTTGGGCGTTCATTTGTTAGCTCTCTAAGGACTTCTTTGCTTGTCAGGTTTGTTCTAATACTTGGTCGCATTATGGAATACCAATGTTTTATAACAGTTTTGAATTGATTTGCATTTGTTGTAGCCCCCTCTTGCCCCTGTGCTGCGACTCCTACACAGGGGCCTGTGCTTTTTATAGCACCAGGGCCTGAGCTGGCTCTCGATGGGCCTGATTATGAGGGATAAAACACTCAATATTGATGACAATTTGTCAATGCTCAAAAACAATTTTACCACTACCAGATCCTCTACCATTTACTACCGCCCTCAAAAAACTCTGTCTGATATCTTTTTCCTTCTCCTGCCTTGTTTCTCCCTCAGTTTATTAGTTCTCTCTGCTTTTTTATGGGGACTTCCACATTTTTCATCTCATCATCAAACAAGTGCTGAGTTGCTACTGTGGTTGGTTCAAGAAGCCCAAAAATTTTCACTTCGGTTTCAGAATAAAAATTGGCCATCCAAATCCTGATTTTGTTATACAATCTAAGCTTGCCTGCAATAAAATCTAGCCTTTGGTATGCTATCTTTGTCTTTTATTCATTTAAACAATTGATCAGGTACTCAATTTTAGCTGGATTCCTGTCTCAGTTCCTGTTTCAGTTTTGCCACCTTTGTTAATGTACATAGAGCCTGCGCATGTGAAGTTAGCCATCCAGGATTCCATTTGCCGGGGGAAGAATTTCTAACATAAACACATACTGATTATACACCAGAAATCAAAAATGAGGTGAGGTCTTGGCAAACCAAGGGCCTTGACAAAGTGGGCTACATTTTTCATATAAATAGGCTTTTTGTTTAATTATAAATGTGAAAACCTGTGCATGAGCTAAAATGGTAATGGGTTAGAATCAATATAAAATTGATGATAGGTTCAGGTAAAATAATCCTCAAAATCAATTATGGTTGCCTATAAGTTAAATCAGATCTCCATTGAACATTAAGTGCCATAAACATGTTTAGGTTTCCAGGTGTTGTCCGTTGCTTCCTGATCTACCTTTTAAAATGAAACATTCCTTTCCTATTGTTCCTATAGAAAATAAAACATAAAATACCAGCCCTGAAGCAATCACTAAATCAAGATAAGCTAAGTGCTGCAGAAGAAAATAAACCAGCTCATTATGGGAAACATTTGAAACAAAACACTGGTCTTGAGATACAAAACAACCAAAAAATAGCAATGTATTGAAAATAAACTGCTCAATATGCAAGTTCTTGCAGTTGCTTTCACAGAGCTGTTTCCTAGGGAAACATAAAGAACAAATAAGTATTGGTTGGAGAAAATATCCATGTTGGCAAAAATTCAAAAATTTTCTTTCCAATACAGTCATTCTTATAAATTGTTGGGGGATGAGATTAGCACTTTTGCTCAGCTAGGACCCATACTTTTCAGGGCAGAAGGTGTTTTTTCAGTAATGACTCTCACAAGACTCCATTAAGCTCCCAACGAAAAATTTTCTTCAAATACATATGAGTGATAAGTGATTTAAGAATGATTCATTTTCAACCATTGTTTTCAAGTCGAAAAGAATGTCAGCTCCCACGTAAGTACAGTCATATGATCTTTGTTGATGACGCAAGTCTAAGGTAAGCATCGTTCCTAGAAAACCACTGATTGAACTCAATCACATATAAATTTGTTGAAATAAGTATAGAAAGAAATGCTGGGAATTTGCTTCGCCTATGCTTACGAGCACCTGCTAAAACAATGAATATCATTGGGCAATGCTCGCATTTTCAGAGATTCCACTAAAATAAGTCATTAAAATAAAAGAATTACGACGACTAAGAATGCAAAAACTCAGTGGCAGCTCACATATGTTTTGTACAAATTATTTTTCAAACGTTCCCCAAATCTAAATTATCTCAAAAGCCGCACAGCTTTATTCAGCGTATAGTAAAATGTGCTGCCTTGCTTACAACCACCTGGCTTGCAACTAATGAATGGAGACTTAGGCCCACTATTTACTGTCATATGAAAAAACTCAAGAAAAAAATATCTGCTAAGCCTATGAACACAAAAACAACAGTTTTACTTACAAAAATTACTAAATAAGGCTGTCTAAGTGATTTTCCATCCATATCTCCCAGCATAAATTAGTTACCGAATATCAAAGATAGCTCAGTAAGAGGATTCCCTTTATGAGCACTAGAATAAAACAATAAGTGCCAGCTGATTCACGGATAAAGGCTTCACATTGGAACTAAAAAGTTAAAGATAATCAAAGGTAGATGCTTTATATTATGCTAACCTTTTCGGTTTCTCTTTACAAATCAGTCTCAGAAGACATTTTCCTTGAGGTACTATCACCACCGCTCCACTCCTCGCAGGCCCAAACAGCAGGTACAAAATCATAAACAACAAATTTATTAGCTTTCGAGCCGCTCCTTTCTGATTGGCTAATGGCAAAGAGGCTTTTAGACTGGTTGGTCAAGACAGATTTTAAATAAGTAAGGAAAGCAAGGGCGCCTATGTGAACTATTTAAAACATTAGAGATATAATATAAAAAGTAAACATTGCTAGTAACTTTAACTGTAATGCATTTTATGCGTATTCAGATTATTATAACTAACCCATGGACGTAGGAACCAGGGGTACAGGGGGCATGTGCCCCCAACTTTTCAAAAATCCGGGCAAAGTGCCCCTTTTGGCGTAGCTTGGTTGCCTTCCTTGAAAACTTTGAAATGCAAAAATAGATAGGGAAATACACGTTTCCGGTGGTTTCAGAGGTTCTAATTTTCAATATTCCCCTCCCCGACTTCCCCGGCTGAATTACATGCAAATACTTGATTCTTTTTTCATCATGCAAAATACTTTGTCATTTCATAAAGTGTTGTACCCCCCCCCTCAGACAAAGTGCTCAATCTTACTTCCAGAAAGCCAACGGAGGCGAAGGGGGAATTCTTTCTTTACTCTATTTACAGCGACTACTCCCAAAATTATGAGCGGGGTAGCATAGTGGTTAGAGCGCATGCCTCCCATGCGGGAGACCTACTGCTCGAGCCCGACTCGATGCCCTGACTGAACGCTCGCTCACTGTTCACCCAACAGCAAATGGGTACCCAGTGGGAACATTGGGGAGATAAAGGCGGCGAGGAAAGGAACTGGCCACCCTACCTCACATGCCGATGGCTCAGCATAAGCGTCCTCACTAACAGGCACTCCCCTACGTACGAAAGTATACGGGACGACCTTTACTTTACTCCCAAAATTACTTTTCCAGCCATCTGGAAACCATAATATTAAAATTCTTCCTCTGGGCAAACCATGGTGGGCCTTTTGAAAGAATCGCATGAAACCTCGTTATGTTATCCAGCTGACACCTTTAGAAAGAACAGTGATTATTGAAAACAAAGGCAGCCCACCGGTCTGCAACGATGGTGTTTTGGGAATGCTCATTTTCGAGGTGCCCATTTGGGGGGCCTGCCCATTTCATTCACAACGGCCTTAGTAGTATATGGCATGAAGTCGAAATCGTATCTTTCGTGCCCTTTGGATGAATTTTGCTCCCTCTGCCCTTTTTTCTGCAGGCCTCCCTGGGAGCCATGGCTTCATAGCCGTCAATGAGTAAAGTGGATCCATTGGTAAATACGTCACTGCGCCCTTGATTCTTCTGCTACTTCTGTGAAAGTGGAAGCGATGATGTTAGTCCTTATCGGTTTCTGATCACCTTTCTTAGAATATCAATAAATCTAAGCTATTGTTTACTAGTTTCCCTTCAAGACACACATTCAGCAACATAAACAGGTCTTTTGGAAATTACAGTAGTGATAGTTACACTTTGGAACATTGTAATTTAATCAGCAATTTCTTACATCTATCAAACAGCTTGTAATACACAGATTTTTATAAGAAAACCATCATGTTGCCTGAGCCTCAATTTTCTTAATTTTTCCCAAAATTGAGCTTAATTCTCTTAAGTTTTTCTGAACTTGTACTGAAATAAACTGGCTAAAATGGCTTACGTTTTCCTTATTATTATTGTATACTTAAATGTAAATTCCATCTTTAACATTTTGAATACAACAACGACGAAATATCGATCTTTGGCCAATAAAAACAATAAAGTTTGGAAATTGAGACTCGTGATCTTCTTAAGATTTTCTTAAGATTTTGACCATTTGAGCCTCATTTTCATAAACTTTTTTCTTATAAAAAAACGTTTAGTTATTTTCTTGTGAAAGAAGCCGTTATTAGCGATGCTAGAGCGTACTTGGATGTAGGGGGCAGAATTTTTAAACGAAAGTAAGCAATTGAATCATTTTCCTTCTACTATTTCTTTGACTTTGCTTTATGGATGAGGAGGACTATTTCTTTGATAAGTTCTACTATCTCTTTGACTTTGCCTAACCTCATGTAAATATAAGTATTACAAAGAATACATAGACTTGAGGAGGACACTTCTCGTCCCTCCGGCCCCACTTAGAATCAGAGAAAGGAGCAACCTCTACCTGCACCGCTAGGCCCTATCACTTCGGTGACATCCCTGAAGCTCAGATGATAATGATGAATGCTCGAAAGTGCGTGGTGAAGTGTAAAATGTCATATTCATGAAGGAAGTAGCCGGACATTCTGAGTAATGTTGAGGAAACTGTCCTTTGTAGGCAGGGATGCATGATTCATGCAGCTATGGTAAAGCGCAAGCATCTATCTTTCCAACCAGAGCAAATCATGGATCTTTGTTCTTCTTTCTGACCAAATATTTTTAAAATTGCAGGAAAGTTGGTGAAACGTCAGCCATGCTGCAAGAGGAATAGTCACAGTATTTTCGGTGACCTTTCTTTTGAGTAACAGTAGTTGGTCAAATTGTCAGAACTCCCCTCCCCGATGGAAAGTGCGTGAGCCCGTCGCTGGATCCAATGGCCGCTGGATTATCAGCATTTCATTTACATACTATTGTTTGCATTTCAAGGGTCAACAATTGAATGAGACTCGGTTTGATTTTATTTTTTCTTCATTGGCTGTTCCATTCTGTCGTAGTCACGATTGCAAAGCTTAAAAACTCACTTTATTGCTGGTATTCCTTTTTTCAGCTATAAACTTAGGTTTTTTCTTGTATATAATATGGGCCAGCATGAAAGGTAGCGTAAATTAGCCTTTATGTATAAACATTGCAGAACAGATAAATGAATGAACGAAAATTTGCTCTACTACTGGTAGAACTATATTCTATTATTTCATAAGCTTCTCTGACAAAATGTGTAGCATTGCACAAGGACATAGTCATGGGCGTAGGAGGGCTTCAAATTTAAGGGGGCTATAGGTTTTCTGCCCGAAATAGTAGAGCTGGAGAGCAGGTAGAAAAATTGCCCGAATTTCCTATTGCTCCTTCAGAAAATTTTGCCTGAGTGAAAAGGATATTTGCTCAACTTGGGAGGGGGAATGCAGATCCCCTGCCCCCCGCCTTCTACGCGTAATGGATATAGTTTTCCATCTGAAAGGAAGACGCATGGACGTCTAGACAGGAATAGGGCGGGGGCAAGATTTTTCCAAAGAGCACTAAAGATAAGATGTCGATGTCATTCCATTTGTTGATCTCTCTCATGATAATGAATTATTTGAGGGTGCATGAGGCTATATATAAGCGGAGGGGGCTAGAGGGGGCTATGCAAATATGTGTATAACACATGGAACTTTTATGCCTTAAATACCTTTAAAAATACTGCTATGTATGATCTTTAAACAATTCATTATTTTGGTTCTAAACCCTGGAACACACTTCCCATATTCATCCGTGTTGCTAGCTCTGTCACAGTTTTTCGATCCAAATTGAAAGCTCACATCATTGGCTCGTATTAGCCCGATATCCTCGTTGGAGTCTCTGTTGCGAGAAACATCTGGTAGCATCTTTGTTTTCCATTGGATTTATTTGTTTTTATAGGAAGGGGGGCTCTCTCTCTCTCGACTAGTTAATCTATTTAGAGAGCTCCTCCTTAATCAGTCAATCTTAAATACAATCTTGTAGAGTTCTTGTTTTTCCTGTCTTATTAAGTTTACTTTGTTTGTAGTGTGGTATGGTAAGTACATTTTAAGTAGTTAGCTGTAATGTTATTTAGTTTGTAACATTGTATTTGAAAGAAACTGAAGCTAAATACAGGCATGGTTACCAATCGCCTTCAATGAATTAGGAATTTTCTCATACCTGATATTTAACAATTGGGTCCAGAGGAAAATTTTTAACAGTAGCGTGTCCAGATGGCCGGGAAAGGAAACATTGAGTGACTTTTTAGTAAATAGAGTACAAAAAGAATATTTGAGCTTCTTCTCCCAAAAAGACAACTGTATATGATTGAACTATATATGATTGAAACTAGCCCCTGCGAAGGAAAATCCTCCTTCTCCTATATGACCTGAAATGTTTCCTTCCAGATTCGCGCGTGCTCATAACGCAATCATCGTAGTGAGCAAGCTCGAAGAAGAATCAAATCATCAAAGAATTGCTGTATTTCTGCGCAACATTCAAGTGCGATCTCACCGTAAGTGGGACACAATAGCACACATTCATTTGTAACGTGATTTTTATAGTTTTTTATCCGCTCATGGCTCTTGTTATTATGCCTGCTTTCATGAATAACTGGCCTGTCATGGCGGCGGCAGATGGTAATGTCCAAAATGTCAAGAATCTCCGGATGCCAAAGAAGGGCAGCAATAATTTCTAGCATAAAATATCCTTTGATCTTTGTGTTTTCATGGTAAATAGACTGTGCTTGAGGAACGGGCCGACTGGTGTAGTATAGGTATATAAAAGTGTATGATGGGCGCACCTTATTTTCAGTTGCATCGAGAAATATCAAAACAGGCGAGGCTTGACGGTGACCACATGAATAGATTGAAAATCATCGTGATTTACATGCGTTTCACTGGTTTCATAGGACATGTAATAGGTGACCAGTCGCTTCAAGGGTTAGACCAGTAGTATTTTGCTATGCAATGCTTTCATGAAATGTAGAAAAATTTTAGCCAAAGCACAAAGCTGCTGGACAACAAATTATAGACAAAGACCGAAATATAAATGTTGAGTACAAGTTTTCTCACAAGAGCAAAAGGAATGGGCGTGTTTGGGGGTGTTGGATGTGTCATATTATTGATTTCTTAATGTCTGTTCTACATATAATTGATGAATAAGATTATTTTATTTGGGCTGTTAAAAAATTGACCTGAAGCCAGTTTATTTGCATATCACGATAGCCAGCTTCTTATGAAATATTATACAATACTTTTACACGTAGTCTTGGTATGATCGTTGTAAACGTATTTTGCTGAGTTGCAGGACTGGTGTTTACTTGAAAAGATTCTTTTGATATCATCATTGAGAAAATTTTTACACCACTGCACGACTAGCATAATTTAATATCCCTTCAATAGGCTTTGTTTATCAAAGATGTTGTGTAGTAGCCCACAGTGTTGTCCATGCAATTATTTCATCATTATGGAAATCTATAAGAGGAAAATAGCATTCAAATTTAATGTTATATTAAATTTACTAAATCTATGTATGTATATTTATTAAAACTTTTTTTAGTAATTTAACTGGAGTCATTAACTTAGCCATTATTTATAGATGATGATGGACCAAACTTCAGATGTCAAATTAGAAAATCTAACCCAAGTTTCAGTACATGGCAGCCATCTTGGGCAATGTGAACCACTTTCTGATGATGTTTCTGATGAACCCTCATCCCCAGAATCAACAACCTTTGATGATAGTGATTTACTAAGTGGAGGTAGCTGCTTTTCTTATATTTTACTTTTTTGGTATTCTAATCAGCATTTTAATGTAATTACGATTAACTTAGTTTTCCATTTTATGTTGGCATGGCACATTGTAAACCAGTCATGTACTTAATGTATTTCTACCCTTTTTAAATAAGTAAAAATGAAAAAAATGAAATGAAATTGGTTAGGGGCCATTCAATAATTATGCATCACGAAAATTTGCCCATTTTGACCCCCATTTGCCCCTCATGTTATGTAACAGTTCAAATCTTAAGACCCCCTATCAATGTTATTATCTGCTCTTGTTTAATCGTACCCAGTACTTTCATGTAACAAATAGTCACCTAATCTAGTGTTTGAAAAACAGCATTGGATTTTAAGCTCAATCTTGATGTGATTGCAGCAAAAGATACATTGTGGAAAAATGCATGTTACATAAAAGAGCTAAGACACCCCACCCCCAGGAGTTATGTAATTTTTGAATTGCCCCTCATGGAAGACAAGGGCGGATCTATGGGGGTCATCCTTCGTCAATGGCCCTCCCCAAACTCAAACCCTGGATCCGCCCCTCATGGAAGATAAACTTTTTGCCTCATGAAGATGATAAATTTAAGTTTTTTATGCATTGCAACATTAAGGGCACAGCATACCTTCCCTAAACATCACCACAGGAGAGTTACAAGCACGATATATTATCTTTGCTTTAGGGTACATGTAGACCATTTACATATATCAGGTTCACAGTAACATACTTTTGCTCAAAGTGCTACGTTTTGATCTCTCTATGCGCAGATCGTTCTATCTAAGCGCCCTTCATTTGTGTTTAGCTAAATCACGCAAATCCAAAGAGGTTTGCGAATTTTGTGTAGCGAGGACGTAGGGAAGTTATAATGGAAGCCCTGTCATTATAGGAGGTGTGCCAGATGATGTCACAACTCACCTTGCCAACGCTGGTCCGATTGGTGTAGCTGCAGCAGCTGCTATCGTAACTGGAAAGAAAAGAAAGCGACCTCATTCATTTGAACTTACCCCGTCTGTACGGAAACGTCAAGCGACGCGATTGTTGCGAAAACTAAAGCAAGTTATTGACGAGTTCACCACGCGTGTAGGACAGCAGGCATGTGTCGTAGTTTGTTGTCCAGGTAAAGTGAATTCATCTTTTAAAGTGTTTGGTGCCGCACCGCTAGAGAACGTTGTGCGTAATTGTCGACAATTGATTATGAATGAGTTGGACACTGCATTGCAGCAACAGACACCGCAGCCGCAGCCAGACACGTCAGGTTTGCATGAATTGCCACCACTTGTTGTTGATGGAATACCCACCCCTGTTGACAAAATGACTCAAGCTCAGCTAAGGGCGTTCATTCCAGTTATGCTTAAATATTCAACCGGAAGGGGGAAGCCAGGATGGGGGAAGGAGTCAACAAGACCTCCTTGGTGGCCAGAAGATGTGCCATGGGCAAATGTAAGAAGTGACGCTCGATCTGAAGAGGCCAAAGCAAGTGTTTCATGGACAAATGCATTACGAAAGATCGTCCGCAATTGCTACAAATTTCACGGCCGTGAAGACCTTCTGATTGAGTTTAAGGAGAATGGAGAACCCCAGGTATCTTCCCAAGAGACACACCAGTATGCCCAAGTGCAGTATCCTCATATGGTACACACAATAAATAATGCAGATGGAACTGTATCCATCATACAAGTTGATGCAAGTGGCACGGTGACCACCCTTTCAGAGGCAACCACTCACTCAGAAGCAACTCAGGCAGTAGCTACACTTGCCGAAGTAGCTGCGGCATCTCAAGGAGAGATGATACTCCAGACACAGCAGCCAACGTCAATCAGCATTGACCCGTCTGCCCTTCAAAATGAAAGTGTCACTGCTTTGGCTGAAGGAAGTCTTCAAGATGGACAGCTGCTTCTTGGTGACGCAGCATCTGCTGCTGCTGCTGCACTTGTCGGAGTCCATGAAGGTTCAGGGGTCGTAAGCATACCAGTCCAAGCTGCTGCTGCAATGATGCAGATTCAAGGAGGCAACATCATACCAATATCAACTGCTACAGCATTGCAGCTCATTTCCTCGAATGCTGCTCAAATATCGCTGGGCTCTCATACGAATCTTGCCGTCTCTACTTCGCCAATTACAAGCACGACTACCAGTGACCACCTTGATCATATGCCGGCATCCAGCGAGCCCTCGATTGAAAAACCACAGAATGAAATTGTGCCAGTGGCTGTGCATGCAGTCGAGGTTGACTCCTTAGGAGAAGATCATGCGGCCTCAAGCCAATAACATTGCTGTATTCATTATGAATTTTAATCCTTGCGTTTAAGTAGGCACGTCTTAATCAGGAAATTCATGTCAACACAGAGGCCGGAAATCATGCATATTCGAGGTATTTTTGCCGAATGATGCCCAGGAACAATAAAGTACACGTCAGATTTGCGTTTTTTTTGACCAGTGAATGTGAAATTGGCTTTGGTGCCATTTTATCTTGTATAGCATTTGACTAGCTAAGGGGCCTGGGGCCTAAGTGAGGCTTTGGGCCTAATTAAGGATTTGTAGTTTTCTTAAAATTTCTTAAGTAGGCCCAAAAGCCTCATGGAAAGGCAAACTCCTGTATTCTGATACGCCCGTATTGTAGATGTGATACTTCAACAACTTACATAGAAAGCCATGTTAAGTTGTCGTTGACTATTTTTGCCCTTGCAGAGTTTCTGATGCTTTAGTTTTCGTATTAGTAAGAATATATGTTATATAAACTGTGGAGAGAAGTGTATTATGTCTCAATAACTTATTACAATTGAAAATGTGAAATAACGTTTTAGTTTTGAATGCTTCTACGGTTTGGGTTACTTAAATATGGCAGGGTTCCAACCCCTCCTTAAAACCCTTAAAACTCCTTACGGAAAGAAAATATCTTTACAAGTCCTTAATTATTATCAAAGTTATCAAAATCTCCTTAAGACATATAGCTTCTAGAAGCAATTGTGGTATTTTTAGGAAAGAGAATTGAATATGCAGAGTTCCATGCCACTGTATTGCAAAAACTTCTTATAGGAAAAATCAACTTTTTTGGTTTACAATTTTACTTTATGGAATAGATTGCTAAGGACAATCTTGTAGGTATGGAAGTGGCTATTGACAGGAAAACCTCCTTAAATCGTATTAATTGTTATGGGATTTTGTCGTAATCGAGACAAATTCTCCTTAGAAATTGCTAGAAAATTTCCTTTCTTCTTAAAAGTCCTTTTTGAGGTAGAAAAAGCGTGGGAGCCCTGTATCTATGCAATGGAGGGGCCTTCAAAACTGACATTCAAAAACCAACAGCTAGTCTTTTTAACAACAGTAGTACACTACTCTAGGAGACATAGACAGCAACTATCTTTCTCAGCAAATGAATCGGTGCTTAAACCGCTTCCAGTTCAAGAAAGGTAAACCTGAAATCAACAAACTTCCTGGTAACAAGAAGGGCTCTTAATTTCTCTTTCATTGAAATCAAACACTCAGGCTACGAAGAAAAAATGTTGTCGATTCCAAAAGGAGCAGAATGTCATACTATTGCTAAAGGTCTACACAAGTCCCTTACGGGTGTTGGAAAGCTATGGCAATTGATAATGCAATATTCCTGGACCTGGTAAGGTTTGGAAAGAGGTTTTTCAAAATGGCTATGGAAAAGTTTTGGATATTATTGGGGAACATTTTAAAAGATCCTAAAAGAGATACAACTTAGCGTCGTTTTAAACACCGTATATATTATGTTTGTTCATTTTGCTATGTATAATATAAAACATAATCTACCAAAACATCATCCATTTTTATGCGACTTCAAAATGCAAACAAAAATGTATTTCATGGCTTTGGAAATTTGGCTTTGGAAAAGTTTCAGAATTGTTGTTCAGAAGAAGAAAGCATGAAAATGAAAGTCCATCCAATCGCGAATGAACAGCTGAAAGAGCTTAAACAATTTTGTACATCAATAGTTAATGTCGCAAAGTTCGTAGTTTGCGACTGCTAAATGTTTACCTCAGGAAACCTATTATGTTATACCCAAACTTGTTTTAGTGTGTGGCGTGATAGCATGCTACAACAATTGCTAAGCCCCATTGGTGTCACCTAAGAAATATTCTTAAAGGGGGCATCCCCTGGCCGACATCCCACTGTATACGAGGCTGCTTTGCATTTTATTTGGTTGCTATGGAATGAAATGAACATGTGGCTGCTGACACTTGCTCATTTGTCTGCAAAGGAAA
>WIPJ01000991.1:147926-164071 GCA_018155075.1 Cassiopea andromeda
AAAAAAGCACATGAAGTGAAACACAAATTAACTTGCCTACTGATGCACATTGCACTGATCACTGGGGTCCAACCACTGTATAGAGTATCATGTGTGTGTTTATTATGATGAGAAATGTAAAGCCACAAAGGTAGAAGAACCACACATAAGAAACAAATTAATGGTGCTATCCAATAGTGAGTCCCTAAAATAATAAATACCATAAATTAAAGGAAATTTTTATTAAGGAATATAAGAGTCAAAGAATAGTAAAAACAAGGAGAAATAATCAACTTTATTGTAGTTTCTTTAGTGCAACTCAGAAAATTAGCACCATGTCATACAAATACAGAATTTTTCAATTCCAATCTATAATTGATATTTAGACTTCTACCAAAAGTCAGATGGGCAGCAGGGGAAGACAAAATCTGAATAACTAAATATAGAAAGTAGCTTATATATAGAACACAGCATTGTCTTAATATGTATGGCATGCAGTGGAAACAGAATAGAGTGGTAGCAACTGGGATTACATTTGATAGATTCTGATAAACATTATGAATCTATTATAGTAGGTGATGACAAAATCCAAAGAAATGACTCAATACTCACCAATGCGATCATAGAAAAAAGAGCTGATGGAAGACAGCAATGCTAATGTTGTTAAATCTCCAAGGCTAGCAGCAATTGGTGTTGCAACATTATCAGGGTTGATACCACAGCGTTTTGATAACATTATAACTCCAACCATTACACTACCAAGAATGAGGCTTGCTAAAGAAGCTGTAACTAAACTGCTGGCTCCTAGCAGCCATGCATGATGGATGTTAAAATGGCCATCAAGAATCCAGCCAAAAACAACTGCAGCCATGGATGCAAGTGCAGCAACCACCAAAGCCTGTGCCTTAAAATGATCAATTCTAATGATTCAGTTTAAGTCTATGACTAAAAACTGAGACTATACACATAGGCACAAACATTCCTGCACATTCTGCACACTACAAATTACACACTACACAAATAGACACAGACATAAACAGATAAACACAGAGCTAGCAGACACAAATCATGTTAAGTGAAAAGTAAATAACTGTCTTACTTGTGTCAAAACTAAGTTTCCAACTATCAAAGAGAACTGATCTCTAGTTGTTTCTAGTGACCCCACATTTGCCTGAAAATTACAACATGAAAAGTATTGCAAAATGAGCCTATAAAACCTATGAAAAAAGACATCACAGTTTTTCTAAATTTGATAAAAAGATACATCCTAGTCAAGCAACAATTTGGCCACTAAAAACTGTCAACCTGCATGGTTCTGATACTCTATAAGCTATCAATAAGTTCTCAGATCATGGGATTGCACTCTACATCCTAGAAATAGAAGGATTTAAATGGCATGGGCAATTTTGCTTGCCTTGTACCAAACTCCCATTCATTCTCTGTATGTTTCCAAATGTGACAAGATATGCCTAGCTACACACCATACATACTTCAACGAATAGATGCAGCTTAAACCAGGGGAGTCCAAACTGTGGCCTGTCATTAATTTTTTATTGGTACACATCCAGTTATGAAAGCATAGTTGTATATCATATATGTATGTATATCTTTTCAGTTGTTTGTAAATTATGGCAAAATTTTTATATAATTAAAAGCACAGCATTTCTAGTGACATTGAGGGCAATTGTATTGACACTACATGTGTGACTGAGAGAGTCACAAGAGTCTTAGCATGCTACATGTAGTCTGTTGCCTGGCTTATAGGCTATTTTCCTAAACTTGAACCTCATTGTAAAATCTTTTGACACCCTTGGTGTATGCTATATGACACTCCTTAAAACTTACAGCTGTTGACATTCTTGATGCTAATGTCATTTCAAGATTTCCTTTTAGGCCAAGTAATGCTGGCACCAGGATAAAGACTTCTGACACCTCCTTGAACACAATCCAATGCTAAATGTAAAAATGAAAAGAATAAGAAGCTTAAAAATAATAGCATATAATATCAATAAAATACAATAAAATATTGTAGGTCAAGTTGCTTGGTCAGCAAATGATAAAAAAAGTAAATAATTTCTTGAATAAGCTTTATGATATGCATTGGTTACATGAAAAATGTGAACAAATGAACTAGGTCATGCTATTTCTCACATGCTAATGGCAGGTGTAAGCATATCATGGTTCATGGAACTTTGCACCTATTACAACTTGATTTCAGAATAAACACCTCTTCAACTGTACAGATTCCAGTATGTATGATTTAAAAATGAACATGAGTTGTTAAATTGGGTGTTAAATCTACAATTAAATCTACCTGAACAACATCAAGTAGAAGCCCAGCAGCAACTGTTCCAAGGCCAGCAACCAGAAAAGGGAAAAAGACTTGCAATGCAATGTTTAGTGACTTTTCTTCAGCACTAATCCTAATATCAACATCTCGATCCTTTTCTTTAATTATTCTAAGTTCCCCATTTGGTAAAAGTATTGACTTTTCATTATCCTCATCAAAATCATCAGTTGAAATTGGTTTGTATAGATTTCTTGAATTGAAGCTACCAGCCACTTTGTCATTTTCTTCATCTGATGAAAGCGATATATCACCTGTTGGACTGAGACAATCAGTTGGCGATCTGCTCTCGTATGCCTTACTATCTAGGGTGTTCAAAGCATTTTTCATAAAAGGAGTTTCACAAATTTCCCCCGATGCTTTTGTGGTTGGATCTTCTATCAAAACAACTGGATTTTCCAAATAAGCATCATTCTCTCCCATCCTGGAATCACTTCGAAGTCTCTTTTCATTCTTTTCACTTGATGACGAAGTTCGTCTGCGTTCACTCCTTGTATTCTTAACGAAGTCGGGTGAAATTCTTGGTACCATTTTGGCTCTAGTACGTTGCCTTAGGCCTTCTTGCTCTGGCCGTCTACATTCCGTGGCTTCGTTCACAGAAATGCATGCTCGGTTCACTTTATCGCTCATTATATCAACTCATGCTTCCACATCATTCAGCTGCCATGACAAAGGTCAAGCTGTACTTTGCTCCAATCCTAAAGTCTCTTTGCCAAAATGTTTATTGCTATGCAAGTAAAGTTATGGTGGAGAAACTCCTCCGCAATATACACGTGGCAACAAAAAACACCTGATAATTCGTAGCCTCACTTTAAAAGTTGCGTCCTCTATGAGGCTTTGCTTTGGAAAGGTAACTAACCATTGCATATTGATACATAAGCTCAATCGAAAGAGATTTGTTGTATCTGTTTTAACTTTGGTTGTGGAATCTTCTCAAAGCAGCTTTGCCATTTAACAACCAGCAATATTGAAGGTCGCAAGGACAATCCTTGTGTAATCATCACATAAGCCATTCTTATATGAAGACAAGTATTTAGGCTATAGAAAAACATGTCTGCTGTAGTTGATAAAGTTGAAGATGAAAGTCAAGATCATCCTGAAAGGAACGAGGAAGAAGAGATAGATCATGTCGATGATCTCAATACCAACTCGGCTGCAAAGAAAAAGAAGAAGAAGAAGAAAAAGAAGAAAGGTTTTTCTAATATCTTTTCTTATTTATACGCCGTATTTCAACATTTAGGCCTACAATGCGTAGTGGGAGGGAACAGGGTTGGAATGTTTTGTATCAGACGGATGGCAATAGAACCAAAATTCGTCGTACAGCAACCTATTTAATGTCTGCTTTTTGAGCACGATGTTGATATAGATGTTGAGCAGACGAAGGAAAAATGAAATATCTTTTGTAGGCATGTTTATGCTTAGAGCAGTTGGTTTAAAATTGTCAAATAATTTTGCATGGTGGTTCACTCAACATAATTTTTTGAATCAGGGTTCCCCTGTAGTGACAAAAATGCGTCATGATAAATATGATTGCTCTGAAAACAAATATCAAAATGATACTGGGTAATAAAGCAACAAGTCAGGCATCCTTCCATTGGAGAATATTTATCTCACAGCCCCCCTGAAACCATTTTTGCTCCCCTAAAGGATTGCTGTCCCCATTTTGGAAGCCACCAGTCTTGAGTGATTTAGGTTTATTTATTGTGTGAACCTTATGATGTGAAGATAGATGCATCATTTTTGTCAGGTATCTGTTTGTTAATGTTTTTCGTAACAGTGCTGTAACTGAAAGCATTACCATATTTCACCTTGTATGATGCACCTTTTCTCATATTATTTTTGGCTCTGTTTGAGGGGTGTCTCATACATGATAATATTGACTGTCCCATTATTTCTTTTGAAAGCAAAGAGGTATTATATAGGCAAAATAATATGATATGTGGGCCACTTGCTCTCTTTAATCTTAATTACAATGAATGCAAAAGTGAAATAGAAAAACAAAGAATTATGTGGGGGAGGGATAGGTGAGGATCATCTATCATGGAAATACTTTGCAAGAACTGAGAAAAGGAGGTGTGTCTTATACATGGCAAGACACAGTAAAGACTATTTTCTCAGAATTCAACCATAGAATCAAAGGTGTGTCTGATATGGTGATGCATCTTAGACATGGCAAAATATGGTAGGTAGCAGAAACAAGATACATTGGCAATTAGAATTTTTGCATTCAACAAATCAGCTGAAGTGTTTTGATTCAATATAGGAAGTAGTTCATCAGAGCAAGATGCTGAAGAAAATGGAAATGGAATTGACGAGAAAAATGAAACTTGTGAAAATGAGAATAAAGAGAATGCAGAAGTTGCAGTAAATATAGAGAAAAAAGATGATGGTTTGTTTTATATTTCCCAATACATGATGTAAAATATATGATATTAGATTTGGCATAGGCCTGATTTTGCAAGATCTGAAGAAACAGCAGCACCATTTATGAATAAAAAATGCTTCTATTTGTAGACTAGAATTTTGTACTTTTACCATCCACAAGAACAAAGCTGAAGAAAATTATTAGTGGAGTGCACAGCCCCAATTTACTAACAAACAGGCTTCATTTGACCCAAATTTGCTGACAAATAGGACTTTCCTTGACTTTTTTCAGCAATAAAATATTGGCAAGCACTGTTGATATTTGGTAAATGTGCCAAAAAATTGAATATTGGAGGGTGTAGAACCCCCACACATCCCCCTATGGCTCCCCTGGCCATCCATTATGAAATTATTATAGCATGGTTGTCTCACTGTCTCCTCATTTATCTAGTTCTTCATATACACAGAAACTAGTCTTCTTATATTCTGCTTATATATCTTATATCTTTAGATGAGACAAAGTCAACAAACAGTGAGGGAGCAGCAAAAAAGAAAAAGAAAAAGAAGAAATCCAGCAGTAGTAATAAATCAGGTAGTATTTCCAAATGTATAACAATTCCGATATAGCCAAAAAGTCCCTAAAAGGTTAATGCCTAATGTGCGAAATTTTAACCATTTACAGCTATTTTCTTGGTTTCTTAAACATCAGTTGGGGGTTTTAAGTAAATGCTCAATGTTAGCATTTGAAGTCAATGGGATGCAACATGTCAAAGAATTATGAAATGAAATGTGCTATTAGAAATCCTTCTTTTAGTTGAATGTACAATGCAATTATTGAAATTTCCTGATACTTGAATTTTTGTTGATTCTTTGTTAGCAAATGAGGTGTCAAATGGGCCAAAGCTACAGTCTGATCCACCACGAGTACCAATCTCTGAGCTTTTTCCTGATGGGAACTTTCCAGAAGGTGAAATCTGTAACTACAAAGATGAGTAAGTATTTGAAATACACATTGTTTTTGTACATAAGTGTCTATGATTGTGATTGTTGATTTTTTGTCATTGCAACATAAATGGAATTAAGACATTACCAGAAGACAAAACCATGTAAGACCAGAATTTAGATCAAGACAAATTATGATTTTGACATTGTGAAGTACATTTCAAGATATCACCCACCCCATCTTCAGCTAATGAATAAGAAATACCAGGGGTGGGAAGAAAACTTGTGGGGAAAATGAAGCAAAACTTAATAAATTGGGAGAGTAACTGTCTGTGTTTTTCTGTAAAGATGATACTAATCAAGTAGTTTTTGTAGAAATTTTTTGTTTAATTTTCAATTTTTAGTAACCTATGGAGAGTAACAAGTCATGAGAAAAAAGCATTGGACAGATCTCAACTTGATATTTATAATGACATCAGGCAGGCTGCTGAGGCACACCGTCAGGTTGGTTCAATTTACTGATGTCAAGATTTTGGATCTCAAGTGCCTATGAGTAGTCAAGAGCATGTTTATCTGCCAAGTTTTTTAGTTGAACCTTCTTCATTTTGAATTTAAGAGAGTATCTTATACTTAGTGTTATATATGAATAGCTTGACCACACATTTAGCCAAATATTTTTAATACTAAGTTGTAAAATGACTAAATCTTCCTCAATCCAAAGTCTTATTACCTAGAAACATCAGAAACAAGATTGTTTCCTAATTTTTCTAAATCGTCTTCAAAGTATGAGATAAGGGAGCAAAATCTTCCTCCTTTTCACTGATATGCAGCCACACTTTTTCTGAGTAAGAAATAGAGCCTCTATGCTTTAGTCAAATTAAAATCTTAAATATTTCTCAATTCTCTACCTCTGCTCTATATAAATAAGACTGAACTCCTAAAAAATCAAGAGTTTTGGTTGTACAGACACATTTTATGTAAACCAATTTGCATTTTAATTAGGTAAGGAAGCATGTTATGGAATACATAAAGCCAGGCCTAACTATGATAGAAATCTGGTAAGTTTAACTCTCAACTAATCATTCTTGCTTTGAAATGTTGCAAGTATCTGATCAAGTGAAGTCCAAACTTGTGTTCAGCCAACCTCTCTTTTGAGTAACTCATCACTTATGTTGCAATGAAAGTGCCACCATGTATATACTAGAGCAAGCATTTGAAAATAGCCTTTGAGAAGACTTGTTGTACTTTTTGTATTTCTGATTTCTATGCTTTGCTGCAAAATCCATTTGCAGGATTTATGCTTCAGATCTCATTGTTTATATAATTGAAAAGCAATCCATTTTTGCTGTTGTTTTATTGTTTCCCAAGCTATTGTATACCAATTTCACTCCATTGTTGTCTGCTTTGTTATGTTTTCTGTCATGTTTGTAATATGCAAACTTATGATATATTTTCAGCTCTCTTAAAAAATTAATAATTACCATATTGCAAAAAAATTTTTATACTTTTTGTTACACATGTTTTTTCTCTTACAAAATTAGTGAACGCTTAGAAGCTGCATCTCGAGCATTAATTAATGAAAATGGTCTGAAAGCAGGTATGCATTTGAAGATATTCAGTTTCTATAAGAAATTGCCATTCAGTTGTCTTTGAAGTGCATTTTCTTGGTAAATATTCATTAGGTGTGGAGCATAAAAACTATTTTAGTTGAGCATTTAGTGCTTTGGTTGTTGACATGCCAGGTTAGAGTTTGGCCCTGTATACCTTTGTATGTAGGGGAGTCCCTACTGGAGAGGACGCTTATCCTGAGCCATTGGCATGTGAGGTAGGGTGGCCAGTTCCTTTCCTCCCCACCTTTATCTCCTTATTGTTGCCACCTGGTATCCATTTGCTGCTGGGTGAACAGTGAGCGAGCATTCAGTCAGGCCATCAAGTTGGACTCTCACTGTAGACCTTCTGCACAGGAGGCATGTGCTCTAACCACTATGCCACCTCACCCATATAGTTTGACCACAGGGCATGAATACTCCTATTTAGCATCATTCAATGCATTTACCTTTGTCCATTGCACTTGTTGTCTTTTATTTCTCACTAGGCTTAGCATTTCCAACTGGTTGCTCAATCAACCACTGTGCAGCACATTACACTCCAAATGCTGGTGATCCTACTGTCCTTCAGTATGATGATGTTTGCAAAATTGATTTTGGAACTCATATAAATGGTACAAACATTCAATTTTATAAAGAGCCTATGAATTAAATTTGTAGGGGAAAAGTTTTCATCTACAGAACTGACGTTTTTTATATCCACTACAAAAATTATTCTATCTTTTTTGCAAATAAGTAGAGACCATTATTGCAAACTCAGATGTGAGTACATAGTAGTTATTGAAAGGATGATCTTGGCTCCAGTACATTTTTATTTCTATAATTCTTATTTGAGTAATATTGTTCCCTTTCCTCTCATCTATCAGTCAGCTCTTAAGGTTGATTACTTCTTTAATTTCATTTGCTGTACATAGATAATTTCTATATATTCATTACATTTTCTGTTCATTCATACTGGAAATGCATTTTGATAGTTCTTGACACTAGCTCCCAAACCACCCAAACGTGTTTGAACCACCAGAAGCTCTACCTATTCACACCCCTTCCAAGTTACACTACCTAATCTGTGAACTCTATCTCACAAATCTTATTTCATTCCTAGAACTTGTCAACTGTGGAACTCATTGCCACCCACTACTTTCCTTGAATCTTACAATTTGTCATCTTTTAAATCTAACATCAACAAACTTGATCTTGTCTCCCTTTCTACTTAAACTTTCCCACATTTTCTCAGTTTTTCCTTTTTCAGGGCTTTTTTATAGGCCCTACGGCCTTTCCCCGACATTACTTACTAAGAAAAGCCCCCTAAACACTTGTCTAAACAGTCTTCTTCTTTAGCGAATGCAGCTTAGGTTTTTCCAATGATTTCTTATCTTGCTAATGCATTTCACTTGGTCATAATGCAATAGGTATTGTTTTACATTTTTTGTAATTCATTAGTTCCTTATCTTTCTTCCATTAGGGCGTATTGTTGATTCTGCATTTACAGTGGCTTTTAATCCAAAGTATGATAATCTGCTCAAGGCTGTGAAAGATGCTACAAACACTGGAATAAGAGTGAGGAATTTCTTTCATCATGGGTTATAAATTCCCATTATCTTTAATACTCTTCCATCACTTTCAATCCTTTGAATATGAAGTAGAGAGAATGTTTTTTGAGAACATAACCTTAAGCACAATAATAATGTTTTGTTGTATTTTGGAAATTTGAATTTATTTTAAAGACCAAAAATTGCTCTCATGTTTTCTCTTTGATTAACATCATTTCTTGTTCTTTTTTATTACTTTGATGTACAAATTTCCTTCTGCTTTACCTAGTACTGAAACATGCAGGCTTTTTATGCTGGGTTAAATGTGAACAAGAAGAAGAACAAGAAAAACAAATGTTATAGCAAATCTTTTGGGAAGTGATCTTTCTTCTTTTGATATAGTATGATATGATATAGCCTCAAAGCCTTCCCTTGTACTAGGATATTGTATTCCTCTGGAAAATTAAAGTGTTAAATTTTCCATTCAGGAAGCTGGGATTGATGTGAGGCTCTGTGATGTGGGGGAAGCAATCCAGGAAGTGATGGAATCTTACGAAGTAGAGCTTGGCGGAAAAACCTATCCTGGTAATTCATACTTTGGTTCTCAAACTGGAATGAATATTTGACAAGTATAAATAAATAATTATTTATATATAAATATATATGTGTATATAAATATAAATAAATAAATATATATATATCTCACCTTTCTCGCCAATATGCCTGGTAGCCATTACTGTCTGTCCTATCCAGTCCCATCTTTTCATCATGTCTCTCAGTATTTTCAACTTCGTACACTAAGGTTCTTCTATTGTCTAGCTTGGACTCCCTTTATCCACTGCTTTCGAGGCCAACCCAAAGGTTTCTTTTCTTCTGGCTTCCACATTGAGTACCTCTTGGAGTTTTTGTACATATATTTATTTATGTATATATAAATATATTTATACATATATATATATACTTACATACATGTATATATATATATATATATATTTACATATATATGTATATAAATATATATGTATGTATGTATGTATATATATATATATATTTTTTTAAAGTTTTGGTCTCTATATTGTTCATCAGTTACAGCGAAGCTAGTGCTAGCTCTACCTCAACCGTGATTACTTACTTATATATGGACTAAAACTTTACCTTGTTGTCCATTTAGTTAAAGCAATTCGGAATTTGAATGGCCACTCAATTGGGCCATACAGAATCCATGCTGGCAAGACGGTTCCAATTGTTAAAGGAGGGGAAGCTACGAAAATGGAAGAGAACGAGTTTTATGCCATTGAAACATTTGGAAGTACTGGGAAGGGATTTGTTCGTGATGATATGGAGACGTCTCATTACATGAAAAATTTTGATGTTGGACATGTTCCATTGAGGTTAGTTATTCAATGTCAAAAGATTGTGTAAAATAGTATCAATACTTTTTAAATGGGTGCCCGCTAAACGCGGGCAATTCCACCCCCAACTGTGATCTGCAGATTAGCCTTGGAAAGACAAGAAATGTCTCCACTAACCTGTTCATGCTGAGAGAATTGTTGAGTGATGACAGTAAGTTACATCCTGAAAAGCATGTTGAATGATGACATCACAGATCACTGTAATTGAGCATGTGACCCCCTGCCATGCCTGGTTGGAATGTAGAAGACAATTGTTGACAGAATTGGGGTGAAATGATTGTGTAAAAATGATCGCAAACCTACGCTAGGCTACATTTATTGCTGCATTTCCAGTGGTGGGGAGAGGGCAAGTGCTGCTAAAGTGCCAACAGTAAGCTGTGTCCAAGAATTTTAGCGGACAATACCTATCGTATTGGCTGAAAAACTACAAAGAAAAAAGGTCATGGATTTTATGAAAATGCTGACAGTGCAAAGAAATTTAGTTGCCAATGGGGGTTCAGTAATATCGTGGGGGGCTATAGCCCCAAGTCCCCCGGTAGCGCCATCTTTTAGCATTTCTTTCATATTTGCTCGTTGATGTGAAAGCTGTTTTGTTGTAGGTAACGGTTTTTCTCCTTCAAAATGTTTCTCTTAAGTTTTAACAACGATTTCTTCAATTTCTTAGAATTCCAAGAGCCCGACAACTACTTCATGTTATTAATGAAAATTTCGGCACTCTTGCGTTCTGTAGACGGTGGTTAGATAGGTTAGGTCAGGTGAGTTTCCACTTCTATTTCATTCTTTTTTGTTGTAATCATTTGAACCTTACGTATTTTCATTGATTTCCAATTTCTGGAAGCCCTCACAAACTTCTTTACTGCTATACTTAAAGTCTTCTGCAACTCTCTGCAACCCTTACTTTTGTATTGTGTATCCAGTTCATTCTTGAAGATTTAAAAGTATATTTTAATCAACAGACCAAGTATATCATGGCACTAAAGAGTTTGGGAGATGCTGGGATTGTGGATCCATACCCACCATTGTGTGACATCAAGGGTTGCTATACTGCTCAGTATGAACACACTATTCTTTTGAGGCCTACTTGTAAAGAAGTTATCAGTAGAGGTAGTGATTTTTAAAAAGCATTAAAGTGTATAGTTGATCTTATTGAAGACAGTTTTTCGTTTTCTGTTTCCGATTTTATGGTGTCTTCTGTTTTTAGTTTTGAGTCAAGCAATATGATGACTTTAGACAGAATGTGAACCCATTAGCAGTTTGTTATTGTAAAATACCCTGCTCGTATTGTGTGTTTGTTGGAGCATTAGCCTCAAATTTAGCTTTCTCCTTCATTTTTGTTGTGTTATATCAAGGTGAAATTACAGTAGAGATTTTAGAGATCAAGGTGAAATTGCAGTAGAGCTTTTAAACTATCCTATGAAATATTCCTGGAAAATATAGAAACTCATGGAAAATTCCCAGTAGTCAATTTTCTGAAATACACGTGACATTTGATAGCTTAGCTACCCACCCCATTGGGACATAATTTTTGTCCTTTTCTATAATATGGCATTTTCCACTGCTTTAGAGAGTATGATCCCAAATTTTTTTGGGTCAAGCCCAGGCCCCCGTTTTCTTGATCCATGCTTGCACATCTACCCAGCTATTTGGCAGGCAGGCAGGCAGTTTCCATTACTGCTCCTTCACAGTGTTACTGCTGCCTCACAGGTTATGTTGTGTGCTAAATCTAGTGCAAAACCTGATTAGCATGGAAAAGTGATCAGGTTCTCCTATAAGCTCATGCAAAAGCCTTAGAAAGTCCTAGAAAACATGCGACAAACTCCAGGGAGACTACTGGAAGATTATTACAAACATGAGTGGCCACCCTGGTCATGTACATCCTGATCATGTTCTATATATAGCACACATATAGCATGTTGCATACTTGTAAACATTATATACACTCTTTTTGTAAGAACAGTGTTATAAGAATACTAGCTTGAAATTTGGTTGAAAATTAACAATAAATTAAGAACAAGGCTAAGACTGAAGCCTTGTTGTCAAATGTATTTTTGGAAAATAATGCTAAAGCGTTCCAATAATAAGTAGAAATGTCCTTTCTTTGTAAACCTGAGGAGAATTGACAGCGTTGACTCTTTTTTTCTTTGGTTTTCGCAAATTAGTTGCTCCTTGCTAAATTAGGTACTGTACTAACGTTGTCTGTTTACAATTGTTTATAAACGTTTTTCAATAAAAACATTAATATGCAAGAGAGACCATCTTGGTTGTAACATTTTGCTTTCAATCAATCAAAACATCCAATCTTATCTTGTATATTGTCTTTCTATATATTTCTAAATGGCCTACATACTACTAATTTAAGAACAACAATCCAGCCTCAAAATTCAGGAAAAATTAAGAACAGCCAGCCTGAACTTCAATTTTACTGGTTCTTATAAGAAAGAGTGCATATCATGTTTACCTATTATGTCATTGTGGAGGAGCTAGGGTGTTAACTGGGAGGGGCTAGGCTAGGGGGGAGTGTTAAGAAAGATAAGAATGGTGAAAGAGTTGGACAAAGAAGTTGGAAGAAGTTATTCTTTGAATATAGAGTTTATGTACTTTAAGTGTTGAAATATGCCAACTTTTATTTTGTTTATCATTTACCGGAAAGCTATACTTAATCCGTTACATTATATTTCATGTTATATAGTAAACATGTGTCTCTATCTTACGGAGAAAGCATGGGTTTTTTGAATAAATGTAACTGTGATAGAGTTACCATTAATATACTTACCCCTTGACTAGGAATTGCCTACAAATCGACTTTCTCTGTAGAACTCATTCATATGAGTTCATATTCTTCAGATATGGATGAAAATAATATTTCTTAATGCTCTCTTTGTCATTTCTCTATGCTCTCAATTTGTGAACAACTCTGTTGTGGTTCGAAGGAGCTTAAAATATGAAGTGAATCTGTCGTAATATCATTTGAGGTTACGTTGCATTTTTAATCTTTTTTCATTTCTGTGCAGAGCAACAAAAGTGAAACATTGACTTAAAATTATCTAAGAGTCTTGGTTGATATGATGGCTAGATAATTCACCACATTAAAGTTAAGAACGAGACATGTTTTTGAGGAATCTTGGATTAAATTGCCATCCCTTTGTCCATAGGGACCGCTGATTGCCTATCAGTTATGTTTCAGTGATTTTTTTGATGTTTATACATTTTTTTGGGACATTTCAATTAGCTTTTCAACCAGCAAGGCTTCGCTGTAAGGTTCGGTTGCAAGACCATTGTCCTAAACGCAAGAACATACCACACAGGCTTCTCCGTAAAGATTTAAACAGGCGTGTGACCGATCGTGCTCCTCGTAACGACATATTACATAAAGGCGCGCAATTTAGGCCTACCGTGACGAGATTTTATTGCTTCGTATACACATTTGATAGCAAAATTATATGTGTGTTTCTTCGTTGAATGCAACTTTGAATGAAAGATTGCTTAGTTCTTCGCTTAAATTTGAAAAGCTCTGGTAGTGGTCATTTCTTACCTTCCCAACTATTAACTATATACAAATCCCAGATTCGTCCTTGTCTGGAGTACTGCTCTCATGTCTGGGGTGGTGCTCCTAAATCTTCTCTCCATCTTCTTGACAGAGTCCATTCTAAAGCTATCCGTCTCATCACCAATCCAAACCTCACTAATTCTCGACAGTCTCTCTCCCATCGTCGTCTTGTTGCAGATCTTTCCATTTTCTACCGCTATTTTTACGGAGATTGCGCTCAGGAAATCAAGAATATTATTCTCGATCCAGTGAGGCGTATTCGAACCACCAGAAGCTCTACCTATTCACACCCTTTCCAAGTTATACTACCCAATCCACGAACTCTATCTCACAAATCTTATTTCATTCCTAGAACTTGTCAACTGTGGAACTCATTGCCACCCACTACTTTCCCTGAATCCTACAATTTGTCATCTTTTATATCTAACATCAACAAAATTGATCTTACCTCCCTTTCTACTTAAAATTCCCCATTCTCTCAGTTTTTCCTTTGTCGGGGCTTTTTTATAGGCCCTACGACCTTTCCCTGACATTACTTACTAAAAAAAAATCTCGCGAAGGCGCCGGTTGCAGTTGTTACTACTTCAATCGGCCAATTTGGAGAATAATTTTCAGATTCACTTTTCAATACTGCAAAATTTATAACCATCCCAAGGTTACAACGTTTCATAGTAACATTAGCGGAAACACTGTGGACTTGCATTGTCATTTCAACGCAAATATCACTACGCGAACAACTAAAAAGGGAAGATAGAATTGTTTTTAGTACAAATTGCTTTTATAATTAAAGTACCCAATATAAAGTTTCGAGAAATTTATAGAAACATTGTCAAGGCGCGTGGTCTGGTTAATTTTCAAGAAATGCATCTCGGTTCATTTAATTTTTGCTTATTTAAGCAAGATAAAATAATGTTAATACGAGACATTGATGAATAGCATCCAGTAGAGCTTAGGTGTCAAATCTTCATAGGCTAACAAAGGAATCACCATCGAAGGATTCTTGAGAATAATGGTATGAGAATTCGATCGAGAATCGAGATGGTGGTAAATAGTGTACGTTCTTTGCGAATACGCGTTTTTTTAATAAGAAAATCGTTATTTTGCCTGAGCCTCAATTTTCTTAACATTTCCCGA
Source organism: Cassiopea andromeda (assembly GCA_018155075.1). NCBI lineage: Eukaryota > Metazoa > Cnidaria > Scyphozoa > Rhizostomeae > Cassiopeidae > Cassiopea > Cassiopea andromeda. Next base: position 162,788 of record WIPJ01000991.1, read on the forward strand.
AATTGAGCCTGAGATTTTCTTAAATTGTTCTTAACTTTTCCTGAAATAAACTGACTAGAGTGGTGTACACTTTCGTTAATAATATTGTATACTTGAATTTGAATTCCACCTTTAACATTTTGAATGCAATAACGACGAAATACCGATTTTTGGCCAATATAAACACTTAAGTTTGGAAATTGAGCCTCGTGATTTTCTTACGATTTTCTTAAGATTTTGACGATTTGAGCCTCAGATTCTTATAAACTTTTTTCTTATGAAAAAAACGTGTACCATTTCAGCAGTAGTAAACGGTAGATAAACATTGCCTTTACCAACTATGAAAAATCTCATACCAATTCACGGCGGAGATAACTAACCGAATTGCCAGAAGCTCCTAGCGCTACTGAAAATGGAGGCACACAAGCCCCCTATGGCATTTCACAACACAGGACTATTGTAGAAGAGGAGGGGGAGGAGGATGGGGTCTGGGGGCTTGCCCCAGAAAGTTTTGTCAGAACTACGCCCTCTAGAACGTCAGAAAACGCCCTATGGGAACATGGTATCAAGGCTGCTATCACAATTGATACAAAGAAGTTGCGATGACTCTTGCTTTTACTGTCGTAGAGTCCAACGCTAGAAACTAGATGTCATCCTATTGCGCCGAAAGAAGGATAGTCTACGCCAGAATGTGCACTGAAATTCCGATGTGGCAAGGCATTATCTTCCTGCAAAGAGACTCAATTGCCCTGCAAATTGAGCGGTTTTATCTGCTGGAGAAGGGAGGGTTTCACACAATTTTCACCCCTGAATAAGGTTGAAAAGTAGCTTCTTTGGAAAGAAGATGGTTTAACGATATGACAGGCACCCCGATGCGATCTTGAAAGTGGGGGGGGGCCAAAATTTCCAAATGGGGAGCATGTCCGATGGTACTCTTAGGGGGTATTTTGTTTTGAAATAGGGCGATTATAAGTCTGAACCAAGTGATAAGTAGGATAAAAATAGAATAAATTTCTGCGAACACAATAATCTTGCTACATACACGCTATCTAATGTTATTTTTCTAAGGCAATTACAAAACTGTATAGTTATTAAACAATGGCACTGTAGTAATTATTATAAAACCTTAATAGAACCAAAAGGGCTGGAATACATAGTTAACAGAGTAATAAAAAAGTTTACATGCTTAAGCTACACAGCTTCTCTTCTTATCAATCATTTGCTAACAATCACAAATCCAATTTCAAAGTAAAGACGTGGTCTTTACATTTAAGCCTGCATTTTCTTGATTGAAAATCATCAAAA
>WIPJ01000994.1:10244-35547 GCA_018155075.1 Cassiopea andromeda
TATATATATATATATATATATATACATCAATAGTGAACAAATATAACATGTCTTATGATTTATGATAAGTAGGGTATTAGATATCAACTATCAAATCCAAAACAAGTAAAATAGAACTACCAATCAGAAAGAAAGGTAGTGAAGAGTTAGATTCAAATGATTATTAGCAGCACTAGTTATTTAAAGTTGTAATGAGCTCACCACTTATATATATTTGTGACTAAATAATTTCCAAAGAGGAATGCTACGTAAAATTCAGATACCAACTACTCTTTCCTGCCAAATTAAAGTAAGTAGGTCTACAGTGTGACCATAAAAATTCTTAAAAAAATAAAACAGTTGTACATACCATACATTCTGATTCATGTTCATCTAGCTTTCTAAGGATGGCCAATATTGTACTTTTATCTATCCACAGAAAAAAAGATACTTATTTGAATAGTTTTCCCAACACAAATATTTTTGTATGAAAAGAAGGAAAGGTGTTAGGTATCATGTAAATATTTTTTTTACTTAACTCTGATGGCAACTACCAAGGAAGAACATTAAAAATACGGGTAATATCTCTAGTTGCTGTACCAACACTTGTATAATAAGGTGATGATAGGACTGAGACTTGGCGGCCTAAGGCCTAAATGTTATGCTACAACTTTCACGCATTGTAATGATTGGTGAACTTACACTTAACAGTCTGACAAACTAATGCATATAGTTTCTTTTTATTGCCATAACTGCTCGCAAAACAAAGCCCTTTTATACTGCCCTTCTTGCTTTTAGCAAGCTGTATAACATTCGCTGCTTCTCTGTATAAGGCTTCCATCTTAAACGTTGTTGTTGCTGCCTTCACTTCCGCTTTGATCATTTCCGTTGTGACCACTTCCGTTTGTATTAAGTTTATCTTTGCAAAAATTATGCACACAAATGAATTGGGTGACGAATCCATTTAGTCAGGTGATGGATTTATAGACTGCCTTAATAAAGAATTTAATTTTCACAAATTCCATCTTTTTTACCCCATATTGCAAGAAACAAATTTACACTATCCAACTAATTGTAACATCTTGACCGATAAATAAATTCTCCCCGATGAATTTTTCTACACACCCGATGATGTCAGTGAGAAATAAAGAATTGCTGACAATGATATTCCATTAATTTCAATATCAACTCTAAATGTCTACGGAATAGTATTCAATTTTGTAAATCGTAAGTATAGTTGACATTATTTCTAATCCGAAGTCAAATCATTTTGGACAATTTAACTACAATCTAAATTACTAACGATTCATACAAGTTTACTTAAATTCTGCGATAAAGTCTCTATGCGCAGCGACCACAATTCTTGCTACAAACACAAAGAGATTAAGATATGCTTTGCTATTTCAAAACAGATCTTTAACGAAATATGCTGTCATGAGATGATTGTTTTGGATTTCAATAAATGTGTTCATCGTCTGTGTTTGAAGGATAAGTTAGTAATCTCTCTATTTGCAACAAAAATCACGACATAATTTACCTTCAATTGAGGATTCAATATTGTTCTACCTACTGCCTTAAACAACAAACTGGGTGGTAAAAAGTTCAATCCCAGCTTTATGGATGACGCAAGAGAAGTCACAAAAGAGACAAAGGGATGTCATGGAAGGTAGGACAAAGGAGAACGAATATTTCTAGGTTTGATACAAGATAAAATTTAGAAAAATGACAAAAAAAGCACCGAGGGAAATGGCTCAGTCATGCGTTACTCAAACTTATTCAATCATATATTCTGAACCTAAATGAAAATGAAAGTACAAAATATAGCAAAAGAAAAGGTCATAAACCAACAGACTGATCGAAAAACACTAAAACGCAAATTGGAAAAACAGTGACCTTACTGAATAAACAAAACTCAGCAATGGGCGTCACTGAAAAATGTGTAAAAAATGAAAGGAATGGATAACCTAAAAAAATACCTATAAAAGGTAGAGTAGCAATTGATCAAAAACAATTACGGAATCTTTTTATCAGTGCGCACTTACAAATTGCTAGAACAGAGAACAACGAACATCCTAGCACATAAGGTGGTTTAATAAGCATATAAGACGGTTCAATGAGGCAGTTGTTACAAGGTATCACTCTGCACCACCATTCACCAGATGCTGCGCAGTGCCATTTGGCTTAATGTGCTCTGCGTAGTCATCAAAATCCTCTGCGGATACTTTTCTTCGGTGTTCATTCATTGTTTTTGAAACATCTTCTTCTTTGATCAGCTTCATTGAAGGTCGTCTTACTTGCGTCTGCTGTTCTTCCTTAGGGCTTTCAATCATTTTGAAGGTGCTCTTTGCTGCTTTAATCTGGTCCATATCCATTTGAAGGGTGGCCAACTCGTCTTGTCCTTCGTGTCGAATTACACCATCCACCTTGAACACAAAAACAATGTTAAGTCACCAACACCTACTACGACATTATTCCATAAACACAATGTATTTATAATGGCCTAAACAAAGAGGCAAACGAATGATGGCAAAAAAGCAGAAAAGCAATTGAGAACATGAATAAAGGCCTATTTTACAGAAAAAAATTTAAATTATTAACACTTAAAAGTAAAATGTCATTCAGCTTCTCCGAAGCATAAAAACCAACTTCTAAACTAATGTAATATCCAGGATTACTCGTTTGAATTTTTCTCACCACCAATAAATAATAAATATCATATAAAAATAATCGAAGAATGAAAGTTCTACCTCGCTTTCGTCTCCATATGTCTTGTGTCTTCTTTCTTGCATAATGGAATTTGGATCTGATATTTTGTTAACACGAGGCTTATTTACGACGGAAATGACATCACGACGGTTTTCCAATTGCCTAAAGGCACTTCGAGCACTTCCAACGTGTGAGGCATCTATGTCTTCAAACGCATCAACCTGGTTATTAAATAGTGACAGCTATAACTAACATCCAAAAAATATATACTCGTAATAATGTAAACAAAAGTTTACAATTATCAAAAGATCAACAGAAACAAGAAGCGAAAACGGTTGGGACACGATGACACGCACTTCTTCACGCTATTTGTATACTTACATGCAAATGAGATTTTCCAGCATCCACACGAGTCTATGACAAAACTCCTTCAATTAAAGATGGTAGTTTGTATTTGCAGTCAGGTTACAAGATCAGGATCAGAGCCGATCAATGGGAATCATGATCAAACACACAACCACAGGCTGTTAACAGTCAATGATATAACAGAAAGGAAGCCATTCAATCGCTAAGTCACTCCAGCTCTAAAATGAGCTATGATTGCTTTTTTGAAAATTAGAGTTGAAAAATGATAAAATATCTCAGAAAGATAGAGCTAAACTACCACGCTATTCTTGATAATTTACCTTTTCAGCTTCTATCCAAGGTACACCTTGCTGCCATGTCTCCTTCATCTCCATGACATGCAAAGGAGGTGTAACAACAATTTCTATATTTTCCTATATAGAGCGTTTAGATTACTGTTAGTCTTTATAAGCCATATGTGTACAAGAGCTTCAAGCAGAAATCAGGACGCAATATTAATCACTCTCAAACACACACAAAAAGAGACTAATCAATCAATCATGATGGACTGAACGTCGATAAGCATTTGTCACAAATCGAATGTTCAAATACTGCGTTTCAAGAAGAGAAACACGCAAAGGCGTATGAAAAATGAACAGAAATGATGTAGAGAGAGCATAGAAGAGAGGGAAAACATTCCATCAAAGAGTTTGCAATGAATTTCAGTGTCAGAAATCACCAACGAGAAGCGCCAATCAAAAATGACTGTCTCAAGCACAGCATTCTATACTTTCTTATCACCAATAAATGTGAAACAACAGTAAGAAGAAATTATACACTATGGTGAGAACAAAAAGCAATAAAGTTGCGAAGTTTACCAAAGCTGCAAGTAAACTTCGTAAACAGCACTAGAAGCATATTTGAAATAAAGATAGCCAACTAGTCTGTTCTAAGTCAGTCAATGGCATATGTTCAGGAGATGTTGAACAGGAAACTTTATTGCAGATAGAAACAGTAGGAAAGAGTAAATCATGAAAAAAACAATACACAAAGCTACTTGAGAGCAAAATTTTTACTAACACACAAGCAAGGCGACTTGAGTTGAAAATAGGACGGTCAGAATAAAAACCGGATAAGAGGATTGAGCATGATGGATATGCTACCATATTGTCTTCAGAAAATACACGTTTTTTATAAGAAACAGGTTTATACGAAAATGAGGCTCAAATCGCCAAAATCTTAACAAAATCTTATCAAAATCACAAGGCTCAGCTTCCAAAATTAAGTGTTTTGTTGGGCAAAACTCGATATTACGTAATTATTACATTCAAAATGTTAAAGATGGAGTTCGACCTCGAGTATACAAGATAAACAAAGTTTAATTCATTTAAGTTAGAAAATTTTAAGAAGATCTTAGGCTCAATTTCGAGAAAAGTTAAGAAAATTGTGGCTCAAGAAAAATGATGGTTTTCCTGTCAACAAAAACGTGCATAACAGGTCATGATGAATTGAGGATAGGAAATGACAACTTGTGACTTTATGGCTTGGGACTTTCGAGGTAAATTCTAAGCAGAGAATCCTAGCTACGTCAGACGCCACACCAACACAAACATTGTGCATACAATAGCACCAAACGTTACCTTGTTCTCCTCATCAAGACATTGCACAATAGGCCAATGTTGCTTCATGTCCAGAACACTTTGCTCGAGAGCAACAAACTCTTCCTTCTGACCCTGTCAAAAATATTATGTACCCACGAAAATTCACGCAAACTAGCTAACTGTTCGAACTTTAAAACAATATGAATCGTAGTGGACAGTGTTCCTCACTGCAAAAAGGCCAATACTACGCTAAGGAAGACAGGGTATATCTACATATTTCACAAAACAACAGCTTCTACTGAAAGATAGGACACAAAGAATACCTTGTTGATAAAAAACTTTCGCTCTTTCTGCCATTGCTTAGTAAAATCAACGACTTTGAATTCCGGATAGACAACATCCTCTTTTAATACCTAACAAAGTTAGTGCACTGAGAAAGGAAAGAACTGACGACCATGCAACTTTCAAATTCAGCAAAATCCTCTTCAAAGAACACAGAAACAACAAGTTCACGTACAAAGAAACAAAATGAATACCAAATATAAACGTAAACAGAAAAATTAATGAACAGACTAGTGGCAAATTATCTTCTTCGAGGTCTGACATGCAGCAACGTATAGGCCTAAGGATTTTAGTCTCTGTTCTAGAGCCTCTGAAGCTACTGCATGCTCCAATTAGTTTAGCAAGCAACACACTCTAAAAAACAATGAAAAATTTTGAACTTCCTAATGCTATGAGCAGCTAACAACAGTAGAAGGATTTGACTATGGCCTAGCACACTGACAACAACAAAAAAATACCTCATCATAAAAGAAAACTCTCTCTTCCTGCCATCGCTCTCTTAATCCGATGACATTGTGCAAAGGCAATCTCAACTCTTCATCGACTTCCTACCAAAATCATACAGAGTCGTACTATCTAATGCATAATCGCTTTGTTGATCATTGAAGCTATCGTCTACAAACCTTTTATCTGTAAACTTTTTGGGTGGCATGTTACAGCCGGTGAACTTTGCGTAATGGAAATAACAGAACTAGCAACTTTCTTTAAGGCAAGTGAATTTATGTTGACACAATAGATACAGTTTTAACAGTACGGTGGCTAAAGATATCAACATCCCGGGATTTTCGATGATTGCTTCCCAGAATTTTAGGCCCAGGATGCCCCTAACGAAAAGTAGAAACAATAAATGAAAAATTAATCCTAGGAATTATTACTTAGGAGTTATTACTAAGGATGTTCCTATCATGACAGCATGGCTCAGGATTGTAAAGCTGATGGCCGCAGTGAGTGTAATGAAGGTGATTGTTGTGATGATTGAGATGATGATGATGATGATTATAATTATCAAATTGACAGTGTTGATGATTACTACTGTAATGAGAATATAACTACGGAAATGCTTCTGACTATACTGATAAGCATGGGGATACTATTTCTAAACACAATCATTCGAATGGATTACCTTCTTTCTGTCCTCCCATTTTCCTTTCTCGTGCCAGTGCTTCCTGATATCAACAACTGGCTGTGATGACGCAACTATATCTTCCTTGTTGTTTTTCTTCTCTGCGTGGTCATCTTCACTGTCACTGCTTGATTCGATCTTTCTGCCACTAGCAGCTGCAAGAAATTTGTCTTTGATACTACTCAAAGGCTTCCTGTACATGACTTCCGGTTCTGCGTGGTTCCGTTCAACTCCTACATCTTCTTCTCCCTCCATCATCCCACGATTCTGCATTGTGTACCTTATTTGTTCTAATTCTTCATCAACTTTATATCTTTCAACTGGTTTGCTTTCAACTGGTTTCTGCGAATAAGCTGCTTTCAGAACTGAGACTGACGTCTTAGGCTTCTCAATGTTACCACCATCTGTGTGGTTTTCAAATGACTGATCCTTCTCGTAATTATCAAACAGTTTTCCGGTGGCAGATTGAACTCTGTTTCCAGTCGGTTGTGATTTTGCTCTTGGTGGCTCAATGTTTTTCTTTTCATAAACGCTCCCACTCCCACTGCCACTGCCACTCTGGCCCTCATCACTGTCACTTCTGTATTTTACCATATAATATGTTTCTGAGGACGTTCTTGGAATGAAAGAGTCCTCCAGTCCGTCATCTGAGCTTGTCAAGCCATCATCTCTACTAGATACATGTGATGTGCCAGTTGTGTTCAGTTCCCTTTCGAGTGTTCGTTGCTTTGATGACATTTTCCTACTTCTCCCTGTGTGCATCAAACCTCGTTCCTGATCATAAGTATCATAGTGCCTCTGTGACGACAGTCTGAAAGTAAAAATTTAAAGCATTAACCGAAACAAGCAAAATAAACTGTTGGAAATTGTCACATACCCAGTATGCTCCTGCGTAGTGTACTTAATTAGGTTATTCATTTCATGTTTGTTGGATTTGTATATCATTTGTGTGGTGTTGTTCAGCAGTTTGTGCGTCAATGTTTGCATCATGTTTGTTGTAGTATAATTGCGCACTCCTCTTCTTTTATTTAGATTATAGGTGCGAGAGTTTCCCGGTATTGTTAGGCCGTATCGATACCCTGGTTATCATTAGTTTATTCATGTATATTTTACCGTAGTTACTGCTATCTTAGTTTCACATCATTAGTTGTATTATTTATGCGTACCCTTCCCTTCCTTTCCCACGCATTCATAGCTTAGTTTCGTATAGTTTGTAATTATCAGTAATACTTAGTCATCATTTTACGTTTATTCGCATGTAGTATATATATAGCTTAAGTTAGAGTTAGAGGGAGGGAGTTGAGGGCAAGAATTGGAGTTGAGGGTCAGAGTGGAAGTTAGAGGTATGTAGAAAGCAAGTACAAGTCGAGCAAATGTGAGCACAGGCGTCATGGAGGTTGAGGGTAGAACGTGAACTCTTCGTTAGTTTTCATGAAGCTATCCATTTAAATGTCTACAAAACTTGAGCAGAGACTGTTCTCTCTTGTTGCAATTCTTGGGTCTGTGACAAAATGAAATCATAAAACATATATTTGGATACCTCCTAATATTAGGAAATCCCCTCTAAAACACACAGGTGCTACGATTACTTGCTATTATGTGAATTTAACACCTTATGCTATCTTAATGCTATCCTTTCATAACTAAAGAAGGAAAAAACGAAATTAGTGGAAACATTATTTAATATTCAAATTAACTAAATACAATCATAAACCTCGCTCTGTCTGGGTAGTTTACAATAGACTAATACTACCGATTATAGATGAAAAAAATGCATGTCTAAAAGTGCAAAAATAATAAAGGCAATAGTAAAGGTCACAAGATATAAAATATGATTAGGTAAATAAGAGCTCTGGATTGTCCCAATCTTTTCCTCTTTTACAGAACGCATACCATGTCGTTCGAATTGCTATTATTGTTAGCGTCCTTATGATGTATTTCACGTGTTTGTCGTCAAAACCAGTTTCTTTAAGCATGTTAAGAAGGTCAGTTGAGTGAAGAGAGAAGCCTCCTAATGTGCTTATAGAGAGATTGATAAATTTAATACTGGCATACTGATGTTTTTGGCGTCTCACCAAAGTAACAATAATGATTAAAAAATGTATAATATTTGAAAATTTGTCAAATGAAAAGAACCTCGACCTAAAATTTCAAAAGTGACATTCAATGTGAAGGGTACAGTTTTAATACTAGCAATATAGAAAAATTCGAAAAATAAAATGGTGATAAATGTGTCCATCAAGTATTGATCAAATCTTTGTTTTTGTAAGGAAATTTAGTGTAATTTCATGTTTCCAATTCCTGATAGAAGACCTTACCAACATATGTCGTCAATGTATGAAAGGAAGTACCCTAACCCAATCACCAGGGCGTTCACTGAAACGATAACACACTAAACCTCATTGTATGATGCTGATAAGGAACGAATGAGGCGCCAAAATTATGAGACTTACGGCCATTATTTGCCCTGAGGTTATTTTGAAAATCAACAGTTCGCTGAAGAATATTTAGGATATTGCAAGCCTTGTTCCACGAGATAAAGATCAGTTGATAACGAATCTCATTTAGCAAGCTTTGTAATGAAAAATAGGCAGGTTATGACAAACAGACCAAGCGTCTAAGCATTAAAGTTCTTGAATAGAAAAATTGCGTCAAAAATTACATGAGAAATAGACAATAATCGATAGAGTAAGAGATATAGAGAGAGGTACAGAGAAAGGGAAAAGGGTAGACAGAAAAGTGAGTTATTTGTAAAGGAGTTTTCGAATGAAACAGTGCTGCCAGGCATTTTCCGAAGGGGGGCTGACTATTCTGACGTTGGGACTAAGATAAGGATAGCGAAGTACTAGAACTGCTAATAGAACTCTGAGAAGAGCTCTTCACTTTCCGATAGGGAGGCTAGCACGCTCCGATGGGGCTGGAGTCAGATAAGTCCTATATTCTATAGCATAGCTGTTTATCAATCTTCCGAGATCTGAAAATGCATCAAAAATATTCGCTGACATAGCTAAAATCCGCAAATTACTTGTCATAAAATTTTTCTTACAAAAAACGAAACATGCAAGCATCGCATAGACTTGGGACTTGGTAAGTTTCTAAAGGCTCTGTTGGGCAATTCTAACTCACTACGCCCTGGATTTATGTGAAAATCTCACTTTGTTCAATTGATCAAATAGCCGCTGGCACAGCATACACACCAGAAAAAACCATATCACAAACGTAAGTCTTACTAAAGCATGGAAGATCATCTAACAGGGCGTGGCAAATGCAAAACAACAATAATCTTTATTGATACTAGGTATTCTTCATGAGCAGGGGCGTGCCAATTAAGGGGGTATGGGAGTATTACACCCTGCCTTTTGCCGACACCATCCGTAATTCTTGGACTAGTCAGCACCACAATCATCGCTCAGTAGCCTGTCGGTGTGTTGGAAAAGTTAATAGCCTGTAGGTAAATCTTTTGCTCTACTGAAAAATCCTTTGGTACTGTTCATGAGAGTCTTAGAATCACATATGGTACATGCTTAGTACCATTCAGTACATTATAATTACATACAAACACCTACCACATGCATTGTTTCTCCAAAGAAAGGTCTTTGTACTGGTTCAAATCTCAATGCTAGGGACTAAACCGCATCAAGTTATATGGGCAGAAATGATTTTATGGATTTTTCGCTACGAACTGCAATACTGAAAGACAGCATTTCAGTGATAGTGAGATGGTGCTAGTCAATGCCCTTACTGACAAGTATGATAAATGGATGGGTGAAAAGATGCAATCAAAATTATAGCAGGAATATGGTAGCAGCCATTTCGTCTGCATACCTGAATTTTCAATGTTTTACTTAAGAAAATATAATAAGTTAAATTGCAACCGTCGTATCTTACCAAAATCTGTTGAACTGTTCTACCGTTGCCTTCTGATAACATTAAGCTGTTCTTTTTTTTGATTGCAAACCCAAATAATATTAGAATGAAACCAGTCGAATTGAAACGTATTGCAATTGACCAAAAATGGCATGGTTTAGTTAATAGCAGGATTACAATATTAGCTGTCTAGACGGCTAAAAATGACTGAAAGAGATAACCTCAACTATCCCAGCTTAAAAAACAGAAAGTGCCATAAAGCCAGATTTGTTTCTGAAATCATAATTTTTATTATGAACTAATAGTTTTCTAATGGTCTTGACATAACACAGGGGAGGTACTGTTTTATAACAAAGACAAATTCCAGGGGGTTTCTCCCTTGGTCTTAAGTTACAAAACAAAGTACTCTAAAGATCCAAACATTCTCCAACCAATAAATTGTTTTGAGCATATCACAGACTTTTGCAACATGAATTCTAAATGAACACATATGCAAACACATACAAATCATTTAAAAGAAACATGCTTCTTGCTAAATCATGACTTACTTGTCACCAAATACTTTCAAAAAATTGGCAAAATTATCAAGTTAAAAAAACAATAAAGAAGGTGTTCTTGCAAAAAATATTACATCTTACTTTCTTTCAGGACTGGATCCACTACTCTTTCTCCTTGTGTGCTTATCTTCTTCACTGTCACTTGATGCTATCCTGGCAGGTCTTTCCTCACTTCCATCCCTTTGCTGTAAACCATCATCAATCTTGTAGATGGTTGGTGATACTGGTGTCAAATCACTAGATGATTTCTGACGTGATTTGGTACTAATTGTAATTGATGCTACCTTTGACATGATCACCAGCAATGCAAATTTTAATAATAGCTGTTATGGTGCCACCTGTTGAGCATAATATATCATTGAGGCCATTGATGTATTTGCTATACTCAACTATAAGTAATACTACAAAGATGTATACACCACTTTGGACAGTGCAGTGAGACAACCTTCATTTCTCACATCCAATTAGGAACCAAAGAGGCACATGCCTCAGTCTTCCATATTTTCAGGTGAAGTGTCCCTTAGCAGCCTACAGAGTCACATGTTTAGCATCTGTATGGGTGCCCTTGAAACCCCAATCCCCACCAACACCCTCTGGATTTTAGACAAGGCTACTAGACCCAATAGGCATTTAATGTCCACACCAACTAAGATTTCTTTCATATTTTTATGCAGTGTTGCATTTAAGATTTATGTTATACATTCAACTTGTCAAATATAAACATTTACATTAATATTGGAGTGAATGAATACATGTTGCTGGCAGACTTTGCTCAACTTACCATTCAAAGGGTCACAGAGTTTCTTATGTCAAATTGATATAATGTGGTTATCAGCATAAGTTGACTAATATACTGATAGTCTGAAATATTCCTAGATGGTCTTACCACCTTGATGAAAAAGAAAATTCAGTATCAATTTTGCTGAGGGGCACTTGTGCACTCCATAAGTGGATTACATAAAGGGGAAATGAAGATGAATAAAATTGGTATGTAATCCAGGATTTATGCATAAATAATGTATTAGCCTCATGTTGAGCTGGTGCAAGAACATTCAACACCATTTGCAAAATGACAGTAAATCTTTCACCCAAATTTCATCAGTGCTTATGAAGTAGAATTAGTACTGAAATCCTAAGTTACTTTGTCAACCAAATGAATAATCTGTTAGTTAGCATTGGTTACATGAATCCTCTTGATCCATTTTGTAACCAATAACCCATTTATAGATAATTCATGTCTGTGGTTCAAGACTAATTCAAAGTAATTACTGAAGGCTTGTCTCTATGACATCTTCAAAAGCACATACTGCATTCCCTGCCTGGGCTCAAGTCATTACACTGCTAATTAGTCTCAATGACCAAAGTAATGGATACCTGACTCTACCCATTAATTAATAAATTATGTAAAATTCATAGTTCAGCTAATCATTTTCCATTTGATTTTTGAAGATCTAGAAATTCACATGCTTAATATCGTGATATTGAGTAGGAAACTGTGACGGCTGGGATATCGTGTTGGATCCCTCCAAGAAAGCAGCTGAGCGTTCGCACACATTATTGCAAGGAATATGTATACAGTCATTACACTAACTTCTTGAGTCACGCACAAGACACTCCTTTAGCTGTATAATCCCCAGGATTTGTGTTTGTGAGAGAATCAGCAGGGGAGCTACACTACGGTGGTGGTGATATTGGCCATTGAGCTTTTATGATGGCTAATTTCCACATGGTTTCAAGGACAAACGGGATGGGGTTGCTCGCCAAATTCACATTCAGCTCCAGTTTACATCATATTCTATAACCTAGATGCTTCAAACAGAAATATTGATGAAGGCAAATATAACAAATTGTACATGGGTCCGGGAGTACGCTTCTATCTTCATGTGAATCCTATCTCCAAATTGAGCGGCAGTCTCACTGCCTGTCGATCAGGACAAACAACAGTAAACCGCTTCGAGCATTTCCGAGTGTTTCAATTGCATTAAAAATTCATTGGATGTCACCCTTTCAAACATCGATGAAACTGACAATCGTCATGAAAGAAACATGACAGACAACAGAAATTAAATGCGGTGGAATGCCCATTTGTTAAGATTTCACACACACACATGAAGTATTTATCAATTAAGTGAAAAGAATTAATACGCTCCATAAAAAGACTCATATTTAAAGTCTTACCAAGAAATGTCAGATTATAGCCAGTTAGTCGCGCTTACAATACGTGAAATTCTTTGAAACTGATTCTGTTACAAAATACTTTGACTTTCAGACCGATCAGGCCAACGTGAAACCTTTGCACTGTTCCACATGGAAAGTAAACAGCTTTACAATGGCTTCAAGATCGACTTCACAGCGATGCGCAGTACTATCCGTTGGTTTTACAACAGCAGTTTTACCAACATGCCTTTGCAACGATATTCGTAAACAGCATTATGATCTGAAGTGAAACGATCAATATCCTCACAACAAACCTATTAGCGATCCGGGGTTCCTAGGAATGACATTCTTCAGGTGGGCTGTAACAATGGAAACTCCATAGGTAATTAGTGGCAACAATTCTGATTGGAGAAAACCAGGGCGAGTCGATTGGAGAGGATCACTGATGTATGCTGTTCTGAAGTGACGAGAAAGCTCTTTTTGGGAAGACAGCTGATTTATATGAAAAGAAACGACCCATAGTGTGATAGATGAAAGAGGATTTACCAGGCTACGTAGGCCTTCATCCTAAGCACAAAATAATTGGTTGTCATCGCATGAGTTAGGGCCTTGCTAAATATGGAACACGCGACAGAGATGTGTTTCAATTCGCTTCTAATGACCCTTTCTCCTACCCACCGCCCCACCCACTATGAAAAGGGCACATTATTTTTACTTCAAAAAAGACCATTTTTCCCGATTAAAGGTAGGCACATTTTCTATTCAGTGTTGCCACGTCTTTTTCAAATTATTTTTACCACTTAATCATTCTAGTTGTCTACAAAATGAATACATGCAAGGGTGATTTCTAGGGGGGACTCAGGGGCGGAGCCTTCCTTGTTGAAATTCTTGTTCATTTTGGGGGGCTCAGCCCCCCTAAGTTCTTTCATTAAACTTGCTTTTCAAAGTGTATTGACCTTGTTTCCAATGTTTTGTATGGTATTGCTATGATGAATTTTCTCACTACTACTTGGCTATCGAAATCTTTCTAGATGTTGACTATTTTTTATTACAATTTGACTAAATTATGATGTCTCCATCTTCAAAAATTTGGGCATGGCTGCAAATAGGCCATACCCAATTTATGATGTTGCACTTAGAGTCGCCTTGCTAAAATTTTTAGAAATCACCCCTGCATTCAAGGTAGAAATTTGTAATGTATATGAGGTAAGGCATTGTACGATGCCATGTTTATAAGTTGCCATAACATGTCACAAAAATCAATGAAATATGGATAACCTCAAATGAAATATGCACTACACACGAAGGAAGTGCACCGCTTTTCAGGGGTGGCTCCAAAAATTTTCCGAAAGGGGGCTGAGTCTTACGAAGAGGGCCAAAATACGGTTAGCATGGTACTATAGCTACTGAAAAAAACTCAGAAAAAAGAATTCTCCACATTCCGACGGGGGACTAGCATGCTCCGATAAGGGTACTATAGTCACATAGCCTTCCCTTAGCGCCACCCCCGTCGCTTTTTGACTGCTTCCTGCGTTTCTAATACAAACACAACATCTTTTAGAAGAAGCTGAGAGTGGGCCATGTAGTTGCAAGTCCAGTATAAGGGTAATTGGCATAAATGTCTTAAAATCAAATGAGGTTCCTAAAATCTAAATGGTGAATAGTGGTTTGTAGTTCACACCAAAATGGATGTACATGCGTTCTGTAATTAAAATCCTAAATACTTTGAAAGACCTAAGAGCAATCACAATAATTTTGAAATGCTCTCAACCTTCTTTAATCTGGATTAGGACATGAATTTTCCATTGATAACCTTAGTTTGTTTTCACGCAATGGCCCAAAGGTCATTCGATCAGAACAATAAGAATATCGCTTGGAAAACGTGTACGTCATATGTAGGAATGTAATCGAAAACATCAACAAAATAAAAAGGAAAACTTGAGACGAAAACTACAGAGCCATAAAATGACATTTAGCAAAATTTCATCCACCCACTAGAGTGGCAATACATTAAGGCTTTATAGAATGCTTATTTCTGAATTAGGAAGGATTTGGAAATAGATTATTGCCCTGGTATGTGGTTGCTAATAATTGGTAAAGTTGAGAACTTCCACTTGCTCAAAAGTTCTGCATAATCAAATCAGAGAACAAAAAATTACATTTAGATGTGTAACACAATATCTAATAAAATCTATGATAACGAATGATCTGGCTGCCACAAGAGCTGACTTCCAAGGACAATCCATGGCCTAAAATAACCACAACAAACAATCCGGATATGCTCACAGTTTCCCAGACCACAGGAAACCTAGGAACTGAGATCGTGCATAGTGATGCCGTGACCCGAAACCTAAATACTACGATCATAAAACAAAACAGCATCCCAGTAAGATACCAGGCAGGCTGGTAAACAGTAATTTCTCTACAATAATAGATGGACCCAAAATGCCTAGCAACAATAGTACAACTAAAAATGCAATATGGAACAACAAAATTCCACTTTTGGTAAAAACTTCTACCACGAGCAAAACTGGTAACTTTCTTCAGCAAGTTTCTTGGTTCGACACAAAAAACCTCATTATGTGTACCTTATGCATACGTATTTCATTGTCCAATGGTCTCGCTCTCATTCCTAAGAAGACGTCGCCACAAGTAATTCCGCTTTATATCTTCTATAAGTACGTAGTAGGCAGAAACGCGTACATCTCCTACGAGAACATCTACATCTCTCTTAAAATGTTAGAATTTTAAACTCCTCCAACATACGAAGCACATCCTGAACGGGGGTAAAAGCTTCTGATATTTACTTACGTGATGAAGCCATTAACAAAGAATAGTGCTATTAAGAAGCAATTGCTATATCACAAACAAAAACGATGCCTAATTTCCTCTATGTAATTAAAGTGTATCCGTATTATTAAGAGCAAAATATCCTTCGAGTATTTTCAGCTCTCCAGTCACTTTTGGCTCATATACTCATCATCTGCAGTGATAAATAACGTTTCTCGAAGGGAAACTGCTATAACTGAGATGCAATCGAAAGTAGTGTTTCACACATTAATGGACTGAAGTAGGGTTTGAAATTCTCTTACCCAAAATGTACTATAGAAGTACAGGTGGGAGAAATTATATCGATAAGACCAAATTACCTCTGACAGCACGCCCATGATACGATTTCTCACATATTGTCAATCATATTGTTCACATATTGTTTTAAGGTGGCTAAATCTCTTAATGTATGCTATACTCAAACTACATCTAATAAAAAAGGCTATTTTGACGACTCAAAACAAAGTCAAGCGACATTTCCAATAGCCTGCAAAATTACGTCGCGTCGTTGCTATGCAATGCAGATGGTAATAACAAAGCTTTGTGGTTTCCAAGCCTCCATAAATTGCAGACTACTTCGTGATTAACTTGGAAGATTTTGAGGACCTACAGGAATGAAATTTTCTCCAAGAAAAATTCTTTCCAACTATGCAATAAAATAATATACATTCCAAAGTTGAAGAGATTCGGCGGTTACGACATTGGCTTGCATAAGCAAATAGAAAACGCGATAGTCAGAGATACACGGAGGAGCATATCAACAAGGACCTACGCCGTGCTTATACAAGATTAGAAATAAGGCGAATTTGATTGAAGGGTTTAGGGGTATTTGCGTCATCAATGACGGTTCCAAATCTTGATATGATATATCAAGTCCTCTTTTGGTCTCAAATCTCTCCAGAAAAGATAAATCGTTAAAATTGTTGGGGTGGATAAAAAATAGAGTGTAGATGCATATCTACCATACCAATTACAAAAGCTTCCAAAAGTTGTATGAGCTATCAATAAATTTATTATTCCTCAAAAGCAGCTCACAAAATCTACCAACATGAAAAACTTCACCAAAAAGAATCGTCAACAGCAAAAAAGAATGACTTGAATTGAGAAAAACCAATGAATTGAATCACACCAAGCAACTATCAACATTTTAAAAAGTCAACTGCGGCAGCTGTATAGGTAGATATTAAATGTAAAGTTTAGCAAAACTACACCCTACATCTTGGGTGGAATTTGACGGTCGGAATTTGACATCTATTTTGCATGTCATGCTAATATAGTCGGAATTTGACATCTATTTTGCATGTCATACTTGAGAGGTTTCTCGCTAAAAACACTCAGTTGGTTTCAGCTCATACTTCTAAATGTCCTTTTGGCTGCTGCATTCTGTATTAATATATACAAAATTGCCTTCTGGCTAACACCACCTTGAAATATCAGCGCCCACTAAACAACAGTATAACAAAAATTGCAGTAAAACAGCAATATAATGTATAAGAGGTGGTACCTTCACAATGTTTGGCTCTGGCAAGCTTGTGATATATTTCCTTAACAACAGTTACATATGGCGAACAAGACGCAGCGGTAACTCTTTCAGTAGGTCGGAAAAAAGTACACTAACGTCTGCGAAAAGCATTCTCTACTAAACTGTTTGGAGATCTAAAGACTCTCAGAACTAGTTCAATAAAAACGCTAGCTTAAAGGAATTAAAGTTAGTTGCTTGACAACCATTATCAAAAGAAGGCAGATGTCTAGACAAATTAAATGAGATGGTTGAGTTTGCTCCTAGATTACATTTCATATTTGTAAGTCTTGTATTTACACCAGGAGAGTTGGAGGGCTGGGCTTGGGGTGTGGCATCCGCATCAGTAATGTTAACTACATTCACAATTCTGCTCTTTCAGAGTAGGTGATAACTGAATTGAAAATAAAGAGACTTTTTATAAGATTGAAACCATGATGTGAAATCAAAGCATCAATTAATTCCTTGCAGCAAAAAAAAACTAAACAATATGCAATAACTAATTATTATGTCCTATTTCCCTTCTCAAAGGTTCAAAGAAAAACTGTTCAAGTTACGACTTAACTGCCTTGACAATGTGGTTTGCACTAATGCCAAACATATCCATTAATTCCGCACTGGGCCCACTTCTTGGTAAAGCACGAACACATAAATGCTGTACTGCTATGTCTTTCTCTCCAGACAAAGCCGCAGCAACTGCTTCACCAAGGCCACCTTCATAAAAAAATAGCAAATATTTTTAAAGATTTCTTGGTAAGTCACTGAGAAAAGCGATAACATTTCTGGGACTTGCTAGGGGGTGGACCAAATCAAAAAGACCAGAAAAGAGGAAAGGCGTTTCGCAGGTGGTCTATGGGACGAAACATAAGGGGGGTATGGTACGTCCCTGAGTCTACTAACAGCATGGATAAATTCGATAAAAGATGACATCAAAATGGACTTGAGACTTTTTGGATATGGGACCGTATATCCTATGCTATTCAGCAATCAAAACAAAGTTGCCACGTGAGGAAAAAGATTATATGACCATTCATACAATAATGATGATAGTAGAAATGGTAGCAGATAGTTCAAAAATATTGCAAAACCACAACTTCATTCGATGCTTGGCTGAAAGAAATATGCAGTGCAATAAACGCAAAGCAAAAAGGCAGTAAGAAAACAGATCGCTGTAGGAAACAGCTTTCCACAAAGCCTGGCTTGCTCATGATGATTTTTGTACGAAAAAAGAGAACTTTCGTCAAAGCTTGCCAACTACAGTGCCAATGAGACCTGAAGGATACCTAACTTGCCTGGCATTTGATTGAACGAAACTCTAGGGCAATGTTTTACAAGAACAAGAATGAGCAAATACACAATTAAAGACAAAAACTGAGTCATAGAAAAATGAGAGAGGACATAGAATGCAAAATTTTAAGCTAGTTGAATATTTTCATAACAAGGGAAACAAAAAGATCTTTTAAGAGTGTCGGAAAATTCTGCCAAAAATCTACTTCAAACTTCAGATATCTTTAATTTTCTTTTATGTACTTATATAAAACATGCTGGAAGAACAATAAAGATGGATAAATACACACAGGGTTGCCACTGCTATTTCAAAAGAAAATTCCCTGATTTTCCCAGATATTTTTCGTGAAATGCTACTCATTTTCTCCCCTGGTGATTTTCTCTGATATTCTTATCATTTCTTTCGACAGATGTGTGGTTTGGGAGAGCATTGAATCTAATTTTAGAAGTTCAAATTGGTTCCATAAAACCTGGAACTGCACTTCAAAATGACTGCACAGAATAAAATGCTATAAAAAAGGGGAAAACTTGGCAATTGTTACACTCTACTAGACGTGTGACTGAGTATAGAGAAAGTCACCACTCAAAAATGAAACAATAGTAGCTCCAAAACTTACATGATTTTCCTGGATTTATCAAAACATCTTTCTTTCCCCCCTGATTTTCCCTGATTGAAAATGAAACTTCCTGATTTTCCCTGAATTCCCATATTTATTGGAAACCCTGTACATATGAGATGTGATATAGAGGTTAATCAAATCCTATGCAACAGTAAAATGTACAAGACTTCCTACCTGCTGGATAATGGTCCTCCACAGTGACAACCTTTCCTCCACACGCCTTTGCATTAGCAATGAGGGCAGCTTGGTCAATTGGTTTAAGGCAGAAGATGTCCATAACTCGAATATGTGTTCCTTCTGCTTTCAGTGTATCTGCAGCTTTAATTGCTTCATGTAAAGTAACACCAGCACCAATAACCAAGGCAGTATCATTTTCACTTTGACGAATGATCTATTTGGAACACAAGAAGTGATATTTCAATTATCAAAAAAAAGCCATTACTCCAAAGCACCCCGGAAGAGTGAAAGAAAAAAGAAACTTACTTTAAGGCTGAGGTCAACTGAACAACAGTTTGAGACAAGTTGAGAATATGAGTCATAATATGGTTTTTCCTTCTAAACAAAATATTGCATAAAATCAAGTGTTTTCATCACTGAAAATAAACTGCTAAATTCAACATTCCGAGGAGAAAAATAGCCTTCCTTATACTACAACTTTACAAATGTTAAACAAAATTCATATTGAAAATTGTGAAATTGAAAAACTGATATTCAAACCATAAGAGGTGAAATTGAAAAGAAACGATGCCTCGAACTACCAGGTTCTGAAGCAAGATACAAACATCTTTATGGGAATTAATAAATATTATCAAAACATAAAGAGATGTAACTCACCTTTGACTTTCCAATTTCAAACACTTCATCCTTTTCATACAGAACAGGAGTTGCTGGACGACTTGATCTAATGTAAACCATATTTGGATGGTTTGCAGCTAACTCAACAGCTCTTTCGCATGAAACCCCATCAGAAGGATAGAATACAACACACCCTGGAATGCTTCTAAACATGCCTAAGTCTTCCAGTGCCATCTGTGAAGGGCCATCTTCACCTTTTAGAGAATCAAAATCAATATCTTAATATATTTATTCAAATATATTTATCGACTTACATTATTACATATCAACATCTCACAATCAGCAAGTAATTTTGTATACATTGAAGATGGTTGTTGGTATTAAAACTACAAAAGCAAACACATACCAATAGAAACTCCACAATGTGATCCACAAAACTTAACTTGGGTCATGGAAATTGCACCCATTCTAATCTGGTCAAAACCACGCGACAAGAAGCATGCAAATCCACTTATGAATGGGATGGTTCTACCACGTGTAGAACACCCAATACCAACACCAATCAAATTCTGCTCAGCAATGTAACATTCAATGAATCTATCTGGATGTGATTTCTGGAATGTGATGGCAAATGTTGAGTTCTTTGTGTCCCCATCCAAGGCAATGACACGCTTTGAGTTATTTCCTAACTTGGCCAGGGCAGTACCATAAGCATTTCTTGTTGCAACCTAAAAACATTGTAAATGTATTGAAGCCAGTTATTTCAAATTGAAATTAAACAAAGCTCTAGAATCTATCTACATCTTGAATGCAAAGTTATCCATCATAGAATTCCATTATAGTCAGATGTAAAATAACAACAGACCAACATTTCAGATAAAGAAGCAAAATTGACAATTCACACCAGGAAGAGCTATATTACTGAAAAATAATTGGTATCTTCGAGAGTTGGCTATATCTCTGCTGCAAGAATGTAGCTTTGAAGAAAGCATTGTTGCCTCATCTACATGACCTAAACAGCATGCCAAACAGTGTATACCTTACAATGTAAGTCTGCTACTACATATATATTAACACCATTGGATTCATACTATGATGCAAAAAAGAAAGCATCAATACTTTCCATCTATCCCAGCATGCTGGGCATCTACGACCACATCATCATTTGCCTCTTAAATTACATTTCATAGCTTCATACCTTTTCACCAATTTTGTAGCTTGGTGGTTCAGATAGTGCGACAGTTTCAGGAGCAAAATGCTTAGCATCATCAGTTACTTCTGGCCGTGCCACTTTGTATGGGCCATTTTTATCTTGCATTGCAGATTCAATTGCTTCAATAGCACTCTTTGCTTTGTCACCCAGAGCTTTTCCATGCCAGTTCATCTCATTCTCAATGCCTGTTACACATTTGGAAAAAATGTCACATAGTAAAGCTACTATGAGGCTTTCTGAATGTAATACTACATGAATATAAATAGAAAAACAACACACAAGAATAGCCTTCCGTAAGGATGATAGTTCATAGTAAAAGAACTGTTCAACAATACCTGGAATTCCCTTTCCTTTCAAAGTTTTGCAAATAAGAACTGATGGTTTGTCTTTTACTTGCTCTGCTTCATAAAAATGACGGCAAAGTGCTTCAACATCATGGCCATCGACAACAAAAGCATTCCATCCAAATGCATCCCATCGTTTCCTGTATGACTCCATGTCATGCTGCAGAAGAGTTGGGTCACTTTGGCCAAGGCGGTTTACATCAACAATAGCAACTAGGTTGTCTAGTTTGTAGAAACTTGCAAAGTTGGCAGCTTCCCATACACTACCTTCAGCAGATTCGCCATCTCCAACCAGACAAAAAGTACGGTAACTGAAAGTAAACACATGTATGTGCAAAAAAGAGATTGCATGATACATTTTTGTATATGTACTTATGTGATCACAAGTGATCGTTTGCATGAAACAAAAAAGGGCTGGTGAACAATACATGACATCAAATTAAGAAAATGAAAAAGAAACAAGCAAGAGAGAATGAAACATTGGCTCCAAATCACAGAGTCTCTTTCAAATATTGTAAAAATCTGCATGTAGACAGCACTTAATTCCAAATTTAGTTTCAAAAATTGAGGATTCAGCCTATAAGCAGAGAATGCTGATTCACACTAGCATTGGTTGCAGTCCATCATTCCTCTAGAAAGTCCTCATTCATAAAGGGTAGTCTGCCATCATTATCAACATTTGATACACAAATGATTATTACTACAAATAAGCATTAATATGTCAACACTCTACAATACCAAAAAAGCTCCCAATGTTTGGTTTCAAATGTCATTGAAATATCTTCCTATAGTTCATATACAGCTTGGCTTAAACTTAAAATAGTTTTATTCATGAAGGAAAATTGGAACCATGCTACTGGACAGCCACTTGACAAAAAATATGTAAGAAGTTGGATATGCCAAGAATGACTTTAAACTTCAAGTTTGTGGACACGTTAAACAATGAAGAATTATGGTACATTTTTTCTTTACAAGCAGGTCTTTCTTTCAATAGGGCCAATCCAAGATACTTGCAAATGCAGTTCAAATATTAATATATACGCATCTATTTTTGCAAAATTGAACTACTTTTAAAGGCAGATATTGTTGCAAGAAGAAAAAGCTGCAAAAGTTGCAAGATTT
Organism: Cassiopea andromeda; assembly: GCA_018155075.1. Classification (NCBI taxonomy): domain Eukaryota; kingdom Metazoa; phylum Cnidaria; class Scyphozoa; order Rhizostomeae; family Cassiopeidae; genus Cassiopea; species Cassiopea andromeda. The sequence goes on from WIPJ01000994.1 coordinate 32,651, forward strand.
TGCAACATTTTCTTCCTGCAACAATTTCTACTTATAAAGTACTTCAAAAATATACTTTTCTGCATTTGCATGCCTTAAAATAGGGGTGCAGCCAATGTGCAGGAGAAGCATATATATGGGTTTTTACAGAAGCTACAGCACATCATTCAGGTCTTAAGTTTCACAGCACTTCTCTCTTAAGAGCAAAGCTTCAATATCTTATGTTTCTGCCATGCCATTTCTACTCTATAACTTGCCATCTTGAAACTAAAGCTATGTCAATAACAAATTGCAGTTTTCTAAGCCCATGTTATTACATACCATCATGCCCCAATTTTACAACTTACAACTACAATATTTCTGTCTCAAAAACAACATCACTTTACCTGGCTTTATCAAAATACTTTCCAGTGTATGCCATTCCACATGCACAGCTAAGACCTTGCCCAAGGGAGCCTGTGGCTACATCAATGAAATTGAGTCTCTAAAACATAAATCTAACAAATTGAAGTAATTACAAGTAAAATATGAAAAAATTAATATGTACACATCTATTTTAAGACTTTCAATGAAACATACAGTGGGAGAAGGACAATTCTGGTAGTAAAACAAAGTAATAACAGTCCAAAATCTAAGGAGAGACCAAAGCAAAGTTAATTCAAGAATGCAGAGATTGATTTGAAGTAAGGGTAGAAAACAGCAGTGCTTTCCCAACCAAAAGACTCAGCTTGTCAGAAAGTGGTGAGGGAAATCAGGGAATTTCATCCACAATGCAGAGCTTTCAATAAAAGGCACTCCATCCACACTCTCCTTGAATATTTTACTGGCTCTACAGATAGAGCGCCCTACCTGACTATTGATTGTAAAATGATAAAACATGTTTGTCCTTTCCTGGTTTCATAAAAATAAACCACACATTATGGCCTGTTTTCCATTTTATGAGCTTCATTTAATTCACATAGTCACAAAAAGCCTTGTTTCCACAAAGAAGTGTGTTGTTTTCAGTTGCTTTCAATGTGTTTGTGGATGAAATTCTCCACTTGGATTTCCAAACTCATTGATGTAGCTCTAACGATACAAATCATGACTTTGTCACTGTATGTGCATATTCTGAACCCTCACAAAAAGCTGCACAGTTTCAGACCTCATTCCCCTAGGCCAGGTCAGAAATTTTGAATAACACAAAGGGGATTTGTTTTGTAACCTAGAAATTGTATGGCTGTAAGTAGCTTGGATGATAATTTTTTGTGCAGCAGAGAGTAGTGCATACATGGCTGAGAGTAAAGAGTAACATACAAAATTATAAAATTGTCTTGCTAAAAAGAATTTTGTGTGGCTGGAGCAACCATTTTACAAGAATTGCGCAGCTGCAATCGCGGCTTACAGCTGATGTGTATGGGAGATTTCCGAGTGCAAGGCAAAAACTCCAATCTGACCCCAAGGGGATTTAACAAGCCCCTAAAGCAGGGGTGTCAAGCTCAAATATAGAGTGGGCCAAAATTTAAAACTGAACTGAAGCCGCGGGCCAAGGTTGAATAAAGTATCCTTTTAATATGTACCCAAATCAATTTTGCAATGAATACTGAAAAAGCAAGACTTATATAACTTGACGAAATCGAGGTAAAATTCTGAGGTATTTTAATATAAACTCTTTCAGAGGCTAATAATAAGTTTGAAAATAAAATAACAATAACAAAATCAATCAAACGTTCAAGCTTTAAAGTAGCAAAAGAAAGTGCATGAATATGGAACAAGCAAGGTTTACTAGTGCAAAAGTATTAGTAGATTATGGGATTTATAGTATTAGCGGTGAATGTGGCGTTAAACCAGCTCCACCGCTTTATAATACCAGCGGGCCAGCTCTAATGTTAATTTGATATTGCCTCAAGGGCCAAATGAAATTGCACGGTGGGCCAAATTTGGCCCGCGGGCCAGAGTTTGACACCCATGCCCTAAAGCATTTCAGGTGCTCAGGGTATTGCTCTCCTAGATATTTACCACAGTATGAAAAAGCAGCAACATTCCTTTGACATGTTGCTGCTTTTTTGTGCTGTGGTAAAGTTCTGTAGTACCAACAGACTATCTCCTAGATATCTTTCACAGACAGGCCTAATAATGGTAACATCTGAATGATTTCAAAATAAGAAACTAACTGGAGTTGGGTGACCTTCCAAGTCATTATCAATTTTTCTTAGATTCAACAAGTCAGATCTTGGAAAAAGACCAGCTTCGGCCCAAGCTGCATATAAAATTGGGGCTGCATGACCCTGAAAAGAAATACAAAAACAAATCTTTAATTGGAAAACTTCCTTTCAAAACCACATCAAAATGCAAATATGACTAAAGACATTGCATTCCATCCAGCTCCTATTATATTTACAGAGCAACTGGGTTTTGGGGCATAACAAGTATTCACAAAATTTTACAAATTTACAAATTATAATTGCTTTTTGCTTATAAATAAGTGTCTTAAAATAAATTGATCTGGTAAAGAGACACAGCACCAAAAGGCATAGTGAAAAAGATCTAAAGATTTAATAACTAATGATACCTTGGACAGAACAAATCTGTCACTGCTAACATCTCGTGGTTCTGAGACTGAAATAATGGAATAGGAAATTAAAGACAATCAAAAGTTTGAAATACTTGTAGGGTAGCAATGCACAAAATCAACTGCTTTAACACTAACACTAGGCAGTCATTGTACAGAGATGCTTAAAGCTTTTAAGCTGAAGTTCTGTTCAAAGGGATGTTATATTGAATTAGATGTGAAAATGTTGCACTGCATCCTAGTTAATAGAAAATGTAATTTAACATGTATACTGTACCTTTGTACTTCATTGTGTGGAAAAATAAGACTGACATGATTTCGGCAATAGAACAGCATGATGTTGGATGGCTGTGTATTTGAAAAAAAA
>WIPJ01000994.1:43408-68621 GCA_018155075.1 Cassiopea andromeda
TTAAACTGGCAAACTTACTTTGTATTGAAAACTAATAAGATCAGCTTGAACATGGTAGTTATCAGTCTCATCCTGCTGCTGGATGACTTTTTCTTGCTTCTTACCTTTTGATAAATAATACGTAAAGATATAGGCCAAGAAAGAGAAAAGAGAAACATCGGAATCAAGCAAATTTCCTGTGGCTTGACAGCGATTTCCTATTCTCTAAGATAAGAACTAGACAGCTTCAGAAAGATATATGCAAATTCACTTATATTACTAATGAGAATCTTCAAATCCTTCATCGATTCTTGAATAGACAATAATTGCATAAATAAAAGTTAAATTGTCCAAACGGCTTCACCTTCCCGCAATAATCGAAATTCACGGGTACCCATTGAATCTAGGGATGCTTCCATATCCACAGGGACACCAGGCTCCTCTTGTTTCTCAAGAATGTACTGTCTGCCTGTAATGAGAAAATTTTATCATTGGATAATAATGCATAATTCAAGTAGGTATACTCTATATCTGCAGAAAAAATAAATTAACAACCAAACATTTGCTCCTTTTCAAGGAGATTAAACAATCTGAAGGACTTTGTAGCTTTATAACAAAACGAAAGAAAAAGACGACGAAAGAGAGATCCATACTTTTAAATCAATAATCATCCGAATAAACCATGCTGACTGACACTATTCCGAGATGAAATAAACTGACACTAATCACTAAGACGTTACCAATAGACGTCCTGCCCCGTCCTAACCATACGCTTTCAAAGAGACAACACATATAAAACAAATGAGTGAACAAGAAAAAATATGCTACAAGCATTACCTGCTTTTTTCAAACCTCTTTTCTTCACCATTTTTGACAAAATCTGCTTCATTTTTATATCTGTGCGGTCTACCTTTACCCTTGAAAATCCATTTCCAGGGATATTTCTAGTAAAGCAATAAAAAAAGGTACCTAAGGCGAAAAAGATTCTCAGAAATTTTGGATAACAACTTTAGAGAGTAAACACTACAACTTTTTCCCATTCCAAGTAGCTTCAATAAGTTTGTCCCTGTATTAGCAACATGAAAATATCTAAAACGGTTTGACTTAGCTTCAAACCAGATCTTGCAAGAGTAGTAGGTGTACAAAAGAAAATGTCAAATAGAGCAGTGGCCACTCTCCATTTTACTTACACTGTAACAAGAATGTCTCCTGTCTGCTTTGCTGGCGATGGTTTTGGTTTTGCAGGAGCATGACGCTAATACAATGAATCAGACTTTAGAAATAAACTTGGACAAAAATAAGAGTAAAATAATTATGGAATTTATTAGCTACTGGTACTTAAGATTCTGCTGACGAAAGCACAGCCTATATGTTTTCAATGCATAGATAAATAGCATGTCATCTTGCAGCAAAAGAAACAATTTACTCACTGCAATGCCAAAACAAAAAACAAAGGGTAAAAGTAGAGTCGCAATGTTTATTGACAAGAGTATTCTTAAACAAGCAACTTCACATTCAATGACTACCTACTATTGAAATGCTCACACGTTCCAAGATTGTAACCACAAGAAGACAAAACTACACTTGCTCTATAGAAAATTGCAACGAAGAAGACAAAGTATGCATCTACTACCTCACAAATTAGCATGCAAAATGTTGACTAGATTCTTACCTCTACCAATGCCAAATATTGGAACCCAAATTTTGTAATCTGTTCTTTCTCATCCAGTGCTGTGAAATAACAACCATTCTCTCACATGTCATACATTTACAGATATGATAACATCAAACAGAAAATCAACCAGAAAATCAGCAACAATTTGTCTATCTAAATAGTAAGTATCTAATAAGTTCAAGAAAAGTCTTCTAAAATTTTTGCACTTGACCTATTGCAGATACTTCATGGATTGCAGATACTTCAAAGAACAAGTAGAATTTTTGCCCTTCCTTACAGCATATGCATTAGCTGTGAGTCGTTAGCTATGAATGACTCTTAAAATGTGTTATGGACATAAGGAAATTAGCAGCAAATAGGACCAGGTTTACCACAAAAAACAAATAAGGATACAATGATAAAATCATTCACAAACCAGGGAAATCCATGTCAACTTCTCCATCTTCTTCTGCAATAAATAGCCTGTAAGACTTGACATCTGGCTGGAATGTAAATAAAAAATGCCCAATAAATCAGCCATATGAGTTGCATTGAGGGGCTATCATCTATAATGCTGGATATAGGGGTGGGTTACAATTGGGGAGGGCATGCAAACTATTCAGGGGGCAATGAAGGGTATGAAACTTTTTGGTAAATTCTCAAGCATTGTGGCATAAAATCTTCAACTTATTTTTCAATGGAATATGATCACTTTTCTACAAACATAGAAGAAGAACCAGTGCCTTCACTTTCAAGGAAATGTCCTCTTTAAGGAAATTTTGCTGACCATAAGGAAAAGAAAAGGAAATGAAATTTTCAAGGAAAAATCAAAGAAATTCTGTGATTTCTACAGCATTTTCAGGAAATTCATTATTAAATGAACTTGCACTAGGCTTACAACCAAAATTTTCTTTGGTTTTTGGCATTTTCTGGATATTTTGTCAACTGTTAAGGTTGCAATTGAATTTGGTGTGCAGGATGACCAAAAGAGTCTCAATATGGCAGTCTCAATTTGGTACTTGAGCATAGCTACAACACAAAAAGCTCAAAACTTCACATGTTGTTGCTGTTGTTCCAACATCTCCAAGTAGGCATCTTTTGGAATGGTCCAAAACCACCTGAGCTTTTTGACATCTAGCTTTTTAGTTCTGTGCATGCTCGTCAGTACATATTTGTAACAAGATTGAGTTTTGGTAGGATGTCAAAATGTTCAGATAGGTTCTAGCCATCCCAAAAAGTGACTATCATCTCACAAAGTAGCATCAGTATGCTGGCAGAGTAGAACTTTGGAATTTGACAACACATTCTTTTGGTGAGGAAAGATATAAGAGGTAGATTTTTGCATCATCTGAATGAGTAAAACATAAACCAGTTTTAAGGAAATATCAAGGAAAAAACTTTATCTTGACAAGGAAATTTTGTTGAAAACAAGGAAATTTTGTTGAAAACAAGGAAATTTTGGGGAAATCCAAACAGACAAAAGTGGAAGCAGTGAGGGGAACAAAACTGTTGACCAGATTCTAAATTCTAACCTATCCCATCACCCAGAGTCATAAATGACTAGCTCCTAACTGATTTGAGAATCTCTGAAAATGAATGGGTGAAACCTTTGAGCAAATACTTTTTACAAAATACTGTGGACAATACTCTAACTACATTAGCTTCTGATATGATCCCAAATGAGATGATTCTGATACATTTTGCTGAAGAAAATCTGAAAGACAGGACCTCTAGTTCACCCCCAAGCCAAGTTCACTTCACACCATTTCTAGTCATATATAAGGAGGTACAACATAAACTTTCAACATTGCACTATAATGATTTCAGTCCACAAAAACCCAATAAGGAAATAAAATAAGTATGACAAAATGATATTCAACCTTTATTGAATATGACAAAATGATAATTTGATAAAATTACAGGAAATGCACCTGGGCTCTTGGCTGCTTTCCTTCTGCTGTGTATTTGAATAAAACCAATCCAATGACATCACCAACACATGCAGTGGCTGACAGGCAAACAAATTTCCAAAATAAATAATGAAACATAATTATTCAATAAAGGTTGAAAAATGGCAATATCAAGGCATGATAGAAACTCTATAAAACTAAAAATCCCAAGTGAAGTAACAAAATTAGAAAAGAGCTGAGTGGGGAATTAGATGCCTTCCATATTTCCATTAGAATCATGACAAATAACCTTTTTTGTTCAAACACAGATATTCCACTATTGTTGTAACCTTTTGTATAGGAGGATAATGGTGCTCAAAAACATATGATTCTAGCAAAAGGAATAAAACTATACAAAGACTTAGTATTATGTCAAATGGAATTGCATAGTCTATTTCTCTACCTAAAACTGTGATGGCCATTGGGATCTTCTGATCCTAAAATGAAACAAAGGCTGAGTAGCAATACCTACAATAGTAAGTATGTAGTTAAACCTGCATACATACATGTAGTCATTCAAAGTTAGAGTATGCCACCTTAATAATTTATTGAACATCACAAATAAGAAGTACATGATTCTACTTCTCTTTATATGAAAGTTTTGGAGGCTTCACCTTTTCAGATGTGAATGTCAAGAAAATTGACAGGCTATGGGTTTGGCAAGTATCTTCAACTCCCTAAAACATGCAATGTAAAACTTTTGATAGGAAAGATTGATATATAGCAAAAGAGAAAGTCATTTGGCTTCTATGTCCAATGAAGAATTGACAATGCATCTTCCTTTTTTACTTTAAGTAAATGAATAAGTTTGATGATACATAAATAAAATACACCAGCAACTTTAAAACTTTCATAGTTTTCAATGCTAGTACATCAAAATTGGATTGGTTGGGTAGGGACAGTAATCTTTTACATTGTTAATATGCATTAATTATGCTAGCACAACCAACCTATCAATTAATATCTCTCACAAGAAAACTTTAGAATTAATGCCTACAGCTACTTCACTTACATGGATGAAAGTAAAAAAATTACCTCTCCATTAAACTTGTAATACTCAATAAATGCATTATCAGGCACTTGGCTTGTGCTTCTTACAAGTTGACTCAACAGTGAACAGCTTGATGATTGTTGATGTGGCTTTTGAGGTGTTGCTTTCTTCTTGAACATTGCTACCCTTTCAGCATCTAAAAGGTACATTACCCCTGTATCATTCTTGTGGAACTGATACTCAATATTCTAAAAGAAATTTAAGTATAGTAAAGATAGATGTACCTTTTAAAAGTATCAAGGGTAGAGCTTTTATGGAAGAGTCAAAGGAAACAATAATGAAATACTAGTACAAAGAATTCCACCAACAAAAGTATAAACCAATCTGAAGTTCCAAATAAGATTCAGATCAGCTGATCTGCTAATGCCTAAGACAAATAAACTGAAGCACTTTATGTTACCTTTGAGATTCTCAGCTTTATGTTTCCATTGAATATTTACACACTCATTTTCATCATTCCTAAATACAGTGCATAACAACTAAAATTGCTAGTAATATTCAAATAAAGATCAACAGTGTCAATAGGTGGAAACTGAAGAGAATAATGAAAGAGAAAACCAAAACAAACAGTTAGATATATTGCTAAGATGAATTTAATAAATCAGCTTGCAGTACCATGCAATTTAGATTTGACTATCTTGTGGCTGGCAACTACTTAATGATTTCTAAATCATTTAATCATTGAATCAATCAATGGATCAAAGAATCAATCAAGTGATCAGTCAATCAATTAACAGTCAATCAATTCACTGACTAAGAGCAACAGTAGGAGAGATCCAAAGGTGCTATAAAAGCATGATATACCTTTTCTTTGATCTATCAAATCCTTTGCCAGACCTTGGCGTTCTACCAGTTAGGTTTGGGCTGACTGCAATATCAAATGAATGTGAGTACTCGCCATGATCAGACCTGTCAAAAGAAATAAATTCTACATAAAATTCCAAGTAATTCTACATATTCAAAAAAAACACCATAACAGTACTAAATACCAAAAAGCTCTGTCTTTCCATGTTCACAGTAAAACTAAAGAAGCTCAACATGTAACTTCTTATAATTACACCCTCTCATATAAAAGGCATAGGGAATTCATACTACCTACATTTCATCAACAAAAGCACCTCCAAGTCTCCTTTTTTGTTTTAAATGTATTTCTGGTTCATCTTTCACAATGACCATCTCACACATGCCTAAAAAATCATATAGGCACAAAGATCGTATCTGAAATCAGGCAAAAAAATTTGCAAGAACATACACATGTGTAAACACAAAAGAAAGAATCTGATTAATAGCAAAATTTTATTGCCCATTTTTATAAACAAATATTACCAGTGTCATCACTTGTAACGCATGAGTGTCTGATGTGGTTGATAACAGTCTCAGGGTCATCCCAAAACGTCATTGCAATTTGCCAATAGTTCTAATAACCATCTATCTGTAAAAATAGGATTATTAAACTAATAACATGAAGGACGAGTGCATGGAGAAACTACTAAATGCTTCGCAAATATACAAATGGCAACCTGCTAGGATGAGCCATGAAGAGCTTGCCACTGATATCAACAAAAGCACATGGATGTTCCGCTGTACTATGATGATCAATCAGGCGTCTGCAGAAGGGAATTAGGGAGCTTTATGTATTACTTTTCTCTGTATCTATGGCCATCTTGGAAGGTGAAAACATTGAACTACATATATGGTGAAAATTATTCATTTTCATTGGTTCAACATATATCACGATAATGAGGCTGCTTTTGGAGCTTGGCACTTCCGTTGTTGCTTCTGCAAAGCAATAAGGCAGGGAAGGTAAAAGAAAGGGGTTAACGATTATCTCTCCGTCTTTTTCTCCAAATCAAACCTGTAGAAGCTGAGAATGCAAATAGAAATTTATGAATGACACATATTGTACATACTGTGCTATTTTTTCTTGGTGAAGCCGAGTTTGTGCATGCGGTAATCAGGGATGTGCCGACTGGGGGCGTGTGAGGGCGTAAAGCCCCCAACTTTTTGTTCAGATTTGCAACAAAGCGTACATTCGTATGTCTGGCTATGGCAGCTCAAGAACTTTTCCTTAATGCATGAAATGTATGCTAAAAAATGCGACGTTTTACGCAAAAGTTACCATGTTTTGATCAGCTTTGTTACAAAAAACAGTGAACATTTTGCCATTTAAAGATTTGGAAACTGCCAAAACTTTAACTCCAAAATAACCATGATTCTAGTTGTTCATTTCAAAAAAGAAAATGAGGAAAAAGCCAAATTTTCAATTTTGTGTGGCGACAATGGCGACACCAAACAGCCTATCCCTACAAACCTTCCCAGGGTTTTAAGCCCAAGAACCCAGAGTTTCCGAATAAGTCCCAATGTCCTCTTGGACTCTTGATAAGTAAAGGTCCCGGATGTTGGACATTTGACGTTGGATTCGTTAAAGCTACCCACGTGATTAATCTACTCGCGACACTAGCTTTAGTCCTTTTCGAAAGTCCTGGCCAAGAGACCGGTGAGAAACAGAAGTACTCAATCATACAACACAAATCAAATCAGTAGGTGCATTAAAAGAATTGATCTATGATCTCAACATCAAGAAGAATACTTTGCTGTAATGTAAATGTATCCCATCTAGTTCTAAGCGTTATTGTTGGCTATTGCTAACGGGCAACAGGGCGTTGATGAAATGGGCCTAGGCAGAACCAGGCCGTGTAAAATATTACCGCCTTTTTACAGATGTTCTCTGATCGAAGTTATGCTCCGTAGTTAGTCGACTTCATTACAGTTGACACGATGGACAGGTTAATGGTTGTGCTTTGCACAGTATCATTGAGAAAATAGTATGCGTGCAAGAAGAGGATTTTTTCCTTTTCTCTAAAAAATTCCCAACGTCTACGGATGCTCGATGCCCCGACACAAACGTGTACTTTTTGATAGTTTCATAGAATCAAGATGATAGATAGAAAGAGCTATATGTCAAGATCTATATGATAGATCGTGCCAGCGTTATTATAGTAGTTTTGAAGGATCGCATTTGGATGGAACTATTAAGATTGTTAGCAGGCGTAACTTGATAAGAATCATTTTATACATGTTGCAACTTGATCGCTAGAATGTGTTATGCAGTATCAGGTTTTTAGCCTGTTCAGTTAAATTTTAGTTGTAGCTTAGTTCTGCGCGTCTAGCTCATTCTGACAGCCATTGCTGTTTCAGAAAAAAGAAAATTGTGGATATAGAGAAATTTGTGGAGGAAATTATTTGCATGAGTAGTTCTAGGCTGAAGAAGGAAATATGGTCTTATCTTATTTCATTTTTTTTGGGTTGCCTTCTGGAGACCTAATTGTCAAAGTCCCCACCATAAATTTTTTGATTCTAGTTTAAATCTGTACATAGCCTTTTTTATTTTTGGCATTGATGTGTGATACATTTCAAAATTATTGAGATGATGAGTATAAAAATACTTATATATGTGCTTTTTTATAAGGAACCACTTTATAAAGAACCTACATGTGGACAGATGGAATGTTTAAGGAACTTCAGGCACACAACTTGGACAGTGGTCCAATCTATGAAAAAGGGCACATAAAAACTGTTTGAAAGAAGATATGTACTTTGGATGTTGTTTTTCAGTTTCATAAATGGAGGAAGTACTATGGGAGGTTTACTGACATTGTTGCTCTGAAGATCAATGATTCCCATTGCTGTTTCTTATCACAGTGAGGGAAGAAAAAGAGGGCTGGGGTCAGGCCCCAGAAAATTTTCACAATGGTACCTTTTCCACCTTAGGGAATGCCCTTTTGATATAGAAAAGGCACTACAAAAGGCCACTTTTGTTCATTTACTGAAAAGGGCATGGATCTAGACACCCAGGACCCCCCTAGTTGCATGACTGAACTTATAATACTAATGGAAAAAGCCTAAGGAGCTTTGCAATTTGAAAATTGTTTATAACTGCAAATTGTCAAGACATAGGAAGTTGGATGCATTCATTTACATTATGGGTCTCATAACTACAGCCCACAGGCTGGATGCAGCCCTTGAGACCCTCTCATCTGGCCTGCAGATATCTTTTTGTCTATGTAAAATATTATTGAAATTTTCTCATATCCTGCCAAAGTCAACCCTTTTCATGCAAGTTATGTTAAATAGTAATTGAATAAAATAATATTAAATAAATGATTAAAGATGACACCCCTGTCTTTCTCTCTTTTTTATTTGGACCTCAATTGTGTTCTCACCCCCCTCCCACCTGCAGTCTAATAGTTTATGTGGCCCTCAGATGGAAATGTTTAGAGACCCCTGATTTACAGCCAAAACTCATGTAGATGCATTTATAAAACTTCTTTCCTCCAGTATTTGTGTCCTCAGTTTTGAGTTTTAGCCAAAATTAAAGGAAAGTTTCAGAATTTTGATGTTTCTTTATGTCTGTGCCACTTTTATGGCACTATATGTGCAGTGAAAAGTAAGGAACTATTAAAGAACTTTTAGTAATAGAATTTGATAAACATGGGTCCAAAGATAAGGAACTTTTAGAACTAGGCCTTGAGCTAGGTTCCTTATAAAAAGCATATAGCACAATTTTGAAATGATGCTCTTGTTAAAGTACATTTCATTTCATTATATTTAAAATTCCATTAAAACTACAGTTAATAGTCTACATATTTAGCAATGTCTAATCTGCATGAATAATGGAACTTCTTAAAGGAGGATTCTCCCTGTAGTCTGAGAGCTAACAAGAAGAGCCCCTCTCAATTATACAGGCTTATTTGCTCAATAGCAGTACACGCACTAGTACGGTGCTCATCCCTTTGCTTATTGGATATCTTTTGTGTTAGATCAGAATGGGTGATGGAGGAAGACAAGTTAAAACCCTCAGTTTTGCTGAAAACTTTGCTCTGAGTGGTGCAGCAGCTATTATCTCAAAGACTGTTGCAGCTCCTATTGAGAGGGTAAAATTGCTTGTACAGAACCAAGATGAAATGATCCGTGCTGGTCGTTTGGCTGAGCCATACAAAGGTGTAATTGACTGTACATCAAGAACATTTCAAACCGAAGGTAATTCTTATCAATAACCTATTTTATGGGTTTAGATTCTATAGTATTGCTACATTAAAGTATTTTAAAGTATATTTACTACTGAATTATCATTATGACTTTGCCATTTGCTGTTTACTTTTCTGAGTACTGTATTTCTCCTTCTGTATGCCCCCCAATGTATAAGCCCCCTGAAAATAAGCTAACCTTTTCCCTAACACCTTGTTTTACTCTGCATATAAGCCTAGCATTTGTGCTTGCTATCAAAAGTAGCTGCCTCTTGAAAAAATCTCTTGAAATAACATTTTAGGATTTGCTTCATTCTGGAGAGGTAACCTTGCAAATTGTATCCGGTACTTTCCAACCCAAGCATTGAACTTTGCTTTCAAGGACAAGGTGAAGGCACTCTTTAAGCCATCAAAAGCTGATAGCTATGCTCTTAAGTTTGGGAAGAATGTTGCATCTGGTGGTGCAGCTGGTGCTTTGTCACTATGTTTTGTCTACTCTCTGGACTATGCTCGAACCAGGTTAGCAAATGATGCCAAAGCAGGAAAGAAAGGTGGTGACCGCCAGTTCAATGGAATTATTGATGTGTATACAAAAACACTAAAAAGTGATGGTTTTGTTGGACTATACCGTGGTTTTGTTATTTCATGTGTTGGTATCATTGTGTATCGTGGATGCTACTTTGGGTTCTATGATACATTGAAGCCAATTATTCTTGGTGAAGATGCTGGTGTTGTCTTGTCATTTGTCCTTGGTTATGGTATGTGTCTTCAGATTGTATTCATTTGCATTATAACATTTTCTTATCAACCTCTTTCCATTCATTATTTGCAAAATATATCTTGCTTACTATGATTTTTATGTTCAGTTCATGATAAAGAATATCTTTTTTGAAGGGGCAGTTGTTCCGGTCAATCAGCTCTCTCTATTTGGTAATTTATAGACCAAATTAAAATGCAGGATTTATTTCCCCCTCTTACAATTGGTCTATGATACATCTATGTCAACAGCAAAGATATGTGATTTGCAGGATGTTGTGTAATCCACTATGTCATTGTCAGCAGTGGCGTAGCGTGACCTCTATGACTGGGTATTCTATCATAATTTTTTGGGGTGTGACTGGGTGTGGCTTCTTGAGCCTGGGTATACATATGTTAAAACATATTGAAAGCTTCTCCAGGTGGAGAAAATTAGGGAGCCATAGAAATTTGATAGTCTCAGTGGGAAAAAGATCAAATATTTTGATATAATCACAATTTATGTGAAAGTAAGAAGTGAGAACATGGGAAAGGAAGGGAAGGGCAAACAGGCCTGTATGAATAGTATGCCTAATGATGCTGAAATAGCCTATTATCCATGGATAAAATAATGCTGGGAGAATCCCGCACTTAGTACAATACATTAACAGTTATGCAGGCTATGGTGTAGACCAGAGGGAATGCCTATGCTATCTATGGCAAAACTAAGCAGAAATAAGGCCCTGTTTTGTGACATGTAAACAAAATCACCCACATATTGTGATATTGTTGTGTTTAAACTTTGCTAACTGGGTTTGTAAATAAACTTGACAAAGTATGAAAGAAGCGGAAAAACCATACGTGATTCATAGCAGGCCTTCCTGTACAATGTTAAATGTTACATTTTCAGGGAACTACCCCAGATGAATATATGTTCAGCCATATAGCCATTTTCTCAAACAAGAATAGATTGAAAGCTAAAGCAAACAATGGCTACCTTTTGATTTTAGGATCTCCAACCCATCCAAGGAAATTTTGAAAATACAATTCTGTAAGTTGCCAGCTGTGTAATGTAAAGTATCAAAAAACATCTTTTGCCACTCAAAACATGAATCAATACCTGTAAATTGAGCACTGGTTCGTGCCCATGTTACCTGTATCATTGCCAGCCACCATTATAGGGCCCTACATGAGACTGCTCTGTAACTTGCCGAAGTTGAGGCTAGAGCAATACTAGAAGCTAAAAATCCACAGCTTAATTTTCAATTCTATTTGCTGATGATCAACTAATCCATTCATAAAATTCTACTCTGTTGGTTAAATTTTGACGGAAGAGATTCACTGCTTATTGCATGACATAGCCAGTGAGTATCCCTCTCAATGATGGCAGTCTAACGTAGAAATCCATTCATAAAATTCTACACTCTGATTGGTTGAATTTAGACAGAATAGACTCACTGCTTATTGGATGGGCATAACAAAGCAGAGAGAATACACAGCAATATTTTGCTCCTACGCAGCATCCCTCTCAATAACGGCAATCTAATGGGGAAATTTCATACAATAATGATTGGCTGTATTGAATTTTAGGCTTCAAGGGAATAAGCTTTTCAAAATAATATTTTTCTGATATCCCACGGTATTCACTGAATACCTTACATACCCTGACAGTACGCCACTGATTGTCAGTTGCCCTCAATAATATAGAAAATCATTAATATTTACCTTTTTGTTATTAGTTGTGACAATTAGTGCTGGATTAGTATCATATCCAATTGACACAGTTCGAAGAAGAATGATGATGACCTCAGGAGAGGCTGTTAAATACAAGGGATCAATTGATTGTACTATCCAGATTTTGAAGAAAGAAGGACCTATGTCTTTAATGAAGGGTGCTGGTAAGTAACCTTTCAGAATATAAGTTAGTATATTGAACATTCTTGTAGCTATAGATGTAGGGCTTATTTATTGACACATATGTATCTTGTCTGCTCAAGGAATAAGTTCGTGTAATAAATTTCTGTTTGCATTGTTTTATGTTGGAAAGTTGGTAGAAGCAAAATCTGTATTTTAGTACTATGTTGAGAGATATTTTGCTTTCGTCCTAGGTGCCAATATCCTGAGAGGTGTTGCTGGTGCTGGTGTTTTGTCTGGATTCGACAAATTCAAGGAACTTTATAAATCATACCGATTAGGAAATGCTTAAGTCATTTTAATGATGCCTTTAGAAATTATATATGTTGAATTGTGTGTCAGAACATTTTGAATATTGAAATGGTGGAATTTGTTTCTCTTATCAGTTAACATATTGTAATAGATATCATGATAAGTAAATGTCGAAGGGACCAAAAATGTGTGGATATATAAGACACAGTTTCAGAATTCAGATGTTTTTTTTTAGTTGTGTTGTTCTTTTTTGAGTTGTTTACTTTTGGGGTAGTTTTTTCTGGGTATCACCAGGGAATGCGCAGACATTGCCAAATGGTTTGATCATCAACGAAAAATAAACTAATGTAATTGTTTATTTGTGTTAATAAATATGGCTTTACTGCAGTTGCATGAGGTATGAAACTACCAGAATACAATCATTGAAGAACAGCATATGTGGAAAGCCATGGCCAGGAGAGGACCTGTTTGGTGTATAAGAATAAGAGAAAGATGATTTGTCACAAGCATAAAGGTGAATAGAAATAGCTTTAGCTATTTATGGTCACCTGGTCATGTCTTGGATTTTCATGTAGTGTTTTCTTTAATGATTTGCTACAGAAATACAATGTTATGTAGCAGTTCAGTACGCATCCTGTGCTGTCATTTTTGTTACTACAACAACAACATCAGTGGTTTCATGAAAACATGGCTGCGGTAGGATGGCACTGTTCTAAAAGGTGTGGATATGCAAGCTTTAGGAAGCTAACTACTGGACTTGGAATCGAAAAGAACTTATCGGGAGATGAGCTTCTTTTAAAGTGCAATGATGCAGGTATTGTATTGGCTCTAGTGCTCCCATATTTTGACAATTTCTGTTTGAGTTTTGAAGGCCACTTAATTGGTAAGCTACTCGCTATGGTTGTGAAGACTTTGAATTAGAATGTATACTGAAGATTTGGTCAACCAGTCAAAGTATCTTTGAGTAAAGTGAGTTTTGTGTAGTCTTGCTGCTGGAATTGTTCCTTAATGTTATAAGAAGATGCCCTCTAAAATATATTTGCTTTTCTTATGTAGAGATCCAATGTCTCGTTGGCGCTAATGCTGTTTTGTACCTCCTCCATGTCTGCCATTCTACTTTGGACCACAAATTTTGACCCATGGATGGGGGTAGATTAGTTTTTTTGGATTTATGTTATGTTATCAACGCAAATTTTGATTTCCAGGAATTGCTGAGGTAGGAATTAATCGTCCTAAAGCAAAGAACTCTCTTAGTTTTGGATTTATAAAAGTGGTATGTAATAGTCATTGTTTTGAAAGTACCACATCGCTTATGTATACTCTCTTTAGCTTTGAATGCATAGCTAGTTGGCGTGTTGTTTATTTCAAATGTTTCTATTGCTAGCTGGAGGAAATAATTGATTTCTTGAGCAAGGATCAAACTCTTCGTGTTGCAATCCTCAGAAGTGAAGTTCCAGGTGAGGTGATTTCTTGGTGATGTTTTGTGATAAAGCCTTTCTCTAATTTCCTTGTTTCAATGGAAATAGTCACATATGACAGGTATGACTTTTCAGGACCATAGAAAGCTGAAATGGATTGTGACCATCCATGTACAATCATTTATGCAATGAACAGATATGGCAGTGTAGAGCAGTTTTTCAACATCTTCAATAAAATATTAGGGGAGAGCCAGTTCTGTCCAGCCCCCAACTGCCTAAATAACTGCTTTGAAGCCTTATCAGGGTGCAAAAACCAATTCTCTATCGGTATAATCAATCTTTGCACCCCTCCAAATTAATAAGAGAACATATGAGATTGTATCTCCTATTTAAATTTTTATTTCTCACTTACAAAACATGTTTGTGTTGTGCATACCCCCTCCATTTGAACCTTTTTACTGCTCAGCTTCCAACAAATACCAACTGGTGCCAACTCTTGTATTATGGTCTTTTTTCCTTTTAAGTAATATTAGCAATATTTGTTGCTTGGACTTTAAGATTGCAAGTACGGATTTTTATTATAGTGGTTAAGCCTATTTTGCAAGATAATTTTATTTTATGGGAGGTCCCCTTAAAAACCAGCACTTGTGCTGAAAGGTTAGCCTCCCCCTTGGGTAAATATGTGAAGCATCCCTATCATTTGTTTACAGCCTAATTTCATAGGATTTCAGTCTTACATAGACTTAAAAGAGGTGTTTTCTTGTTCCAGGAGTATTTTGTGCTGGTGCAGATTTGAAGGAAAGAGCAAAGATGACAGAAGCTGATGTCCCTAAGTTTGTTTCAATGGCCAGGAATCTTTTTCATGAATTCAGCAAGGTACCCATACCAACAATTGCTGCTATTGATGGCGCTGCACTTGGAGGGGGCTTTGAACTTGCTTTAGCATGTGATATGAGAGTAGCTGCTGATAATGCAAAGATTGGTTTGCCTGAGACAAAATTGGCAATTATACCTGGTGCAGGTGAGCCAGTGTCATTGCTAAGGTGAACTCAGTATATGATAAGCCTGATGATAACAGTATGTGTGCCATGCTGATATGGATAAAATTATTATATTTTTGATATATATTGTCAATCTAATCTAGCTACTTACTATTAATTCTTTGGAAGCACAGTGATGCTAACTTCTTGGTACTTACACAGATGTAGTTTTTATTATATCTTCATGTTGCTTCTTTGGTTCATTCCTTCTAAGGTGGAACACAGAGATTGCCACGGCTTATCAGTGTGTCAAAAGCAAAGGAACTTATATTTACTGGGAGAGCTTTACAGGGAAGTGATGCAGTAGCTTATGGGATTATTGATTATTTTGTACCACAAAATGAAAATGGAGATGCTGCTTACCATAGGGCTATTCAGATAGCAAATGAAATTTTGCCACAAGGACCTGTTGCTCTCAGAATGGCTAAAAGGGCCATTAATGAGGGAATCAAGGTATTTTAAAGTATTTTTTATATGTCTTTCTTACAAAGGTTAGGCTGCTTGTTACTGAACAATTGGTATTCATCTTGTATTGTATTGGAAGTTTGATGTTTTTTGTCTATTTATATAAGTCAGTACATGTATGTTACATTTTAACATACATATGAAGATGCAACATTATCTTATACTTGCACTAAAAGTAAGGGAAAGGAACAAAAAGAGATATAAAAAAATAAAGACATATTTGGTAGCTATTATGTAACTGAATTCCAAGAAGTATGAAGTTAGAATATTCTGCCTATTTTGAAGCAGGGTGGCCAGACTTGGGATTTTATCCTAAGATCTTGGGAATTTTTTATGCTTATGTGATTTTTCTTGGGAAGTAATTTTCCCAAGAAAACTTTGGGACAAATCTTGGAAATCATGAAAAGTTCTCCAGATAATTTTTAGTTAATATCTTTAACTCATTAGAAAACCTTTCATATTTTCATTGATATTGTTTGTTTATAACTTTTTCAAAAATGGTGTTTCTCTAAGGTAGAGGGTGTGGAGCTAAAATCTCAGAGGGCAATGCCTCTGATGCAAATTCTGTCAAATGGTTTACATTGCTGTAATTCATATGGCCCTTTTGCCCTGAAAATATATAGAATCACATATGATTAATAAAATTAATAGCAAAAGTTGATATGGATAAATGATATCATTACAAATAACTGAACCTTGGGAATTTTATTTTTGAAAGCAATGGATATTGGGAGTTTTTGATCCTTAGTTTGGGAATTTATAGAATTTCCATCTGGCAACCCTCTTTAGAAGTTAGAACCCTATTTATCTAGAATTGCATGATCAATACCATCTTGTTTATTAAGACTATAATGTTAGATATTGTATTATTTGGTGCACTTGATCTTTTAGGGTGATATTGAATCTGGTCTTAAAGTTGAAGAATCTTGCTATGCAAAAGTAAATAGTTATTTGCTTAATAAAGTTATTTTAGACCATTATTGAAAAATCATGATAATTGTTTGTTTTTCTTCAGCATAATGTAGAATGGTAATGAAAGGTCTTTAAATTGCATGAAACATGGAGATTTCTAGTCTTTTTTAATGTGAGTTATTATGTGGAGTGTAGTTCAATTTCTATATGCTTGAGTTCCAATGAACATGCCTACATGTAATACAGAAATTTCTCCTTTTTTTCTGATTTGTTTTTTTTATCAGGTTGTCCCTACTGAAGACAGAATTGAAGGACTTAAGGCCTTTGCAGAAAAGCGGAAACCTTTGTACAAAGGAAGATAATGGAAAAGATAGGCACTGTTTGAATGAAATATTCCTTGGTCTCATTTTGGGAGTCATCGGACAATAGCTATCAAATATAAAAATATTTTCATCACAACCATAGAAACTCACTTTTTACTTGTATAGGGAGACACTGTCCAAGAATTCTAGTGTTTTAATCAAACTTTCCAATGTATGCTTAATCCATCCTATATTTTACGCAATCATTCATGCATTACTTCATTTGTCTACCAAATTAATGATGTTTTGTTCACCTTACCATCTGCCAATCAGTGAATAGTATTTTACATACAAAAGGGGGGTGACTAATCAACGTGAGTCACAGTTGTAATGAAACCGCGGGAAAACAGTTATCCCGCGCGACCGTGGCATTAAACTACACAGAATAACACGTGGTATCTAGAGTTGTTGTGCACGTACTTTCTTTTGCTGGAAGAGAACGGAGGAAGCTTGCGTCACGTTTCTGTGACAGTCTATGTGATATCCCTATTTACTCGCGTTGTATTTGAAATCTGCAGAACGATGCCTGAGTGTTACAAGTGCAGGAGAGGAGGCCATATTGCAAAGTATTGCACTGCAGGTAAACCTCATGCCGATCTCTACTCGCTATCAACAGCAACATTTAGGCCATATTCACGAATATCGGCCATTTCTCCATGGTGGCTTTGTGGAGATACTTTTAAGATCATCGGGGAGATTGCTAGATATTAAATCGTATACATGCGGATATTGAGATCATGAACGTATTAATACATGTTATGGAAGTATTTATAGAAGAGAGAATTCGGTTGTCGACGATTACCAATATAGTTATTACTTGCCGTTAATCCGCGTATGCTAACTTGATGCAAGAAGTGCGTGCCAGTTAGTAAGAGACCAGATTGGAAACTTTGAATAATGCGCGGGGGATTTGTTTCATGGCGTAGAAATTGCGCTGCAGCAAGTAGCTTGGATAAGACTTTATGCGGCTGAGAGTAATTTGCAGTTGAGAGTAGAGTATAAAATTGTCTTGTCAGAAGAACATTGCGCGGCTGGAAGAATCATTTTACAGGAATTGCGCGGCAGCAACCGCGGCTGACAGCTGATTTGCGCAAAAATTCCAATCTGGGTAAGAGTTGGTATTGTACATAGGTGAGCAAAAATATTGCACCTCCTGCCTTAAAATGGCAGCAGCTTATAGGTCTATCAGCACAAACATATCCAATCTAAGTGAAGTTTATCCCATTTAAACATATTCGTTTTGCTTCAGTTTTGTCATTCAAAAAATGGTAAATTGACTTTCTGTGACAAGGATATGGAGGTGGAAAATTGTATTTCTCTTTCACAAGCCCTAGTTTTTTTCGAGCATGGAGGGAATTGCTTGGAAGCCTTTTATCATCTAGTAGGATATTTAGCCCCCACAGTCAGTTGCAAACACACAAAAAGTCTCAAACACTGAATTTTTGCTGGCAGGAAGCCCCAGCTTCAGTATAATTTAAAATATAACCATAATTTTCAAAAACTAGCCCTCCTTCCTACTATATCCCAAATGGTTTTCAAATTTCCTAAGATATTGAATGCCGAATATTTGGTAAGTGCAACTGGATTCTGAGGGATTTCATAAAGAAACGGTGTTGCTCCTTTTTCAGGAATGATTTTAGCTTAAGGTAGAATGTATCAGTCCAAAAAAATTGAATTTTCTTTCAATTAGTTGTAGCTGTAAGTAGAATTATAAGTTATATTAGTAGGCTATTTTGTATAGTTAGTGATATCATAATTTTTTGGTGATTAACATAAGTGGTTGGTCAAAGAAACCATACGGAGTGTTCATACAACAGAATGTGGTGTCCTGTCCACCAGTTTGAAAATCAGTAGGATGTGTAATATTTTTGCTCACCTAGTGTAGTTCTTATTTTGCTGTTACATTAAACAGGGTTTGTACAGGTTGTGGAACATTATGGAAATTGATAGCACCATTTTCCAGGACTTGGAAAGTTTTGGAAAAGGGAGGTTTTTAAAAATAGCTATGGTTTTGGATTTATCTTTGGGAAATATCTAAAACATCCCAAAATGGATATAACTTAGAATTATACTAAGCACTGTATATGTTGTGTTTGTTCATTTTACTATTTATAATATAAAACATAATCCACCAAAAAGATCATAAATATAGCATTGAAAATACTGTTTTCTATTTTTATGAGGTTTCAAATTGCAAACAAAAATGTGATTCATGGTTTTGGAAATTTGGCTTTGGAAAAGTTTTGGCAATATTTTTAGAGGAGTTTGTACAAACCCTGGTTGATTTGTGTAATCTGTATGATATACAAGATTTTTTTCTGCTATGTTGAATTGAAAATAAACAGAAATGACTTGACTTCTGATTTATAGTTTGGCATTTTCATATTTTAGATAGGTCATGCTATGTCTGTGGGGGTTCTGGACACATCTCAAAAGACTGCCCACGTGGCTCTGGTTCCCCAAATGAAGTTCTCTGCTACAAGTGTAAAAAGAGTGGCCATGTTGCAAAAAATTGCACAGAAGAGAATCTTGAAGATGTAGAAGATTATCGTCTTTGCTACAAGTGCAATCAAAGAGGTCATATTGCACGTGAATGCCCTAACCCTTCTGTTGGTAGTGACTACTACAGTCGATGCTACAGATGTGGCAACACTGGACACCTTGCAAAAGATTGTGGTGAGGAAGAAGGAGACATATGTTATACATGTAGGGGCACTGGTCATATAGCCAGAAATTGCCCTCAGTCGTCATCTGGTTCTAACAAGGAAGAGTGCTACCACTGCTCAGAGACTGGGCATTATGCAAGGGATTGCCCACAGAAAGCTGCTGATAATAGCCGGGACAATCGCTCAACAACTGAATGTTATCGTTGTCACAAAACTGGACACTTTGCACGTGACTGTGCTCTTGAATCACGCCAGGAATGTTATCAGTGTGGTGAAACAGGACATTTTGCCAGATTTTGCCCTAATGAAGTGGCATGAAATTATTTTATGCATGAATAAAAATCCTAGTACTTTCTTTTAAGATGTTATTTTCTTATCTGTAAGTATAAAAGGAACATAAAATTAAAGTCATAATACTCTCAAATTTGATGTCTTTGTGGGACTCCATCTGCAATAGTTTAGTTAGTATAGATTTGCTTGTGACTGGTAATTGCCAAATGCATTCAGTGAAGACATTTCAATATCAAGTGGTCACTGATCTTGCATTTTTCTTCACAAATGCTTTTCAAGTTTTACCAATGTAGTGGAATGCTAGTGATAGTAAGGAAGGGGGCTACAGAAAGTTTTGGGGTGAGTGGGTTATAGAGAAAGCAAAAGCCTGAACTCCTACTGTCAAGTTGTAGAATGCTAGTGATAGCATTGTGTAAATAGTAAGGAAGGGCTATAGAAAGTTATGATGTGAGGGAATTATAGAAAGCAGAAGTCTGAATTCCTAAAGTTACTGTTTCAATCTTTTTGCCTCAGTTTGCTTTACGACTACGAGGCTATGGCCTAATATAGCAGATGAAAATAGAACTTCGCCTGCTTTTGGACATCAGTTAGAAAGGAGATTAAACTTACTCTTCACTCGATAGGATGCCCTTACCTACAGCGCTACAAGCAAGACTGCAAAAGAGGGGTCTTATAAAGCAAGAAGGTATTCCCATACTTTTGAAATAGGAGCAAAATGTTGGAGTAGCTTTACTGAAGAAAGTCAGCAGCTGCTGATAGTTCAGGAACAAAATGTTTTGTTAACATTTCATTCTGGTTGATACCCTGATTGTATTTGTGTTTTATTTCCTTTCAATATTTGTTTCATTTTATCAATTGCTTATTATAATTGTTTGTCGTTAATGTCTCAATCTCCAATGTAACTTTGACATATTTTTCGTGTGTCGAGTAGCTAATTCGCGTTTGTTAATTTACTGTTCGCGTTGTTCTGTTCAAGAAACTGAAGTAAAAGTATCACCTGACGATAAACCACAACGTGGAGAATGCCCAAATTCATGGAATAAATTCCACACATGTGTAGATTATTGTAAAGAAAGATGGGGTGCCAATATAACTCAAGAAAAGTCAAATAAGTCAAAGGT
Organism: Cassiopea andromeda; assembly: GCA_018155075.1. Taxonomy (NCBI): domain Eukaryota; kingdom Metazoa; phylum Cnidaria; class Scyphozoa; order Rhizostomeae; family Cassiopeidae; genus Cassiopea; species Cassiopea andromeda. The sequence continues at coordinate 64,245 of WIPJ01000994.1, forward strand.
TTGTAATTTTTCAAAGGTGGTTAAAATGGTAAATGCAAGTCAAGATTTGGAAAGCAAAATGTCTCTCTGTGCTATGTTTTAAATTATAAGTGAATGGAAAGTCTTTTTGTAGCATAGAACATCTGGCTTATTCAAGTCTCATAGAGCAAAAACCTTTTACAATTAGTTTCCTATAGGTTTAGTTTTCAATGCACTTGAAGAATTTCAAAATCTGGTACCACACACACGTCTGTGTAGAGTTTTTCCTTACCACAAAGCAATGAATTCACATAGCGGTATAAATAATTTTTACCTTATCAATGTCATCTAGTTTGATCTTAGCTTACACCTTTTCTTTGAGCTCAATTAGATTCATAATTTTAGACATTTGAAGCAAAGCCTCTTCCTCCTGGTTGGTTTTTGGTGCCTGATCCTAAAAGGTAAATAGAGTCACTTTGAACTTTGTTTGTCATTAGAGGATAATATTTAATCAAACAATCTCAAAAATGAATTTGAAAATTGTTTGGCACAATTTTAATATTTTTCCTCAAACACAGCCTGTATTGTTTTGTTTTACTTTGCTCTTTGCTTTGTACTGTTTAGTGGTCATAAATATTACTGGAATGTGCACACAAATATGGTATCATGGCGTCATCCACAAGGTAATTATCATAACTTTCTCATAAAGATTTATCATCCTAATAATTGTTATAAATTTTCATGCATACCATATGTAGCAAGAGTCTATAGAATTTCAAGCATCAGACATGGTTGATAATTAAGTTTCTGTATATTCTGAATGGTTAGTAGCTAGAAATATAAATTGCATTATCTAGTTTCAGTATTATGTATCAAATTCCCTGTTGTGGTGTGACTTGTTGTATTTTGCTAGATGCAAAAGCTGACATTACACTCCCAGCCTCATTCCAACTGAAAAAAGGTATGCTTCTAGAGATTGCTGTGCATATTGAAGCGAGTTTCTCACTTTTACAATGGCTATACTCATTACCACTATTATACAAGATAAGTAGATAAATTTATAGCAATTAGTTGCTGCTCCAATAGTAGATATTTTATAGGTGGTTAGCTGACTTTTAGGAATGATACTTTTTAGCAAAGGCTCACATTTCATTTTCTATTTCTTTTTCTTCAGTATCGAAATGTTAAATAGTTAATTGGGGGGATATCAACTATGTTTTTGGTATTTTTCATGCACTTCTTATGACAGAAAACATGTTCTTTCAAGTTTCAATCAAATGTAAGAACTCCCAGAAGTTATAAGGAACTCTCAGATGTTATTTTCAGATAGTACAGACCTCCTATCTTGAAAATGTTTTCCCTAGACACTAATGCCGACAAAGAAAAATCAGCTGTAACAGGAGAGGAAGATACTGAAAACAGACCAACAGAAAAGAAGATTGAAGAGAAAAAGGCTCCAATTAAAGTAAATACTGGCAAGCATCCTAGTTTGTTAAAGGTGTGTTTTTTCATCATTGTTCAAATTTAATGTTTTAAAACCTTACTTTGTTACATATAGCACTGGGATTTCCAAACAGCAGAATTCTTACCTACAGCCAATAAGATACAGGTTGTCCATTCAAGTGAATCCCATATGATCAACTTTGTAAATATTGCCTTATGCAGTACAAGACCTTTCTCGCTTACTCCCAAAGTTTTCTTGATTTCAGGCACAGAGGGAAAAGGACAGACTAAATCCCTACAAAAAGAAACAGAAGAAAGGTGTGAATATTGATGGCTTATCATATCTACTAGATTTTTGTCAGAAGCTGTGGGAAATTTTAATGCTTTCTCATTTACTTGCAAATTGGTTTGTTTGTTCATCCAGAAAAATAGCTCAAATTGTTGCTGAAGCATATGTGAATTCTAGTTGAGACTTTGCATTTGCTCCATGGATGCCACTTCATTTAAGACTGGGAAGTTATTGTTTAATGGAAACCTCTGGTTGTTTTGTCATGCTGAATTTCTTCTAGACTTTTCATTTATAGATGGATTGGTTTGCAGCATTTCACCTCATTTTTGAGAAATAATATATTATATAATACCATGTTGCACATCTCATGAAACTTTTGCCTCTTTAGATGAGCTAGACCCAATGGATCCAGCATCATATTCTGATGTTCCAAGGTTTGTTGTCCTCTACTTCTTGTTTGGCATTAATTTTTCATAATGTACACTACTTTTTTACGCAAAGACTATGTTGGCTTTGATAACACACAAGCTTGCCTTCAAGAGGTATATCTGATCTTCCAGAGTTGCAATCTGAATGTGCAATAGTCTGAGTAGCAGACAATTTTGTTTGCTTCCATTGCTTTTAACAACAAATAGCATTCCTGCACTAAATTACTTTTGGATTTTAGAATGAAATTGTAGTTTGTTTTTCGTATGATTCTTACATAACATTTACTTAAACTTTCAGAGGCAATTGGAATTCTGGATTACGGGAAGACATTGATGTGAAAACAGGTGTAGATACAACAGCAAATGGACCATTGTTTCAACAACGACCATACCCTAGTCCTGGTGAAGTCCTTCGACGTAATAGACAGCAGAACCCACAAGTGAAATAGTTTTAAATTGCCCTATTTGTAATGTATTTGTTCCATTCTTAACTAGGGATGCTGCTAGCAAAGGCCATCACACCCAAACACTGTTCAATATGTAGCTTTGTTTTTATTCAAATAGTCTATTTTCCAAGCACTTCTTAAAATCTGAAAAGGAGAGTGGATAGAAGCTTAACAAAGCCACCTGTCCATTACCTCCTTTGACAAGCTAATCGGAACTTATTCTTATTCAATGGAAGATCTAATTGACCTTGCCAGTAAGTTACATAAAAACCAGCTACTGGTTGCATGGGGTATGTGATACATGGTTGCACTATTTTTCCTTTAATGACAAAGATCTTTCAATCTTTGTTCACTTATGGATGTAGTTGATTCTGTTGTATAGAAAACCATAAAATATCAATAAGATCACATTTTTCCAAGAGTAGTTTCATTTTAATTGTTTTTGTTCTGTATGCACTGATCTTCCTTCTTTTCTGTCCCCTTCTCTGGTTACAGGTGATTCTCTTCAACCTGACCTTCTTTTAATCACTAAAAACAAAACTCTCTACATCCTTGAGCTTACCATTGGATTTGAAGCTAACGTAAAGGTTAACAGTGATCACAAAGCTCTATAATACAGTCCTCTTCATTGTTCATTACATTCGACATATAGTCAAATAAGTTTCATTAACTTATCCTTAGGTGCTCTTGGCAGTGTAGGATCCCCCTCACTCTTTCAGTGAATTACTTAAGGCAGTTATATTAACAGCAAAATGCAAAAAGCTATCCTATCCAGGATCGTGAATATCATCATTAGATGCACATTACATATTCTGTTGTCGCAATAAGCCACAGGCAAGTCCAAAATTACACGGCACATGAATATTGAATTAGACTTTCCTTTTAATCTATTTGACTTTTTTTCTTCTTTGTACCACTGTGACAGCCAAATGTACATTGCCTTATATAGTGAGATGTATGATTGTAATTAGTTGATATATTGTTGAAGCAAAAGTTTGAAAAAAGTTATTTGGCCCTTTCACTGAAAAGTCTGCCCTCCCCTGGGATAGTGGCTGTTTCTCTTATCAGATGATATGTTGTATGACTAAGACGCCCAAATGCCGTTTTGCTTGCGGCTGCTAGCCATTGTGGGCCAAGCATGAGCGAGCCAGCTTGTGGTCAAATGTTGTGTAAGATTGCGTAGAATTAACTAAACTTTTAATGAAGGCTGAGTTAGACCATAGCATGTTCCGCCGGCCAAGAGCCTAACATAACAGCTAAAAAATTAGGTCGTCATGCAGGCACAAAGGACCACGCGCGGGGCACTTATCGTATCAAAATGAGGCCAGTTCAACATAGCGCCTTGGAAATCGTGTTTAGTGAGCATGGCGGATGCAAGAAAGGAAAATGCTGTAAGTTTCAAGATCATTCCCTTTGTAAAGTTAGTATGATGTTAGATGCAAGAAATGATAAAGAAATTAATCAGCCATTTATAGTTTTTGTTAAATTTCAATTCCAGACGGAAGACATCACACGGATCATTTGTTGAAAGTGCCATGCCATATACGGAATAAACTAAGAATTTTTCTTCATGATAAGATTTCTTGCCATTTGTGTCATTGTTGATATTTTTGGCCCTTGCACAACACGGATGCCTCTGACCAAATGAAACCTAGTACATTATGATACTCATTTGATTGCAGGAAGGACACTCAGACAGTGACGAAAGTTACTATTCGGGACTTGAAGATGAGGATCCCACAACAGAGGAAGATGATGGTGATGATGATGATGATGTTAATAGTTATGATTATGATATAGACAAGGTAGCTGG
>WIPJ01000994.1:81999-97030 GCA_018155075.1 Cassiopea andromeda
TTTTGATTGTGTGGCATATTTCTTGGTATTCCAAATTCGATTTAGCATAGATGGTAACATTGCTTTCTTTCTCATTAGATGCCATTCAAGAAACCTGGCGGATTGGTCCAATGTGTTCAGTTCCATCCAAGAAAACCTTTTCTTTTTGTTGCGGTTGGTTCTTTGGGTATTTGTAGCACTTCCATCTGCTCTCCTCTATCACTTTCTAGGTGCATTTGCATGTATTGGAATCACATTACTATGATTTGAAATTATGTCATTGAGCCATAAAGTTTAACTCATCTCGGAGCAATTTTCTCTTTTGACTTTCAGACTCAAACTTCAATTCGTGTATACCATCTTCAGAAGCAAGAACTGATTAAAAAACTTACATCTGGAGTGAAATGGATTTCCAGTATGGATATTCACCCACAAGGTATCAATAATTGATATGAAAATCCCAAAAAGCGTTACATATTTCAACTTATCATGAAGGTTTTGATGTTTTCTTCAAAGCTTTTTATTGATTTTAGACACCCTTATGGATATCTACTTTTCTCAATGCTTCCGTTCTTTGTGAATGTATGTTTAGTGTGAGCTGTCATTGTAAACCTGAATTATGAATTCGAGCTTGACTTTGCTATTCATTGAAATAGGAGATAATGTCATTATTGGAAGCTACGACAAACGACTCTGCTGGTTTGATAATGATCTTTCAACAAAGCCTTATAAAACCTTAAGGTATGTCTTCTTGATAAAATATTGGTAAAATATTGATACCAAAAATTAATGTTTCTTTTTTGTTAGTATTGAAGAAGAAACAAAAAATAGCTGAAAAATTTCAAAGTTTTGTGTCAAACTTTATTCTACAAGTTTCCTCTTGCTGCTACTTTATTCCCAACCTTTTAGTGGATTTTATAAAGATACATCGTATCGATATATTTCCTGTCATATCAACAATGCCATGCCCTAGAAAAAAATTTTTAGAATTTGGAGGGTGGGATTTTTCTGGTTTTTGTGGACGTATGTGTTAGAAGTAGATAATTTCCTGGGTGTTTCTTTCACTTTCAGACATCACAAAAAAGCAATTCGCCAAGTGAAATTTCACCCAAATTATCCCTTATTTGCGTCTGCAAGTGACGATGGGACGGTTATAATTTGCCATGGAAAAGTTTTTAGGTATGGAGTAATTTTGTATCGTGTTGCATGAAAGTTCTCGTTATTATTCTTCTACTCAATGTGCCAAGAATTTTATTGTTCAAGGATTCAATCATATTTTATCCATAATTAAATTCTCTAGAAAGACATGCTGTTCTTTCTAAGATTTTTTCCTTCGTTCTTTTATTTCTCCTTACAATAGATACGATAGAAAGTTGCGGTTTTCGTGTATCGTTCTTAGTCTATCGTTCTTAGTTTATAGCAATATTTGAAGTATAGTACATTTCTATTGCATTTTTTGATGTCAGTATTTCTAAATTCATCACTGTTTCTACATTTCCCTCTGCCAGATGCACCACTATTTTCTTTCACTCTCTCTTGCGTAGCCTGTCTATAGTGTTCACAGTCTTTACACTATTTTTGTACCAGTGAATCTTTTCATTGTAGCGATCTTATGCAGAATCCTTTGATTGTCCCTGTGAAGATCATTAGATGCCATAAACCTATTGGAGATTTTGGTAAGAATCGAGTCCCAAGCCTAGACTTTTGTTCTGGTTAATTTCAGTTAATTCATCTTTTCGAATGACTTCCTTGTCGATGCATGACATACGACTCGTTAGATGTAGAAATCGAAGTTTCTTTCAATTTTCATTCATTCATATGCTCACACCTGATTTAATCTACTTTCAATTTTGTTTATTGTCTAATATGAAACTGCTATCATCTCGTGCAATTGCTTCTATCAGTTTTTTTCAAATATTGAAATCGCCACACTGTCTTAATTGTTTATTACATATCTCGTCTCCTATGTATTTAACTAAGCCCTATTTTTTATACTTTTTCTTCTTATCGCCTGTCTTCTGCATCAGGAGTTTTCAATGAATTTCATTCTTTCAGGCATTGCCATATCCTGTCATTCAATATCCTTCCCATTCATTTTTAAACAGTGGTTTTTCGTCAATCATTGTAACTCTTTATCTTCGTGCATTTAAAAAGACTTCTTTTCGCCTTCAGGAGTTACAGATTGTGCATTCCATCCTTCTCAGCCATGGATTTTTACAGCGGGTGCCGATAACACTGTGAAATTATGCACATAATAACAAACAGGTAAAATCATTGTGTCATCTTCCCTTGGACTACTTGGGTCTTACATTTTGGATACTCCCTACACCCAAAATCATTTCTAGACCTTTTTAACAAATCACAGAGTTTTTCCCAGTATCAAGGCAGCATTTCAGATTCTTGCATGAAGTGCTTGAGCACCAACCAGATGCGTCATTGCATGAACATTGGTTGATTTGGCAGAAGTTGTACAGTGCTAGAACGTGCGTCTCATGTCTGTCTTTCAGAGTTCTATTTGCAAAGCAATTATTCAATAGTCCTTGCTGGCATCCAATGTCGTTTGTTACTTCTTCCCATGATTCCCCGTAAACCTCGCTCTCATCGCAATAGAAACATTTCATTTTAATGGTCATGTAGGGCTCTGAAAAGAATGCAAATAGAAGCAAATGCATGCAAGTTTTTGGAAATGTATGCAAATTAAGTTAACTTTTGTTTGAACATCCACCATTTATCAATTACACATTAATTAGCCTATGTTAGGCATAACTTATAAAATAGTCTCACAGGAGACATTGTATTTAATATAATTTTCATGTTGTTATTTTACTTAATAATATTATATATTTAGTTTGCTACAATTACATAATATTGTTATAATATATAACAAAATTATTACTACGAACATCATTATCACTATATATTTCATACTGTAAACAATTAGAGCTATTTTATAAGTTTTATAGAAAAATTGTTATGCTTTGCCCTTTTGTCATATCTCAAATAGATGAATTTGTCTAGAAAGTTATAAGATGTATTAAAATTGATACTTTTAACCATACCGTGGCCTCTTTGGTCTCTAACAATTAATGATGAGGCTGATTCTGTTGAAAACTCCATTCCCAAAAGTGTTATATCAAATGCTTGCTTTCCTATTATCTTACAAATGCAGATCACTGATCCTGAAAGTAGATATTTACTTAATTTATTGTTCATTTTATGTTGTTTGATTTCTTAAGTGCATCTCGAGATAGATATTCCAATCGATTGAGATTAAATGTAAACTTTGAAGATTTTGGTGTGGCAATAGCGCTATTGTTTACGGAAGGATGCAAAGCTATAGATGCGACAGATCACTCTTTAATGCGCAACAACACCCATGTAAGAACGGAAGATGCCTCTACTTTTATTGAAATTAAAAATTCTATTCTAATGAAAAACTTTTTTGGGTAAAGAAATCTTATTTGTTTTATTAATTCTTAATTTTTCGTTTAACTCACCTACACAAATTGCTAGATATACGTATCTTTTGTACAATCTTAGCTTTGTTTCACCGTATGCTGTCATTGAAAATGGCGCCCTTTTATTGTTTTCTCTCATCTTTACCTTGAATCTTCTTCCTTACTTTGCTTTCTGTATGCAGATATAAGTTCAACCTGTTGTCGAATGATCAAAAGAGCAAAACCACCCCTATTTTGCAATGCGCCATTTTTCCACATGCAATGAGAGGTTTAAATGCGATCTTTGACTTCTCTTAGAAAGAGGTTTACAATTTTAGCGGGTGGCCTAAAAGCAGTATTTGGGAATTGCGAAGTGAAAGCAATATTATCGTTAGTTAAGTGCAAGAGGTAAATGAATGAGTTTGAAAACCACTTTTGAAGTTCATATTTCCTTTCTCCAATGTGCGTGTGCGGAGCGCTTGACTCGCATTGATCTCGCATTGATCTTTATGGTGTACTTTTACGTAATTGATGAACCCCGTACTGTTGATGCCGACATGAAATTTTGACGTAAATGATGATATGCAGGCCTTGTTTTCTCACAGAATGAGGTTGTTTACGTGTGTTCTTGCTTGTTAGTCAAGAAAATTCTTCTATCTAAATGATGTCAGTGCTGAAAATCACGCTTGGTGGTGGCACGAGTTTATATTATTGAGTTTTAGGAGAGTAAACCAGCTATTGACCCCGTGTAATTATGTGTTTTGAAGCTCAGTTGTTTAGTTGGCATCTGCATCTTCTCGTTTTTAGCCGAACATTAATTGATATTATATTTTCAGAATGACCTCAAGTATCTCAAGTATTTGATGTGGAGTATTATGAGATGATGAGTTGATATTGAGATACCAACTGAACAACAGAAAAGGCTGCTGGTTATTGGTATAGAGAAATCGTTTAGAAGACCATGGAAGATATTTCCTTTTGTAAGAACCTGAAGATCTGCAGTGAAGAATTATTATAGCATGGAGAAAATGCATTTTTAGATGCATTTATGAGCGTCATGTCATAGCAAAATTAAATACATGAAATTAAATATTGTTTTTTTTCGCAGTCTACATATTTTGCAGTATTTTAGTACATATTGCAGTCCTTATGAAAACAATGAAAATTTAAATCTTATTCAACGGCAAATCTACTGTCTTCTTTATTCCAACTAACTGCCGCTTGCATCAACCATCTTTTAGTTTCATTTTCTTTTCAAATTTGCAGTCATGATTGTTCTCGCCAGAGAAAAGCAAAATGTTTCATTTCAATTTACGTAGAATGCTTTTCTTTGTAATTAGTTCTACTGTGAGCACTTTAGCCCTTCGGAGCTCAGCACAAATTTTGTCCAAAACATTCGCTACTTTGATGTTATCATCAAAATTAATCAGTTATTTTCATGGAAGGATACTCACTTTTTTATTTCGTTAATAGGCTTAGATTTTTTCTTCCAAGATCATGGCTACTTATTATTGAGAATTATACAATTCTTATTCGACAAGTTTGATTTGGCAATTTTACAGAAGTTTGATCTTTACTCCTCACATATTTATCGTGTTTATCATCACTTTTAGAGGAACTCGCCTCATTTATGGAATACTGTTATTCTGTATCTTTAAGAAGCTTAATTTGGTTACAACCCATGAAATCTTTGGAATTTACTTTTACTGAATTTAAAAATATGAGAATTACACAATGTTAATCCGAGGTAAACAAATGCAACTGGTCAATGATATGGTGATTAAAAGTAGTGATTAGGCTGATCCTTTGAGATAATGGAAGTGATGGTAATTTGGCCTTTGATGGTTGCTTTGATTCCTATATCAACATTATTGCAATGTTTGTAGTTAATATGTATCGGAACAAAAACATGGAATGCAACAGATGATGATGGGAGGATTTGCTTGTGACATTGCTAAACAATAGGAAGATTTGTCCATGTGTAAATGTTTTATCTTTCAGTGTCCTGGAGGAGATTCTTTATTCTAAGATCGTGCTTATTTCTTTAGTTCCCAAACTCTGACAAGATAGGAGGGCCAGTGTAATTCGTGCACTTATATTTGGAACATAGCTTTTGTAGTTTACTCCAGTGGATCGCTATCTCTCTCGGATTTACCGGTGGCTCTTCTACTGCAGAGTTGTCATGTTTGATAAGTGATTCAATAACACTAGCCAATATTGTATTGAAATACTTTGGATAGATGGCATTTATAACAATTTAATCAGACAATTATTGCATTCAGCAATCAACTTTTAAAACTATATCTATTAAGTGAGATTGAAACTCAAATTGCTGCATAATAAGTAATTCTGCTGTAAAATGGCTTAGCGTGTTTTCTAAAGCACCTTTCCATTTCTGCTTGGCATTCATCTAGTAAATGGATCTATTCTCACAAAGCCATATCTCTCAGCTGCTTGCCACTAAAAGTGGTATAATTGCACCTTGCTTTCATTTCTACGTGTCCTTTCGCTTCGATATTCTAAAAAGCAGTTAATTAACTATATATTTCGTTTAATTTTATAATTTATAATTGCAGTGATATTCTGCTCACATCGCAATAAATCATTGTTAGATATTAATACTTAGAAAAATTTGCTTGCAAACGAGTATTTACGAAGCATGGTACACTGAGAAAACTATGGCGAACAATAGGAGATAATAAAAAGATTCACACTAGTTCATAAAATGCTACCCAAGGCAGATGGAGTGTTGTAAGTGACTTTGCTGAAAGGAAAAATTGAATGAATAGAACGTTGGCCTTCCAGCTGGTGTACACTGGGAATTCAGCAACATGAAATGTTGGCGGCTTTTATTGTTTAACCGCGCTATATATAGGTGACCACACCTTTATATACAGTAGCGCTGATACCATAGAGCCAGTCTGTGTCGAACAAGCCTCAAGAAAGGTACGAAAGCCAACGACTTTGCTATGGAGAAAATCTTGTTTGTGTGTATATGTTCAATGATCTTGTCCGTGTGTGTTGCTCGACCAACGAACGAAAACAAAAGGCAATTTGAAACAACTTGCACGTACTGGAGATACCATCTTTGTGGTACTTTGAGATCTCAAGTGAGTTTTTATTGTAATTTATTCTTGAACTCGTAGTAGCTTAAGCTATATCTTCTATCTCTTTTCGAGCTCGTTTAAGCTTTCGATGGATTTAAGATTGATGAAAGCTAGTCAAGGACCTTATCTGATCATTTCACTAGTCAACTAATCTCTAACGATAGCAATATTTTCCTAAATTAACTTCTAATATTATCGATTTTGAATTAAAATGTGCTATTCCACAGAGCTCACTACAATAAGCTGCCTAAAAATCTTGCTATGACTTGATGTGGTCACTCTTGAAAAGTTGAAAATCATTTGGCATTTATTCTGGATTGAAAAGGAGCAGCACTTCTTGATTTGTGGAATTTTAGCTTTGAGAAATGCCATATAGCTGTATATCTTAAGGCAACATTTAATGCACATCTTTGTCAGTTATGACTTAAAAGATTAAAGAAATTTGCAAAGGAGTAAGGCAAAAATATATGGTGTTACTTTTGACTGAAAGTAGTGTTGTCGAAAATCTTGCTCAAAGAATAATAAGTACTTCATTTGCGTATCATCTGCAGCATTAACACTTGTTGGATTCTTGGCTCTCTATTTAGGATTTCAAATTTATCTTTTTCAAAACAAACATCTTTCTTATGCAAAATCTAAATTGATTTTGCCTATGTTATATTCTTACTTCCTCACGTTTGAGAACCATTCTTTACATTGATCCATAATCTTCATTACAAGTTCTACCTTGCTTTCTTCCGGACTCCAAGATACTGCACTCCTAGTTTTTTAAAACAAACATTAGATGTGTGGCATTTTACTTATCAAATTTTACTACATTGATAGCACAGAGCTCAAAGTATTTGCATACTTATTTGATTTATTAAATCCCCTTTGAATTTGTCTATCATTATCATCATTATAATTCTATCTACATCGACCTTAACTGTTCAGTCGATCCATCTAAAGTTACATGAAAAACCATTATTTTCACAATCTATTTGAGCTAGCATACCATTTTATTGTCAGCAGAGTTGAAACAACAAAGCAATTTTAGTTTTAACTAATGATAATTTTTTACACTAAAAATACGTTAATTGTTTTCTAGACATCTTTTCAGCCTTTTCAGCAAAATTTTCCCATTTTACACTTTTGCTCTAACAGCTTGACAAGATCTGTACTACATTAATTTATGTCACGTAAAGTTGCGTTGCCCATCATATTCGCATTTGACACCATCAGCAATGAAATCAGCTGCACCAAATTAGGCGTTGCTAATGCCGTGAATTTATTCATAGATCAGTTGGTGTTTGTTTTGTTTTTGCCGTAAATTACAACTAGAATGTTTAACTTCTTAACATATAATCGCAGGCATTATGTATCTTTGGCAGAAAAATCAACACACATCGTTTATTTTAGTACCAAAATCCACCAGCCTCCTGTCAGATTCTTTGTTGAGCTAAATTTCTGTTTCATTGAAGTCTTCTGCCGCAAAAATAACAGACGACACAGGCCAATTCATAGCTATTTAGAAGTATAGAAGAATCGTCACCTTAGTTGAGGATAAATCTACCTGATATCGTGAGAAAGGACTAGCTGTTCATATTACCTAGAAGCATCAGTCATTCGAACCGGTTTGGCTCGCATCCAGCAAAGTTTTCTGAAATATTATCAGATATCCAGCAAAATATTAAACAAATTTTGCCAAAATATCTTTAATGCAATAAGCAATAACATGGAAAGGAAAAAGATTTCATACGCATAACATATGAAAGGTTTTATCGCTCACAAAAAAGTGTATAAGATTTTTTGACTTTAACGAATTCTTTTTGCAGTCTGTCCCATGCTCCTTTCTTCACATGATTTCTCCAATTATAAATCTTGGGTTACCTTTCCAACTTTACTCTTTTTAAGTGAATATTTTTCTTCAGCTTTGCGTGGATTGGTAATGCTACATGTAAACACATGTTGGCAAACCACTTGATTACGTTTCTGGTTAATCAAACCAACTCTTCCGGTACGAAACATGTTCAATTTTCAACATGTTTGCAAGCCAGTGAGTCCAAATATGCTACCAAGAGTGTCGTTGTAGAATTTACCTCATCATTTAACCCCAATGCTACATTTTAGCAAGGAAAATAGAATTTTAAATTTGTCGGCCAGACGAAAAAGTAGAGTCAACAGAATTCAGCTTTTTTCATCTTTGAAGTTACAAAGAGCATATCTACGATTTAGTAAAAGTGCTTCAGTATTTGAATCAAGTGAGAGAAAATTTAATGAACTCAATTACAGAAAGTCTTGACAAATGATAGTAAATACTATTATAGTAATTTTCTGTGCAAATTGTTGTATTTTTCTTACTAAACTCATTAAATGTAGCTGGTGGAAGTGTGGTAAGCTGTTTCAATCCATGCAAAATAAAGGAGAGAACATCAGCTGGTTCTTATCAACACTTCTATCCTCATTCTCACAATTTTTATCTCAAAATCTCCGTTTAAAATCAAATTCTGACTTGTGATAAAATTCTTCAAGATAAATGGCAAACGTTAAAGATTCGAGAACGCACAGTTTAACTCACTTTTGTTTCTATAGGAAGTTCAATTAGCCTTGCTTCAAAATGCTACTAAAGATTGAAAGCTCAAGCTGGCATCTCACAAGATTCAGCTACTTCATAGTTAAATGCACAAGGAAATCAAAGAGAGGATAGAGGAGAAAGTAGATGTTGTCAGTTGGGTTTATTTATCTGATGTCCGTTGAAATAATGAATGAACAAAGCAACAAATTATTAGGTTTGAGTCTGCCAAAATGCATCATGAAGCACTCTTTGCTATGAAAAACTCTATCTGAAATTAAGCTCTCAATCTATTGAAATCTTTCATGAAGAATATAATAAGCCTTCAATTTTCTTCATTTCCTAGATCTAGTCCCATGGAATGCATATATTGTTGGCTTCCTTGAATCTTTACCTTCTGTCCTTAGCAATCATTCTTACAGAAAAACGTCATATTTTAAAAGTACACTATGCTTCCCAGATACAACTCTCTTTGCAACCACTTCTTTTGTTGTTTGCCTTTTTTTACCTTCGATCCTAGCTGCCTAAGCCGTGTGTGAAATTCAAATCTGCCAGTTCTTAGTTCGCTGTTATTATGAGAATATTCAAGAAATCTTCTTCTGGATATGTCAAACTCTTCGCCTTCACTAAACCGGATAAAACAGGATTTATCAGAGCGAAAACAAGATTTTCATTATGGATATAGGAATTATTTTTCACTCACTAAAACAACGTGCGCCAGAAATTTGCCTCTTTTGATTGGGTGCATACAGCCTTGTTTTTCTCATTCGTCTATCTCAATATAGCAAAGAGTCTCCTCCGCAGTAAAAGTCTGTATCTCCTCAGCTCATCGTCAATGCAAATACATTATGTGAAAAGTACATATATCCCCTGCTTTCCATTTATACAGTTGCCAGAAACCAATAACAACACATATTGCGAATCGAATTGCAATGCATTCGGCATTGGTTAACATTTCATTTACAGACTAAAAATATGTGAGTAGGTGATCATAGGTAAACTTCTTAACCAGAAACTTAGCCAAACCAACATGATTTCCTCCGCTTGGATCACACATGACTTAAACAATTTTTGTTAGTAAATCATAAAAACGCATTCATCAAGCCATGAAGGATCTTGGTATATGAACCAAAATATTTTGACAAGTAAACTTGAGATAATTTCACAAGTTAGAAGGGAAACCACATTTATGTGAGGCATCATAATGAGGTTACTGAATCAAGCCATATATACGAGTCATAATGGCAAACTTATTTCTGAGAATTACATAGTATTTATTTTCGTATTGTTTTTTACAAGCCAAAGGGATTACAGAATGTAATGGTTAGAATACTTTCCCAACTATTTTTAGCACAAACTTTGCAATTGTTGTCAATGTAGACGTGAATGTCGCTCTTGAGGTAGGCAATAAGGCATGAATCCCACTTGAAGTATCAATGCTGCTTTGGTATTGGCCTACAACGAGAACTGGGTCATAGTTTTTGCTACAATGAATGAAGGAATTTACAATGAATGGTCTTAAAACGTTTCACTAATATTCAAGTGAAATAATGCGTGCTTTTGGTTTAATTCAATTGCAAGTATTAATGGAGAAAGCTCTTAATCGGTGAATGTATGAGATATTTCATATGAAAATGCAGTTTTCACTTTCTTCTTGTTTTGATTTCAATACAGGTTAATGAACATAACACGATTACCAATCATACGATACTCTTAACTCATAAATCCTGTTTTAAGAGACCATGAAATGAATTCTTCCTATAGGAGAATGTCATTTTGATTTATGCAGCAGATCTCCTTGCACAAAATCAATTCTATTCTTTTCCTTTGCTCTCCATACATCGTAATTTGAGAGAACTGAAGAATATATTAACTTGTTTGCATATGGAGTGTTGATGTACTGCAGCAAGTGCTAGCAAGTAAACAATATGGTTAATTTCCTAATTTCCTAGCATATGCAACGTAGGCACGAGAGCTAAAAATGTTCTATTCAAATGCCACTTCGATGTGCTGTTTAAGAATGGAAGTAAGCAAGAGATGCAATGAAAACTAGGCCTTTGCGTAGGATAATTCTCCTAGTATCAGAAATAACTGTTAAAGTTGCCATGCTATCTCTGTTTCAGAGTGACAATGAAAGAAGACATGCTACACCAGAAGTGAATATGTTGCTTCCCAGAGCTGAAGAAGACAATCAATCGAAACGAGAACTCATTGAAATGCTAGACCTCCTTAAAAAGATTGTAAAACACAAATGACATGTTGGGTACTCAAAATAATTGAAAATGGTTCAGGGAACTTTCTCAACTGGTAGCGTTCATTGCATTTTAATCAGAAAAATTGGAAAGAGATTTATGTGAATTTATGAAAATTTATGTGAATTTATGTAAGCATTAATTATCTGCAATATAAGTTTTTCTATGTTGCTCTGTCTACATTGACAACAAAAAAATACAACAGGAGTAACCACGCACTACTTTCAGCTAAAGAATGCTACATTGCTCTCCATTAAATTTTTCATGTAGTCTCCCTTTTTGCAAAGATGAAGCTCTCTTTCAAGAGCGTTTACATCTAGTTAAAATGAATTGAAGTTAATTAGACAATTCTACTCGTACTGGGTGCTTTAATCTTCTCCAACAGAATGCATACTGTCGATATTTTACTCGTAAAACTACCAAACTTATCGTAACCAAATCGATTCTACTCCGAGTAGGCATATCTACTGTGGTTAGATGTATGGCTTGTGTTTGCCTTTAAATCCTTGATTGGCACACGGTGATGTTAAAATTTGAATCCTATTTTGCATCAAAATCTCTTCTTAAATCCTTCAATAATGTGAATGCTCTTTCTATTTAAAAATTCTGCCATTAAAATTGAGATGCTGTTGGATATTCATACCACAAGCCATCAAAGTCTTTGAAATCCAAAGAAGGCAAAATGCATGCAAACCATTTTTACACAAGGCAGTTATACATGGCATTGAATGAGCAGGTATTGTAGGTTTGTCAAAATCAATTAACTGCTGAGGACCTGAATCTTAGAATCAACGATAACTGATTGCAACGTGCCAATTATAAATAGCAAACTGTGGGTAGAAAGCTCTTTTTATATTTCACTGATGCAAATTCATTGAAAAAAATATAGATTAAAGAATTGAAGTGATTTTACTCTGCCAACAATATTTGAATGAAGATAAACATAATCTCTTTCATTAATTGGAGCATTTTGATATCAAATTGGGACATTATTTCCAGATGAAATGCAATCATACCACACACGATAATGATCTCCGCAGAATGGACAAATGAAGAAACTTTTTTATCAGTTATTGGTGAAGTTTGATAGAAAATGGGGGCCTGAAATGTGATTTGATCTTACGAGTAATCTAATAAAGCTAAGATTGCGATATTGTGGTATGGGGTTTTTTAATTATTAATTTATTTTGTAATCAGCTGGTGTGAGCAGAGTATTTCTAGAAGACAATGACGTAGCCGAACGAGATTAAGGTGCGTGATAAAATATGATAATTTTAGATAAACCTACAGGTTGGTAAGGGTTGAAATAAAATTAGGAAGTGCAAATAATAAGTTAGTTTTATAATCTACCGTGTAAAACAAGTGTCCACAATAAAGGACAGAAAACCTTAGAATAGAAAAGCAAACGAAAAATGAAAAATTGGACAGCTAGAAGGGAAGGATGAAAGCTTGGGGCTGGAGGGGAATAGAGACCATGGTTCTCATCTTGTTTGAAGAGGAAGGACATAAAAAAGTGGACGTTAACTGAGATATTGGGCAGCTCCCATAAGAGTGCATAAGTACATATCTCTATTCTAGTAGCACATGATGCCATTCGTGGGTACCGTAAATCTTCTATTTACCCCCCCCCACCGGGCTTATTGAATTGAGAAACTCTAGAGGGGGGCTTACTGGAGAGGACTTATAAGAGAGGGGAACTTAATAAATTTCTTGAAGATTTTCAATAGTAAACTAATTATTTGCTGTTGATAGAGAATGTTTTGTAGCAACCGTTGATATAGAACGTTTTTATTCGCAGCAAGTTGATGAATGACTTTGATACTTGATAGGTTGAAAAAAATTGCTTGCAGAACGTGATCAAGCTTATTGTAATAACTTATATGAAGCTTACTTACGCGTGGTACTATTCATTATTGTCTAGGGGGTTTAATAAATTTCTTGGTCTAAAAAGAAGGCTTATTGGAGAAGGGAGCTTAATTGAGAAGGGGTTAAAGAGAAGTTAAGTTCGTAAATGCGGCTCCGTAAAGATTTTATTTGACCCCGGGGGGCTAATTTGTTGGAAACGATTTTGCGGATGGGGCTTCTTCGAATGGGGGCTTCTTAAATCTATAGATCCTGGGGTCTGCTAAATACGATATATTGGATTATTTTTTGCACTCTCAAATTACTCTCTCCTAATGATTTGACTTATATAAAAGCTTATGCTCAACATGGAAATGCGGAAGGAGCTTCAAAACCTAACACGAAAAGCGAAAAAATATTAAATATACCTTACAAGAAACTAGCTGAAAAGAAAAACACTCTGAAACGCTTTAATATAAATATAGATTGAGATGGCATCAAGAAAAGGAAAGTTGTGAAGACAGTTGTTCGGGTGAAATATTTGCCCAATTTTTGACCTGTATTATAGCCTACGAAATACATGTAAGTCCCATGGGGGCTTATTTGTCAGAAACCATCTTATGGGTAGGGCTTGTTCCAGGGGGGCGTATTCGAAGGAACGGGCTTAATCGAGACTTTACGGCATTTCACCCGTGCTGCAAAAGCCATGACAACATGCATAGCAACCAGTTGTATTTTTGTCATGCGCAATAACTGTTTTGAAAGTCCAGTAATAAACATGGCGGAAAGGTAGAAGGAATTTGAAATCCGTGGTATCAGGTATATCGATTTAAAAACGAAGTTAGTAATACTAGAAGCTTTAATACATTAGGTCAGTGTATATTAGTGCCAAGTATTTCTTGCAAACAGTCTGCAGTGCATTTAAGCATCATGCACCAAGCTGTAGCATGGAAAACTTTAGAATGATCCATAAAAATTATTCAGTTATGGATAGGACTAACGTTTCTGCCACAAAGATAAGCAAAAGAGTATAGGCTAAGTTCCTGGCCCAACTTTGTACCTGCTTTTATTGTCTGTTTTGCATTATCATCTATTTTTAGGCAATTTTACAATGGACGTTATTCGTCTGGGATTTGAACAAGATCTTGCACGTTTCGTACAAGCAATAAAATCAAACAGAAAAGAGGAACCTGCTCCTTTTGAACGAAGTGAAAAGTACAAGCAGTGGAAGAGGTAAAATTTTTTGCATTATTTTTCTGCTATTAATGAGCATTTTGGTTATAATTTGCGAACACCATACCAACTGTTTTTTAACTTGACTGATATATTTTTTCCGCAAGACATTCCACCTTGTTCAATCTTTTGAACAAATATGAAGCAAAACTAGAGAAGAGATATTTTGAAGAGAAACTGCTGGTTGTTGGAGAATTTCTCTTTTCATGTGGGGTATGTGCTTTATTTCTAATTTTTTTTATGAAATTATTTGCATTTTGGCACTGTATGCTTCAAGTGTGTACTAATAAATTAGCTACAGAGCGAAGCACAATGTATTTGAGTGACTGTATAAAGCAACACACTAAGTGCTAGCCAATCATTTTCTTTTTAGGAAAGTGACCTAGCTGTCAGCCATTGCTTCATGAGATACCTTTTCAAGTTTGGGACTAATGATGCTCCTTTTGACTTGGTCTCTGAGGGGATATCTGTTAAGGAATTTAAAGGATTGTATTTCTGCAATGGATTAGAAGGTGTAGCAGCAATTAATACAGTAAGTTATTTCTGTTTTGAATATTGCTCTAGTCTTATACTTACCCTATCCTGGGAGATCTTAACTTTAACAGCTGTCTTAAGTGCTTATTGTGGATT
>WIPJ01000994.1:108807-120085 GCA_018155075.1 Cassiopea andromeda
ATATATATGTACACAGTAGACCATGATCGGAATGTTGTGTTGCTAGCTTACTTGTGCATGGCATTTCGTTTCAGTACAAATTTGGGAGTTCAATCAATGTCAAAGACTTCAAATCAACTCTATCCTGCCCACTGATCTTTTAATTCTGGAAGCTTTTTTTAAAACATGCAAAGTAACCTTGAATGAATTTCCAGATTCAACTAGGGATGGCAATTTTTTAGTCCAAGAGAAGAATTTTTTGACTTAAACCTCATAATTAATGTATGTTATAGAATTCCTTTCTATCATTGCAGGCTAAACTCGGCAGCGGTTGAGAAATCTTCGTCAGTTTTAATTCGCTATTTTGCTCAAGCAATTTTCATTTCCGTTGATGTTGCAGTTCATGAAGGAGCATTATTCTCTGATTTATTCTGTGATTTGAAGCCACCATTTCCTGCTCAGGTAAGCAACTTTTTTAAATCTGTGCAAACCATGAATTGTAATGCGTCATAAGCTTTTCCTAGTCATGGTAGTGTTAAAATATGTTGCTTTTTTCATTGTTTTGAAACAGATCGCAAGACTTGAAGAATGCAGGAAGTTGTTAATTGCATTGAGTATTGGTGGAATTTTAAACGATCACTCAGTTTGTCTACAAGCTGTTATTTTTTGCTATGGCCTACTAGTCCCTCTTTTGCAAATGGAAATACACTTCAAACCGGTTCTTCAGGTATTTGTTTAACATTTGATATTTCATGGTAATATTTTTACCCCATTGCTGATAAAAACAACGAAATAATCTAATATGCTATTTTCCCTTTGGCAAGCTGTGCAGTGTGTTTTAGATATTTTTCTCCGCAATGTTGATAAATTGTATTTTTTAATTTCACACTTTTGCGATTGCCAGGTTTTAATTCCATGTTTTGCCGCTTTGCAAGAGCTGCAATCATCTATCAGACATCGGAAACCATCTTCAGTTTCAGACAACCTCCATCATATGGTGTCAGCAATTACATTCTACACTGCAAAGGTCAGTAATTGCTGTTTATGTCTGGTCATGATGCACCACTTTCATTGATCTTAAAGCCTAGCGCACACAGCACGATTTTTGTCGCTGGCAACAGAGATCTTGTCGTCTGTCGTCAGCATTTCATTTCATTTTTTCATTTTATCAATATTTATATATACGAGTACCTTTCAGCTAGGAAAATTAATACTAATAACAATATGTTTTAGAAAGAAAACAAAATAATTTTAAGAATTGCTGCTCTACCAAGGGGTCGTGTGTGGGTCCTGTAGGTTCAAAAGATAGTCTCTAAAACCTGTTTTAAAACGAGCGACTGATTCTCGTTCTCGAATGTTGTCAGGGATATCATTCCAGTTTTTGACACCAGAGAAGTAGAAACTTCGCTTTGCATATTCTAACCGAAGCGACGAACCGAAGCGACAAAAAAGAACTTCTAGCATACTTGATATTGAAGATCGTCGTCAGCGAAAAAAATCTTTTACATGTGTTTCCCGCACACAGCAAGTTTTCATCGCCAGCGCCAAAAATCTTCGTCCTCAGCGACGAAAATCGTGCTGTGTGCGCTAGGCTTTAAGCTACGCCGAATTAGGCCATGGATTGTATACTGCGTTGAATGAGACCAGGATTTGATAGTCAGCATAACAGTCTTGATGTATCACTTTCATTGATCTTAACAGAAATGAATGAAATTTAATAATTAGGGCTTGGAAAAAATCATCTTGCTACAGTTTGTTTATCTTTATTGCTCTGCTTATTTGCGTGTGTATTTGTTTACGTGCATTTTTAATTCAAATAAATTCTACTATATATTAATTTATGAGACATTTCAATGAAGTATGAAGGAGAGTTTATAAGCTTCAAATGCATCATTATTGTCATGCGCACTTGCAATGTCATATATTTCCTATTGTTCTTACAAGGGACTGGAAAAGCAGCAACAGAAATATTGTGCAATTCGTATTCTGGAATCAGGCATAAAGATTCTATTGGGGGATGCAACACCAGTTGCGCCAGATAGCGCCTCCACATCAAACAATACCGTCTTTGGAACAGGCATGCAAAAGTTTACTTACATTTTGTTTCTGTTGGCAGCTTTGCGTTTCACGTTGTAAAATTGTTGGAGAGAGTTATTTTAAATACTGTGCTTCTTGTGGTTTGTAGGTGTCTTGAAAAAGTTGGCGAAGAAAAACGCATGGAAGAAAAACAAGATTGCTGGTAAACCAGGAGTAAAGGGCTCTAGCGAGAACATCATAGCAGAAAATGTCTCCAGTGAATTGAAAATACTTGAGACATATCTTCAGACCTTGAAAAAAGATAGTGAGTAGCTTAAATCATTCGAATCATATTCCCTAGAATGTCATACGTTTGAAGGAACATTGACTAAATTTTAGCACATGGTGAATAATTGACACACTATCTAATCATTACATCCTTTTTATAATGCCTAATGGATACTATACATACAGCTTTAGGATATTTCATTTTATCAAAGTCTCGCTCTTTCAATTTCTTAGTGGAAGGCAATGCAGACGATGAGTACTCGGAACTCACTGGAATTGAGGAGGCGCCACATGTACACACAACATTAGCTAACCGTCCATCTCAAACTGGCTTTAAAGAAGGTATTCCTGGTTTACGATGAACATAATTAACAAATGTTTATTCTTTGCTTTGTTTTAGTTTAGGTAAATTTATTCAACCGAAGATGCAACTTGTAAGAGAAATACTGATTCAATGGGTTCTTCTTAAAGTGGCCTAAAAATCGAATGCTATTTGCAGGTTGCATTGACAGATTAGTGGCTAAAAAGTCTTAAATTCGTTTTTCTATTCTAATAATTTCTTACTAATTCTTAGTTTCGAAGTTCAAGCGAAGAACACAGTATTTGGAATATTTTGTGCAAGTGTTGGATGGCGCATTAAGAGAAGGCCAACAGATGCAGATGATTGATTGGGCGAGAGATGCTGTGACGTGGCTTACAAGGTACGTAATTGAGCTCATTCAAAAGAGGGGGGTACCGCAAAAGCTCTATTAATCCCCGGGGGCCTGTTTATTTTTTGGAGCCGTAAAGGGGGAATTTATAGGGAGGGGGCTTATTTCTAACTTAACTTAAAATTTTATACAAATGGTCCTTTGCATTCCTTTTGCATTGTTTCCCTTGAAAAATGGGTGCAATCAACTTCAAAAGTTTATTCAAATTAGTCAACTATAATGTCTGCATCTTCTTATCAATCATCAGGGTCAGTTCGTAATCCTGGAATATCTTCCAAACAAACTTTTCCCAGTTGGATTCCTTCGAAAGGATCAGAATTCTGTAGGTTTCTAAGACGCGAAAGTAATTCTGTGTATGGGCCTTATCTTATACATGTGATCTCATCTGGCAGTATTATCAATGCCCTAAGAGCCCATTCAATCATTCACTTCCACGAGAGAGAGAAAGTTTATAGAGAAGGGGGCTTATTTACAATTTTTCGTACAAAAGGGGGCTTAATAAAACTTTTACGGTTATCAAAAGGAGACGGATCGAGTGTTGTGTCCTGCATTTTTATGCTCATAGCAACACAACATGAATCAATTGCGTTGCTTTGCGCATGTCAAATGGGCTCCTTAAAGCCCAATTTCAGCTTACTGCTACTGTCATTGTTCTTCTATATCCGCTATTTCATAATCTATTTGCTATTTTAATTCGCTTTTTATTTTTTGTTATTTTGTTTCATTTGAAGCATGACTTCCTCTTGTTATGTCTTACTTAAGAATTCTGTAGTTTACACTCTTATCTTGTCATTTAGATCTTGCTTAGAATTCATTTAGTTTTAATTCTTTGCAAGTTATATTTGTGCATATTTTTTTGGTATAGTCCGCTGTAAACATACAATCTTCTGTAAACTAACCATTCGATCTGAGAGGCCACCATGTTTATATATTTAAGAATGAAATGAAATAATTAACCGTGTCACTAAATTGTACTTCCACTTTTCACAAACTCTTCTTTCCAAGCTTACTCCTTTACAGCCCTTTGAATATTTCAATGAAATTCACTAAGACAACTTTTTATTTTAAATAAATACTTTAACAAATCCATTTAATAGTTTATGTCTTTTCAGGCGCAACGAAGTTCTCCTTAATAAGCAAGCTGCTGACTACAGGGGTGGTACTGTTGTTGTTCCGAATGCGGATGATGAAAAAAATCGGAAATATTCTGCTGCAATTGTTGAGTATGGAAAGGTACACCAAAAAGATTTGGTATTTTATAGTTATAGATTGGTTCTTACTAGTGATACCAAAAGTCGTTATTTATCTAATCCAAGGTTTCTCATCTACAGTGATTTTGTTTTTGCAAATGCTGAAAAGTTTTCTATTGAATAGCTTGAGATCGACAGCGCATTTGTGCAGTCTTTGTAGCCAAATCATTTCAAAGTTGTTTTGTAAAGTAAAGGGTTTAATTATTGACACTTACTTCAATATCTTAATAGACAACAAAGGCACCTACCACTCGAGAACTTCAATCCATTTCTGAGAACCCAACTCAGGCTGCAAAAAAGGAGGATAAGTTAGAGAAACTAAGTGCGCAGAGGCTTCCTGAAAAGGTTTGAGATTGTTATAGTTGCACGATTCCTTTTTAGCAATTCCCTAATAGAATTGTCAAATGCCTCTTGATTTTACGTTAAATATCCTGACCCAGTGCTGTGCATTCGCAAATCTTGGAGGTTAAATAATGGAATAAACATTCCCATAGTGTTATTATATCTTTCTACACAATAATTATTCCTATTAATTTTATTCCTATGCTCGTTGTTCTTAGACACAAATCTCTTATTTATCATGGACCATTTGCTGTTTTGAAGAACTGTCCATTAATTTCTATCTATGTGTGACGCAAATGAATTTCCAAAAGCGAACTGCAGATGTGTGGCTCGAAAAATATCACTAGACATTTAATATTACTAGAAATCGTATTTTCTAAATTGAAATAGCAACCGTCCACTGAATATGTTTTCACAACAGCTGTTTATATCTTCACTCTGCATTCCTGCCTCTTTTTGTCCTTTAGAGGATTCGCAGTAAGGGACAAACAGTGTTGACTGAATCAGAGAAGAAACACAAGGTTTTCAGTTTGTTTTTATCAAATGAGCAGTTTATCGTTCTCCTGGTGTACAGCGCTTGAAATTTATAATAAGACGATTTTTGAGCAATCATTTTAGTCCAGTATTAAAATTCTATAATAACCTTAATCTTTTTTCTCTCTTCGGTCTCAAAGGAAGCTACACAGAAGTTGCAAGAGCTACTGCCTGAATTTTTTAAAACGATTCAACGCAGACGAAGGTTGAGAAGTGTGTCTTATGAGGAGTTGCCATGGAGATCACAGGTAGTTATCACTATAATTAAAGTCTTTATTTTTTACATTCAATTTATCATTTCAAGACTTTTTAGAAGATTTTTTATATTAGCTACTATTTCTTCATGAAGTGCGATATTCATTAGATAGTTCCATGCATTAAAGACTCCTTTGTGTAATAGAGATGTCTACCTACTTCTATGTGCTAAGGACTTGATACACGTTTTTTTATAAGAAAATGGTTTATAAGAAAGTAGTACTCAGCTGCTCAAAAAATTAAGAAAGTTCATTATTGGATTTTTGAGACTTAGAAAGTTTTTTTAGTGTTTATGTATGTACAATTCGATTTATCTGTGTTGAAAATGTCATTTATGTGATGTTGGCTACACTCTAACAGGTTAACTTCTTTTATTTACCAAGATTTCTCATCACTTCAAGTGTACATGAAGCTTGTTTCCTTTCCATTAATGTGCATGCGCAAAGCACAAGAGCTCGAAAATCTCTGCGAAGAGAGTTTTTAAACTGGAATTGTGAAAAAGTCAAGAAAGTTTCAGTACTGTGTGAAAAAACTTTCTTATAAAAAATATGTATATTCACAAAAATTATTTTATAAAGATTAATTGTCTGTTAACATTTTATTTGTTCTTTTAGATGAATTTGTTGATGGCACAATGTTTCTGTGATTTAAGCAGGGACAAATACAAACACTTCGTCAAATTTCACTACCTCAGTGAGAATTCTCGAAGTTCTGAGTAAGTACCATTCCCATATACATTTTCTAAAACAACTATGTCTCGAACTGTTTCTCGAAAAATTTTCAGGTAATTCGATTCATTTTGCGCCAAAACTGTTCCTTCTTTGCTACTTTTCTAGAGCACTTTTTTAATCCTAAATGTATAATAGTTGCGCATGCGCAAACGATTATTGATGGTTTCGGCAGATATTATGCATCTCATTTATGTTTTGTAATGCAAAAGAATGTTGATATAACTAATGTGTATGATATTTCTTACTGAGATAAAAAACGAGAATCGCTGGTACCTAACAATATGTACGTATTATGCACCCCCTTTAGTATGTGTGGCTGAGTGGCGCAATGGTAGCGCGTCTGACTCCAGATCAGAAGGCTGCGTGTTCGAGTCACGTCTCGGTCATATGAGTTTTTTCTCGTTTCGTTTTGATTTTCTCAGTTGTTTAACTTGACGTTTGATTTACGACATTTGTTTCTAAAAGCATTCAACTTTGTAGATAATAGATTGCGTGAAATGTTAATCTTATTGTCAGATATGAAAACCGTACTATGACATTTTATTCATTAACAAATTTCCGTATGATTTTCACAAATACTAGGATTTTAGAGCTTTGAGTCTTTCTCCAATTGGAAGCCTCAAGTTCTGAAAACAGGACTGTAGACATGGGGGATTCAAGGGGGTCAAGCCCCCTTGTTAAATCCATAGGATATTTAGAGGGGCTGAAACCCCTTTGAATATCAAGCCTTTGGTAATGTGTTTTTAATTTTCTCCCAGTAATTCATAAATAATTGTGATTAAGATAGATTTAGAAAATGGTGATTTTATATCAATTTATTTTTTGAATCTAGCTTAATGGATCCTCATTGGTTTAGTCTTTCAACATCTGAGGCATTAATTGTCTCCTGGGCTGGAAATGCAAAACAATCAGAAACAGAAATCGAACCAATCATTGACATCGGTGGACAGAACATTGATCACACAAATGCACTGATGCCACCAACATTGAAAATTGATCGTATATCTAGCAAGGGAAAGATTGTGCTCAAACACAAAGGGTATGATAAAATGATTTCTTCAAAATGCATTCTGGTGGTCAATAAATAGACAAAATTTATGTAGAATATGTAATTTTTGGGTTGTTTCAGTAAATAGATGGATATCTAAACTGGATATTAACTTCGAAGAGAACGAAATTGAAAAATAGCAAGCCAGTGAATAATTCGTAATATTTTGGTTGCTTTGAAAATGAATTTGAATTCTTTCTTTTTAATTTTCTGTTTCTCTTCTTTTCACTCCTTTTCTTAGATACCAAGTCTTTATTACATTATGATTTATTTATATGTATTTATGTTTCATCCTCTATCTTAAATTTCCGATTTGCAACAACAAACTGGATTATATTTACTTGCAGCAGTGGTGTTAAGTCTCACAAACGTGATCACGATGAAGCAGCACAGAACGCTGAAGACCCAGTTAAAGTTTATATAACCTTTATTCATATGGCGCTGCTATACTTGAAAAGAACTATGGTATGTCATTTATGAATTCATTTCTTCATTCATTAATTATTATATATTAATTTCATATTCAGCTCTTTGTATGCTTCTATAATTATTGCACTGATAGCTGGTTATGTAATTCCTGAAAGATAGCAATAGGCTGCAACGTCATTTCGTATTTTATAATTAGCTAAAATTAGAAAACTGGTTAAATTGAAGTAATTTACAGTGTGATATCATGTATTTTAACATGACTTTAGGTTCTTGCTTTTCGTGGAAAGAACTGGATACTTTTGCAGAACGGTGCTCGAAAATTATACAACTTCTCAAATGAGATACATAGAAACGTAATTGGTTTATCAAGTGGTGATTTATTGAAGAGCCAACAAAGTCTCCCATTAAACATTGCGAAGATTAGAGATTTGTTTTGGCCTGCGTTCTACACCGCTGCGGACTGCCTGCTAGATATGCTAAGTCACAAACTTTGGAACATGAAAGAGAAAGTTGATGTCAACTCTTCAGTAAGTTATCAAGCATAGGTTAATTGTCACCAGTTGTTATCTTCGTCTGTATTTGTTGTAGCCATGGATTCGAGAGAGAAGATTTGTGAGCAAAAAGGATTATTTTCTTAATCCTGACTCTTACTCAGTTACGTCACTACCAGTTACCAGTCAGATCTCATCTGGAATGGTACATTAAACTGGAACTGATTGTTATATATATTTCTCAGCAAGCAAGAATATTCCATCGATTGATCTTAAAATGAATTGAGATTAGCGAATATCGGATTTGAGCATAGAAGCGAAATTGCGATATGCAGAAACCAATTTTTATTTTCCTTCTTGCTTCCATGCGTGTTTGCATGTGTTTCTCAAATTGACATGATCAAAGGATTTCTATTTTCAGACAAATAATTCACGGTTGCTGCAAAAACTACACTCAGATAAAAAATTAATATTTTAGCATTTACTAATACACTTACAGGATTATATTTGAGATTTATTTAAGAAGCTAATAATGAAAGCCAGTAAAATGTTTTTAATTTCATTCTTTAACTAATACTGAATTTTATGATTATGCAGAGTTTGACGTCAGCAGAGAAGTTATTTAGTGGTAGCGCAAAAGACCATGAAGGTGGATCTAGCTTAGAATTTGAGCCAATATTTGACGACAGCAGTTCAATGGGGCTGATTTGGGTGAAGAGGATAATTTGGTATGCTATTGAAATGCTGTATTATGAAGAGAAATGGGAAAAGGTTGTTGACTTGATTACTAGATTTTGTGCTTTGTCAAGGTATGTTGTCCTCATTAGCTAAGTTTTATTTATCATGAATTAATATTAACAGTATGCTTAAATAGAGGAGATTTTATGGACTGTTTCTCAACATACATGTCGAAAGTACGTCCAAGAAATTGCTGAATTGCAAACGAGGAATCCAGTACATTGGTTCTTGCTATTTTAACATTTAGAGGTTTCTTTGTACCATTGATGCTATTTTTGTCAATAACCACACATTATTCAGAAACGAACTTGGCTAATAGTATTTTTTTGTTGAAATTGCATTTCTTTCTTTCATATGCTTTCCATTGTCAGTGAAAATCATCGTAGATGGAGTCACAAATGGAAAGAAACTTTGAGGATTTGAATTGAATTGAATGCTAAAATACAAAGATCTGCCATTCCGAAATTTATTCATTTGCGCGCTCAGAATGTTTTTAAATGCATCTACTCAAGTTTATTACAAAATTTTTTCTCATTTCTTAAAGGGACAAATTTGGTGACACTCTGCTTCCAGTTTTAATCTTTGCACAACGGAAGATCCAAGATCAACTCAGTTCGCAACCTGGACCACAAAAAGCCCAGCCTCAAATGCTGTTTGATAGAGAGACTGGCATTGCAATTTCTGCTTATCTTGATCCACCTGATGCACCTTCCATTGAAGTAGGAGCTCACATCGATCCTGAAGGGCACAACTTATATGTTCCAAGAGTGGATGGCCTAAAACTTATTTCTGTTCCATTGAATCTCAATGTTAGCTTTGAAAGACTTAATGAAGTTTTAAATGCCAAGCAATATACAGCCAGGGCTTTAGAGCACTGCAGAACATTGGTTCTCCTTTTCCTTGCTGGAAAACAGAATGGTTTGTGTCGTTTGTTCAGTCTTCTTTCAACTCTTCCTTCTTTGTAGACAACATTAATGAATTTGCAGAATGCTGTCTTCATATGCATGATTCTGTTCAATTTTTATAACCTTTTATTTTATAATCAGCACTAATCAACACTAATCAACACTAATCAGCACTAATCAACACTAATCAACACTAATCAGCACTAATCAACACTAACCAACACTAGTCAGCACTAATCAGCATTAATCAACACTAATCAGCACTAATCAGCATTAATCAACACTAATCAGCACTGATCAGCACTAATCAACATTAATCAACACTAATCAACACTAATCAACACTAATCAACACTAATCAGCACTAATAACTGTTGTTTTGCATCTTCACTATTGGTAGGCACGACTGCTAGAGCAAAGCTTTCTCTTGGATCACGTGTTAGTTTCATGGCCAGTCAAGTGCAGCCTCAAGATGCAGTACCGCCGGATCTTGGCCAGGAGTCATTTGAAGATCGAGAAACATTGGAGAAATTTCCGCTTGGAGACAGTCAGCTAGCCATCATAATATCAGCTTATGATAAAACCATTGGTTTGTATCCATGCCATCATTCTCGTGTTACTCAAATCATTCTTAACTCAAGTTTTGATTGGAATACTGTTCAATATTGTTGAAACACATTGTCGCATTGGCAGTTATACTTTTTAGAAATTGTGTAACTTAACTTTTAGAAATACTGAAATATCGAAAAAAAGTTGGATTAGCTGCGCAAGCAATGCATGAACTGGGAAATATAATGTTTAATTGTGACAACATGAGGTAAATATTCTTTCTACGATTTTGTTTTCACACAGCCAAATATTTCATGCTCTATTTTTCCATCAACACTACCATCAGTGATTCATAAAATATTTTTCTGATTCGTAACTTGCAAACTCATTGTCTTGATATCTCATCTGAGAAATTGTTTTGATTGTTAGATCTGCATACAAATGGTGGCTGGAAAGTCTTGACCTTATCCTTAAGAGTAAAGACGCCTTGAAGTCATGGAGAAACTTCATCATGCCTGAGAATTCAATCAGAAGATGTAAACATTTGTTGGATCATTGTGGTATATGGGGGTGTCTGTTTGGCGCTGTCGTAGCATCTAAGATTGCTAGGTATATGTTCATGATACTTTCTCTTTTCAACGGTTGAGTATCATTTTGCTGCAAGACTTCAGTAAACATTTTAGTTTTTTGTTTTTTACTGTAGTATTTATATTTGTTCTAGGTATGTTCATACATTGGATCTTGGAATGCGATCTGAGCTGTGTCAATTAGCTGCTGCACTTTTTCAGGTAATACTTTGATGTCTATATGCCCTTATTTAATGCTCAAATAATTATTGAATGGTCCTAACGAACTTTACTATGAAAGACTGTATTACGCAACACACACAAACACACACACACAGACACACACACACACAAACACACACACAGACACACAAACAAACACACACAGACACAGACACACAAACACACACAGACACAGACACACACACACACACAGACACAGACACAC
>WIPJ01000994.1:123233-143861 GCA_018155075.1 Cassiopea andromeda
ATATATATATATATATATATACACATACATATATATATATGTATATTTATATTTTTGCTTATATATATAATTATGCACACGCACATATATGTGTAAGTCTCTGTTTGTAAAACTATGAATTTGTCTTAGCCAATACTCAGATAGAAACAACTAAATTATTCATAGTAAATACTGCTCTCAGAAAGCATTGAACCACGCTCCTTTGTGTGATGATCTGTGAAAAGTTTGCTGATATAGTTGGTTCTTATTTTACATTTTCTCTTGCTGCGTAGCCAAAACTATGCTTGTTAATTCGATGTTGTTGTGATTCAGGGTTTGTTGCTGAATACCGTTGAAAAGATTGTGTCTGGAGTTAAATCACGAATAGAGGATGACGCAATGGCAGGAGATAGAGTTAGTAAGTATTGCAATCAAAAATCATGAGAGATTTATGGCATATGGTAGTTGATATTGTATAAGATGATCGCGTGTAATTTCAATCCACTTGAATGTCATTAAAGATGCATTCCATGCCTGGAGACACGTTCGATCGCACATGCGCGTGTCCACGCACGTGCAGAATCACCGGCACAAGCGAAAAATCGCCCTTGCAAACATCATAATCAACCGTGCAGTTGTACATGCAAAGTAGGAACGTCGTTTTCGCAACTGCATCTCTATTGACTGTTAGCGTCTGCTTTCATAACTCTGCTTTATAATGTTTTATTCTAAATGAGACATTTGAGATGATTTAGCAACAAGAAACTCTGTATTTTGGACACACGAATCTTGGATCGCACATGCAATTGCAATAACTAAGAGCAACCGCTCACGTAGATAAGAGCACACCTGTGAATTGACGCTCTTGCACCAATATCTTCCGATTGCCAGATGGGCGGTTTTCACGCCCAATTGGGCTTGTTTTTTGGTCGCTTTGCGGGCTTTTCCTTTGGGCGGTTGTGCGGTTTTTGGGCTGGTTTTAGGATTCTGACTTTTATGCAAGATTTTGAATCAACAAATGATTACATACGTTTATGAGAAGCACGAACGCAATGTCTTGCAAACTAATTTATAAGAAACGCGTGTGCAATTTTAATAAGAAACTGGGTTGCAGGAAACCGAATCATAGAAACCCATGAAATGTGAGAATCCCAAGGTACAATAAGAGAGAATTCATGACAAGTCAGATGCCTATTACTTTTGTTTCGAAAATGGAACACTGATGTCGTTGCAATTTATGCGACCCTAACCCTATATGGATGTTGATTGAAGGCACATGCATAAAATTGCGATGTGGGCGCGTTTTGGGCTGTTTTTCCGTTGCTTTGGGCGTGTTTTGGGCTGCTTTTGAAGTGGGATTTTTGCAGAAATGTAGAATATCATTTGGCAACACTGTCTTCGAACCATGAACTGCAGATGCGCTACTCTCTTGCTACTTTTTATTACTTTCTTTTTTTCTTATTATTTATTTTCATACTTTGATGATTTCAATATTTCTCAGTCGTTCTACCTTTTGCCCTTGCTTATTTCAAATCATGCTGAAAAATCAAGATAAGATGAAAAATGGTAGAAATTATCTTGCTTCTATGAAATTTTTTGCAGATCCAGTTAGTCTCTCAGCTGAAGATTTGCAATTGCTTTGTCAATGTGAGTTAGAGCTTGCTACAGTAGCTGATCAACGTCTTTTGACAATAACAGCAGCAAGACATATTGTCGCGATAATGAAGAAGATTGAAAAAGCATCTTCTCTCGAAGATAATGAAGTTAATGAGTATGAATTTACTTTTATCTTATTTTATATTTCATGTCATGTTTTATATGGTTCCATGTTTATTATCTCGTAGTTTCATTGTATTCTCTTAATTTAAAATATTCTCTTTGTGCATATAGTGATTTGCAAAAATTGCCATGGTCAACAACAATGGTGTATCCTGAAAGAGGTATACTACACTCGGATCCAGACATAAATATTGATGCTCGACTTTGGTTAACATTAAGATTAGAAGTTGCTAGATTGTTGGGTAGCCTTGTTAAGGTACCAGTTGACGATCAATCAAAAATGGCCGACAGCATGATTGGAACATTTGAATACCACATAGATCAAGGGTTAAAAGAAGCGGATGCTTTTAATGACAGGGAAACGATGTGTAAATTGAAGATGATGTTGGCTCAGAATTCTATTAGGTGTGGGGAAGATGTTAATCAAATTGTCATGGATCTAAAGGTACTGAATAATTTATTTATCATTTTGCCATCAGAAAGTCATACGATTCTCTTCGTCATCTGACTTCACATATTGACAAACTTTATAGATTATACTCTATCTTAAGTAGCATACTATTTCTCAGAATCTTATAGAAGACATCAGTTTATTGCCGTCAATGCCCTTCGATTTGCGAGTCATACTCCTTGAAGCGAAGTTACTCAGTTACGACCTTCAAGCTTTGAATGGATCATTTGTGCTAGAGACTGTTACTTCCGATTACAAACAGCTCTTTCACGAAGTTCTCAATGAGGTAATCATTGATTTTTGCTCCCATCTAAATTTGTTCTTGCTCCTTGTCTTTTGAATATTCTACCTAAAACAATTACTCTTCACTGCGCAATAATTAATTTCACTTTGTTGAGATACTTTTGTTCAAAAGTTTTTCCTTACAAGTTTTGCTATTATCATCAAAATTTCAAATGCCTTTAATTTTGAAACTTTGTCTTTGATATCTAGAAAAGGCACTTTTCCGTTCTAGATCGTTTTTCTTGGAAATGACATTAATTCTGAGAAGGATACCATTGCTGTGCCATTAGCCAACATCTACGATCCACTTCTTGCTCACTCTGTTGCTCTCCAATTGCGAATTGGCAAATGCCTAGCTTTGCAGATAGAAAGCCAAACCATGGATGCGGATTCCTGTGCAAAACTATTACTTCACATTGATGGAATGTTGCATGATTCATTGCAGATCTATGAAAAATTAGCAATGGAAGTTCCATCTCTTGAGACTGAAATTTTGTTTATAAGAGGCAAGAAGCAAATATTTAAAATCCCAGTGCATTTGCTCGTGGCTTTTACCGCCTACTCCATTTTTTACCTAATATTTTCAGCAATTCAGATTTCCTAAACTATTTTGTTCACATAATTTAATTCCATTAATGCTCTGCTCTATGATATCTCTGATACCATTTAATTTCTTGTACAAAATTTTCATAATATAATTTAGGAACATTGCTGGAGACACTTCTTGATCTGAAACTTATTTTTCATTATTTCTCTCCTTGTTGGTTTGCAGGTCTGCTGATGCGACAGCTTTTTGATATCGAAAAAGTGGAACTGAAAGATGCCATGGAAGCATTGATCGATGCTGTAACAGTACAAAGAAAGCATACACCAAATCTCAGGTGATTTTTAGTGTGAATTTTAGAGTTACATTTGATATGCTTGAGAATTGCAAGTGGAATCACTAAACATTTAAAAGAAGTCATACATAATTTTGGATGATTTAGATCTAGCTTTCTTCCTTCAAATTTCTGGATATATACTGAGTAAGCTGCTTTTATTTAAATTGGTACAGATGTCATGTTTTAGTAGAATAAATTCAACGAGCTCATTCACTTAGGACTATGTATTTCCATGCAGCGTTTTACGATGCATTTACCAAGAGATCGCCTTGTGCTATATGAAATTCAGCAAAATAATGGAAGCAGATTTTCTAAAGATGGACAAACAGCGACAAATGGAAGAGAGTGACAAGGAACGAGATGGATCAGTTAGCACTGGGAGGTCAACTTCACAGTCACAAAGTCCATCAAAG
Source organism: Cassiopea andromeda (assembly GCA_018155075.1). NCBI lineage: Eukaryota > Metazoa > Cnidaria > Scyphozoa > Rhizostomeae > Cassiopeidae > Cassiopea > Cassiopea andromeda. Next base: position 127,019 of record WIPJ01000994.1, read on the forward strand.
CAAACACTACAGCAACAAAAGCAGCTTCAAGCTAAACGCGAGAAAGAGGCTCGTGTAAGAGAGAAATATCGACAGAGCATACGCAAAGCAGCTTGGGTAGCTGTAAGAACTGCTGGTGCAATTGCGAAAGCGCAAAAGAAGTTTGAATACATAGCATCAGAATCTGTTGAATTATCAGATGAGACTAGTGAACTGTCTGTGCCAGATTTTGCGCTTTATGAGATTCTGAAAACTGATGCTGTATTGAAAGACAGTGAAAGTGGATGCACTGTGAACAGTGGTATAGTCCGGGTTCAGAATCGCTTTGGAAAAGCAGATATGTACGGTTTTTCATGGTCACATGTCATTACTTACACAAGAGCATTGAAAAAACAAATAAGTTATGCTGGAATGGGACTTGGAAGTTCCAAAATGAACCTTCGCACTGCGTTTGGGTCGGAAAAACACGCCCTAAAAATGGCGGTGATGCACAACTTTTTGAAAGAAAGTTTGGCTATTTATGAAAAAGAATGCTGCCCTATATTGCCAACGGACTTTTTGCTAAGTCAATTGAATACTGCTTTGCAAACATTGCCGTCCATAAATGTTACAGTCGAAGCTGAAGATTTAGAAAGCAAGCGAAAGGACAAAGAATCAAAAGTTGAAGGAACACCTAAAAAGGAGACTGAAGGTACAGATTGTAACCCAAATTCCATTATCAATTAGCATATCTTTGAAGAGAATCAACAAATACTAATGTTACATAGGGTAGCATTACTTCTATCAAATCAAGTTTATTTTTTATTTCGTATTTAACACAATTTTTGCTAAGTTGCAGGGGAATACTCCATGACTTTACCACAGCATGAAAAAGCGGCAACATTCTTTTGACATACTTAAAAATCTTTTTTCGTCCGGCACTCATCAGAGTATGAAAACGTCGGATAGTGAGCTAAAGGTTAACCGCAATATATATCCAGACTCAAAACCCAATCTTGTGTAGACAAAAAGATTTTGTATTCTCATTTGGACTCTTCAAGTAAGCAATGGTGATAGGTTCTAATTGGCCCCAGGTGTGACCAATTAGACGTCTCCTATCACATTAACTGCATCTGGATATATATTTCGGTTAACCTTTAGGTCACCATCCGACGTTTTCATACTCTGATGAGTGTCGGACGAAAAAAAGCTTTTAAGTATGTTAGAAGAGTGTTGCCGCTTTTTCGTTTTGTGGTAAAGTTCTGTAGTACCAACAGACTATTAAAATACTCCATGAAGTCAGATTTGATTCTGTTAGGGCCACACCTCTCTTTGTTTACTTTATTCTATTAGGCAATCTTTGCTCATTTTATTCATGTTTCGATATCTCATTTTCTCAATGTTTATTGATTAATCTAAATATCTTTTATTTTTCAGTGGGAAAAGATCCATCTGCAGAGGTCACAAAAACTATTGGTAAAGTTGCTGATCGTTCAGATCGCATCCATTCACGGGACCCTTTCCAAGCAAGTGATTACGAGGTTTCTTTTCAATGGTATCATGCAGAACTATCAATGGGCAGCCAGACTACTCTACTGTATGCTATGAATAGCAAAGCTGCCTCGGTCTCAGATAAACCAGCCACATTTGCAAGCATTGTGGGCGTTGATTCTTTAGGGATCACAATGCCAGCAGACCTACATCACAGCCTTACTGAACTTTTCCATGCAGCTGAGAGTGAACTCAGCCAAATGCCAGGTGAGTTAGTAAACTCTCGCTCAGTTTCTAAGTGGTAATATGGATAGGGTCGTAGGAAGCATGCAAAAAGTGGGGGACCACATGCATTTAGGGGCACCCTCACAAGCAAAGAGGACAACTATGTAAGTTGAAAGGGAGCAATTTGCATACAAATTTGTGAAAAGTGGGGACAGATGCTCCCTTTGCACTCCGGTTCCTGCGTCCATCTTAATAGCAAAATAAGCTGAACACGACGCATCAAATCACTTGTATTTAATGCATCTGTAATTATGACAAATTGCTATGGTGACGAGAACACATTCAGAATCCCAAAAGTAAAGTTTTGAAACTATTCTTTCCAACGCAAACATTGCATCAAATTCAAGGACTGCGAACAAAATTTGAGAAAGATTCACAATCATGAATTCTATCCATTGCCATAAAAGTCATAATTGTTATTACTAGGGTGAACTTTTTCAAAAGCCTTTGCAGAAGATGCTAAAATGAAGACAGTCATTGTGTCTTTCCTTGCAGGAACTTTATCAAAAACTGCCGTTGCTGTACAGGCTGTCTCCTCCTTCGCTTCGTTGTCACCAACCCGCAAGAAGAAACCAATGGGTATTAAACCAATATCCGTGGAACAAGACAAGGAGGACCAATTGAAGTCACAAAGTAAAGGAATACTGGATAAGATTCATCGAGCTTTTGAGAAACCTGAAAGTCAGGTATAATTCATGCTTGGTTTTCCTATATTTTATGATAACGAAATTTGTACCAGGGTGATTTCTAGTCATTTTTTTCTGCAACTTCCGTAGCTTCCAACTCGCGTGGACTTCAGCTGATCTCTTTGTTTTCATCTTTTCCTAGTCTATTGTCATTTACTGTCAGACTTTCATTTCCATCCTTTCTGGAACTCTCTCTTGCTTTCAGATATTAGTATTTCTCATTTCTAGCTTTGTTATTACTCAACTCATACATTTCCTACCCTTTCATCAACCTTCCATTCGTTGTTTTATAATTTTCTTCCTTTTTCAATGTTTACTCAAGCTTCATTCAGCAATTTTCATTTTTTGTTCTAGGATGTTCAGTTCGATGTGACGGTTCAAAACATTTCTTGCTTGGAGAAACTGTTTAATCCTAATTATGGGAACCTTTTAAAAACAAATGAAGCCTTTTTCAACTGGGTTCAAAACCTCTTAATTGGAAAGTAACAGATATCTAAGTTTACCCAGAATAATCCGAAGTTGCACACATGACTTATTAATTTTGTTTTAAAACGTAGTTGGTGAAATTTCGTCAAAAACCAGCAATTTGTCGGTTTTGCTTCTTCTGTGAAAATTTACTTTTCATTTTGTAATAGCTGGCAACGCGTTGCAATGGCCTAAACAGCAAATTTGCCGTAGAGGCGAAATTCAGGTGGCTCCTCAAACCTAAATGTCGGGGGGCTCATAAATTGACCCCCTGTTCTATTTCAGAGCCATAATATAATGATGCTATTTGCAGGGAAACGGGGGAGCACCTAGGGGTCATACATATATGACATCGGCAAAGAGGGGGGGTTCACTGAATGTAAGACTTTTTAAGACGCTGCAGAGGAGGAAGGAGTCTTTGAGAATTTAGGCATCCACTCCTTAGTGTTTATTTTCTCCTATTTGCAAGGGGTTAACATAGAATACAAATAGAAGCGTAGTACTTCAACGGCACTACTATCACGATAGCCTTCGATATGTCATTTAACGATCATTCCGCTGAAGCGAATTTCTAGATTTCCGAAATGATGCAAAACAACCTATTTTAGAGACACTCTTTATTACAGGTCAAACATCTCCGTCGATCGTTTTGATTATTTGTGGTATGGGAGGGGGGGAGGTAAATAATTTATACCTCCTAAGGATGGGGGTATAAAGAGTTAAAATATATCCGACAAGGGACAATGGGAAGCAAATACTGCCAACTTATTTAGATATCACACATGTATGCTCTCCTATCAGTACTTTTATCAAGTCTGAATAATTTCTGTCTCTTGTTCATCTCCGCAGTTTCAAGTAATTTCTATGGGTACTCGTGAAGGCAACATAACGCACGTCACATTTTAAAGCATAAATGTTAAGAATGTAAAGAAAATGATCAAAGAAAAAGCAAATTACAGAAGCATATTAAATGCAACTATCAATATATAACCAATGAAGCAATAGTGTGATAGTGAATGGATGATTTACAAATTGTATTTAGAAATAAGAAAAGTCTACCCTATAAGTCTTGCCCAATTTATCAATAAATTCAGCAAATAGAACTGGATTCAATAATGGGCTTGGTTCTGCGCAATAGAAATTTGACGCATCTTCCTTATATGGATGCAAGACAGTTTTATAGTTTTGAAGAATGATGTAAATCCAAAGGTGATTGATTGTTAGGGAGTGTCAATTAAATGCAGCAACAGCTTTTATGGCAGCATCTTCAAGATTATCTGCAGTTTCAATCAACATGCCACTTGAATCCAATATTCTTCTTGCTTCTGTGACATTCGTTCCTGTTGCATTGATGAGAGATAATGAGGTCAATGCTTTTGAAACCATGCAAATTTAGAAAATATAATCTATGGTGATAACGACATCACAAGTTAATTAATTTTTGATTTAGCTAGCAATATATCAAGCCATTCATTCATTTATGTGGCTAATTGGAGGGGGGAAGGAAGCTATCAAAATCAGCAACTATACAGAGGAAATAATGTGCAAGGTCACTGGCAGATAAACAGTTTTTACATATATGGCAGGCTCCAAAATAAGTTACTTTCACAGACAACCATTCATTCATAAAATGATAGATCTATAATCACCTATTCAGTGAATTAACCACTTAATTGGTCAATTGAGTAAGCCAAGAAACAAGAAGCAAATATATTGAAAAAAGTCAAAGAGAGAAAAGCTGAATTACCTTCAAGGCGGACAATAATTGGCACACCCAGATCGAGACCAGCATTTGCTTTTGTGATTCCCTTTGCAATTACAGCACAATCAACGATGCCACCAAATATATTAACAAGGATTGCCTTTACCTGAAATTCGAAACTTTGCTTTGTATCAAAGGACAGAGATTTAAGAGTGGGATGTCTAAGTATGATCACATTTCGTTCCCTAGAGTTCTTCATAAAATGATTTATAACAAAAATATGATGCAAATAATGATGCATATTTTTCAGAAGCTCCAACACCCATACGTTGCCAAAATGCTTCCTCAAGTCTGGAGTTTCTAGCATTCTAGCGAGATTAAGAAAATTAGAAAACATAAAATGTAATAATCAATAAAATTATGATGTGATGGAACAAATAGGTGCCATATTTGAAGTGGCGTCACGTGAACTCTTTCTGGGAGGGGGGCTGTAAAGCAATAATTTATCAACAGAAACGATAAAGCTGTGAATTTGCGAACAGGAGCTGTTTTTTAGCAACAGCTCATTACTTTTATGAGATGAGTGGATGCTAGAAAGGGCCTTTTCAACACTATATTGACTACGTCTTGCCAAAGCATGCAGCCATATACCTACGTAAGGCATTGAACTTGAGGTAACTGAAGGATGGGGGCGTGACCCCCATACATCCCTTGCTAGCTACGCCACTGCACATTCGAGTTCAGTACATAAAAGTCAGCAAGAAACACTTGCTCCTTTTAAAGGGGCAAAAATTGTTGGCTTGCGTTATCAATCTTATGTTGTATTCATAACTGAGGAAAGTCGAAAAGAAAATTTGTCAAATAAATACTCTAATCATCACATGAAAACCTAACTTTACCAAATACAGCCCAGATTTGCAACTTTACAAAGCATTTTCATTTAGGAAATATAAAAAAGTTCATATCTTTGCCAAAAACGAGGAAAATGCAACATGAAAATGAGGCACGGTTCTAAAAGCGGGAAACAAGCGTACACGACAGTTGCATAGAATAAATAATATCAAAATGAAGAAGGCTCGCTACTTATTGTCATTCCTAACATTTCAGAGTTTTTCTGCAGGTAAGCATTATTTCTGTATGAACCTGTAGGTTGTTATAGTCATGGTAGGCCTAATAGAGACTAATTGTTGTTAGCTGTGGGGACAATAGGCCTACATATCCCACGCACAACAATTCAAATATCATGAACTGGCAAAAAACTCATAAGATTGGACACCAAGTCCGTGAAGAATAACATGTTTGCATTAAGTTTGAAGTTTTTTTGAGAGGCCAGTAGGGAATTTATTTGGCAAAGACCAAAAGAATGATCACTAAAAGTGACAAAATATACACCTTTGGCAAATTAAAAATTTTGTATTTCCCTAAACAGTAGGGTCTGCAATACTATAATGATAGAAAAGAGGGTTGACTATGTTTTCTTGAGGTCATTCCAAATGTCACAAAGGTTTATCTGCAGGTAATAATTATTTCTGTATGAAATTGTAGATTGATACAGTCATGGTAGGCCTAATAGAGACAAATGGTGCTCAAACTTGCTTTAACATTGAAATAGACACCAAATTATTGTACAATAAATAAATACCATTCTATCATTTTAAAAAATCGATGTTATCCCAGATAGCTCACCTGTGCCATTATTTAGGCCACACCTTGAAATGTGCTTTCAGAAAGTTTGATTGACAGGCTGAGACTAGATTTCTTGACATATTTATTTAAAAACTGGTTATTTTCAAGTGCCTATTGCAATATCTAGGAAGAACAACCAAAGAATTTCCTGAACCTAATGCTGTGAACCTTTGCAGGTTGAACAATCTCTGATCAGGGCCATACTGCAATGTAACTATTGCAAACTGGCACAAGCAGAAATGTTGGTGTAAACACAGCAATCTGCAACAAAAATCTGAAGGGCTGACTTGAGCAGTTCATGTAGGCCTACCACAACTTTCCTCGAATGGAAGCCATGAGCAAACCTCTTTTGCATTCCCCCCTTGCTACCTTTATCAATAAGGAAAATAAAATTCCAGATTTTAGTTGCTCTTGAATTGGTTCATGTGTGTCTATAAAAAATTCTGGTAGCAGGTTCTTAAGAGACCAGACATTGCATTCTAAGCCTGATTCAAATCAAGAGCTTCATTTCCAATACTGATAAATAGAGAATGTACTCATTTCAGTTCTGCTAATCAAGCCTCTAAAACAAATAATGCTGTTGCAAACATAACAATACTACTAAAAAATTAGTACTCTATTTGTGATCCAAATCATTAGATATTCATCATTCAAATCTTGAGCTATAGGTAAGAAGAAAAAATCCAAAGTGATGTGGGTCACATCAAAATAAATTTTAATCCACTACAAACTAGCTAACAAAATTGTGGATCAGCTATTCAATTTTTCTAGCTATATCTAGTCCCAACCCATACTTTGTATATAAAAATTAATTATCAAATGAAAGAAATAAAATTAATTAGTGAATTTTGTAACTTTTCCTAACTTTACACATCACATAATGATTCAAATGCAAACAAGATCTTCCTACCCTTTTATCAGATGTGATAATTTTGAAAGCTTGGAAAACTCCATCTTCTCTAATTCCTCCACCCAGATCAAGAAAGTTGGCTGGGTTACCACCATGCAGTTTGATAATGTCCATTGTTGCCATAGCAAGACCAGCACCATTTACTGAAATGTGAAAAATATTAAGAGTACCATACACAAAAATGATAAGATAAGACTAGGGTAACATACCATCAGACAAGAAAAGTATATCCTGATTAAGTAGAATCAGTTTTTATCTTTCTGCTTCCATTTAAGATAAAAATCACCCCCATATTTCCTCAAGTTTATAAATCTAATAAAACCAGGCCTCAATGAACATGTAATTTGCATCAAATTTGAAATAAGCAAACTCCTGGTGTAATCAAACATGAAGAAGATAATTCATCATTTGTACTCTACTTAGCACTAGATAAGGTCACATAACATAAAACTGTCAAAACTAAAGGAAGATGAATGGTCCTCTGAGTACATAAAAATAGGTGCAAATACAAAACTCACCAAGACAAGCAATATTGCCATCCATTCCAATATAACTCAAGTTGTATTTTGCAGCCTGTACTTCTCTTGGGTCAGTCTCTGCTTTATCATCCATATCAAAAATTGGCTTCTGTCTGAATTCAGCATTGTCATCAAAGTTGATTTTCGCATCAAAACATACAACTAAACAAGTGACAAAATAATAAACTTCTATGTTCTTTTATCCTGACTAAAAACAGTACATAAATAAGATTTCTGTTCAGCAAAGCTGAGGATATTAACATGTTTGTGTCTTCAAATTAGAAATGCAGTACTTTGCTAAAAAGAATGTCAGTTCTATCACAATGGAGCAAACTATGTGAATAGCAGCTATAACAAAAAATTAAATCTTATTCAGCACCTACTCCATCTGTCATTAACTCATATAAGTTTTTGCTGCCACTGATATAAAAATCAAAAAAAACACTAATGCAACATCAGCTTTCAAAGAGACAGTCTTACGATGAATACAGAAAAATATTTGCTTTTACCTTGTCCGTCTGGTGTCTCTCCAAAAGGATTCACCTCAACTTGAGTTGCATCAACCCCAATAAAAAGATTATACAATCGCTTGATCTGTAAAGCTGCATGTCCAGAAAGTTCCTCATTAAATCCAAGATTTCCTGCCAGTCGCAATGCTTGCTCATTTGTCAGCCCTGCCTCAATATCAATTGCCTCCTTGAAGGAAGAAAATGATGCAACATAAGGTATTTGATGACAAATCTGCTTACAACATCAACCTACTACAGTATGTTCCAGGAGAGAAAATTATTGAGCTAAAACTAGTGAAGTAATGAAATAAATTTCTCTCCTGGAGCATACTGTAGTAGGTTGGTTTGGGCAGATTTATCATTTTCAGGTTGAGATAATGATTATAGTATTGTCATGACAATAATACAATCATTTTCTCAAACTGAAAGTGGTAGCTATTATCAATAACAAGATGATTAATGCACCAATAGTGTACATTCTACTTAAAATATAATGCATAGTCACCAATATAATGATGTAACACTTTGTGACACATAGTAAGTCAAGCAATTAAACATACTTTGAATATTTTATCAGGGAACTTCTCAGCGACTTCTTCAATATCCATTCCACCTTCAGGGCTGGCAACAACTACAGGCCCATTTGAATCCCTGTCCATCAGAATTGCTAAATATGTTTCTCTTGCAATATCCAATGCTTGGGCTACTGTTATCTAAAATAACAATCAAATATTAAATAGCATGTAGCATATTAAATAGCATATTAATATTAAATAGCTAAGTATATTCAGTTTACAAATAACTAACAAAACAAAATTCAAAAGTAGCTACAAACAAAAAAATAAGGAATTATTAAGCATAGTGAATAAAAACCAAAACTTAAAAATCATACATAATTTGTTTACTACCTTCTGAACAAGAACTCCTTCTTCTGGTGTCTGTTTTGTAACTAATCTATGGCCAAGCATACCCATAGCAAATCCTTCCACATCTTTTGGACTGAAAGCAGAAACTAAATTAGGACTCTACTTAACAATACAACTGAAATAACACATTTTAATGCCTCCATGGCTCTTCCTTTCACTGATTCTGCATGACAGACAAAAATAAGCAACAACAATGCTGAAGAAAATTAAAATGCAAAACCTTAAAACCCTTTCCATGATATGAAGAAATGTCAAAAATCTCCAACAATAATGAATACATACTTTGTGGTTAAATGTACTCCTCCCTTTAGGCCACTTGAGAAGGTCCCCTTTCCTCTTCCACCAGCTAATATCTGTGCCTTTATTACAAGCTCTTTGACACCTTGGACTTGAAGAAATCAAAATATACATACTTAACTTGTGCACTGAGACAATTTTCACTTGAATCATGAGTAGTTTTCAGCTTGGGTATCTCCCAGACTGGAAACTATGAATAATGTGCATGGGATTTGTTTCATGGCCTAGAAATTCCACAGCTCCAGGTAGCTTGGGTGAGAATTTTGGGCGGCTGAGAGTACGGAGTAATGTACAAAATTATCCTGCTAAAAGAATTTTGGACAGCTGGAATAATCGATCTCTAAAAACTGTGTAGCTGCAACTGCCACTAGCAGTAGCTGTGCAGTGGAGAAGTCCCCCAATCAAGGCAAAAATTCCAATCTGGAGTACTTCAGAGGTATGATAATAGCAAATCAATGCAATTGTGGAAAGGCAGCGCATTAGTTGGTACATAAGTTGGTTATAAGTTGGAACAAAAGTTGGTACAGAATTTGATACATAAGTTGGCATAAATGTTGGTTATAAATTGGCAAAACTTACTCAAATGATGTGCAGAGTCAACAGCTTCTTGGACAGTAGAAGCAACTTCAAATCTTTGTATGTTTACACCATATCTCGCCATTAATTTCTTACTCTGATATTCTTGTAAATTTAAATATCTCTTCTGCACAGTACCCACCATTCCAATCTGGATTTGAGCAAAAAGGAAAAAATCAAATGGGAAACAGTTTTGGTTCTAAATGACTAGTTTACTGTCACAATAATCTTTAATCCATGAAATCAGCACTGTCGCCAATCGCATCAAGATGATCAAACATCAAATCATTGCACACGATGCAAATCACTTTGATCGAATTCAGGTGTCAAAAGACTTTTTGAACATGGGTCATGCAAATTAGCACGTGGTCAACTGAATTGTAATTCTTTTTTCTCAAACTTCATGTCTTTTAGGAAAGCGACTACCTAAATATAGAGTAATCAGGTGGAATAGCTACCTGTTTTTTGCATAATGAGCCATAGCTCGCAATCAAGGCTCGCTTTCCAGCTTGCAAACCAAAACGCCCAGATGTTGATATAGACGCCATCTTGGAACCTTCCCCAAGTGCTGTACGTCTTCAACCTCACATTTGTTTTGGAGGAGAAGAATCGAAAAGAGGCTAAGTGCTGTAGAACCCCGATCACGTGACGATTATTGCATTCGAAGAAACATTTGAGGCTGGTGTACTAATTGGAGATTTGATAGTTTTGTACTTATCGTATTGAATAAGAGTTGTTCAGCCAACAGGCTACTAATTCTACATCAGAGGTGCATAGGCTGTGTAAAAAAAAACTTTGTTTTTTTGACGTCACGCGTATTATGTAGGCGTTGACCATTACCGCCAGTGGCCTAGACAAGTTACATGTAAAGGGAGTGCTGTCGGATGGCTTGCAGTTCTTAACATAAAGAAAGTTGATGAGGAAAAGGACGATCATCTCTGTAAAATTTTGTATCGGTGAAAAGAAATTGAAGGATTGTTACTGTATACCTTTTTCTTGCTTTGCATTTTGGCGATAACGTGAACTGGAAAAGGATGGGCCTTGAATCTCGTTTGACTGATTGACGTGTTATATCAAACTGGCCTCATCGAATTATCAATCAATGGCTGATGCCTATGGTTCATCAGGTCATTTACCATTGTTTGGTCCGGATAGACCAAAGGTAACAATATTGACTATCATTTGTAATGTGAAGCCTTTATGAAAATCTAGTCCTATTTCCCATTCATTGTATGGTAGAGGATTCTAATTTTCCTTTTTGCATGATTCTCTAAACCACAAAGTGTTGTTACTTTTTCCACAAGAAATAATCCCATTTCCTGTAATCATTTTAGGAAAGGTATATCAATTATACTCTTGGTGCATTTGCATCTGTTGCAGTTTTGGTAAGAGTTTATTTTGTCCAGTTCAAATGTATCATTCTTATCAGTTGTGTTGAAATGTTGAGTGTACCTTCTTTAGTAGCAAAGCAATATATTTCATACTGTTTAGTGTTTCATAATTATATCATGTGAAAGTGAAAGTCATATGAGATCCATTATGCATATCAGCATACAGTGAGAACATATCATGAAAAAGGAATTACTTTATCAGCTTCTTAGCTATTGCAAGTTAAAGTGCTTTTGAATAAATATTAGTAATATTTCTCATTTTTATCTTTTTTTCTGCTTTGCCAACTTGCTGCAATATTTTTTCAGGCAACAGCAATAAGTGCCTTTGCTCATCCATTTCCACCAAACCCAGTTCATGTCTTCTTTGCGTGTGTCATCATTCTTAACTCAATCTCAAATGGCTTACTGGCAAGTATTATTTAGAATTACTTAAATTTTAGTTCCACATATGATAATATAGTTTTGATCCCATTTGATCAGGTCCTATCATAAGCTTTGTTGCATTAATACAGAGACACCCATCACCACATTGGCTGTTTGGAAAAGTTTTTATGATACTAGCATACCTTGGCTGTGTCTTTAAGTAATTTAAAAGTTAAAAGATTCACAATGTATAGAAGCTCATGGTTGAAGAATCTGGTGTTATTGTCTTCCTTTTGAAAAGTCATAATCATGTTTTATACCAAGACTCATATTTGATGTGTTAGACATTTGAGTATGCTTGCCTTATTGTGTGTAAAGAGAAATTCAAAACTAGTTTACTGATTGGTATTTAGATTTACGTCCTGCTTTTTTATTTTACTTTTCCAAGTAGTACATGATATGTTGTTTTCTTTTAGATTTATTGGTACAGAGAGGGAGATCTGGATCCAAAGTTTAGAAATTTGATTTATTATAATACCCTGGTGACAATTCTGTTATGCATTGTTGCTTTTATAATTATATTTAGAGGTAGTTAATATACTATCTTTATAATTATTTCAAAAATGGTTAGCTAGCATGGGACTTTATTTGATATACATACTAGATGTAGGAAAGTTCAAATCCAACTTGAAACTGTTGATTTTTTACTCTGCATATAAAGGGACTAGGAATCAATAAAGCTCTTTTATATCAAGTGAGCTGTAATTTTGGTTATATTTATGTTGCTAGTTTTGAGTTTGTAATTAATGTAATTAACTTCAAGGAAACTTGAATAGGGAGTCTTAAAGGGGGCATCATCCTTCCTACCCTTGAAGTGCAGGGACAGAGAAAGTGCAAAGGTTCCCTTTCTATCTTGCCTTTCTATCTTGTCCTTTAGACACTTAGATAAGCTACAGAGGTGAGTACTTTCACTGCATAAAAAGAGCAGCTTTACATCTTTTCAATTTCAGAATGTGATTTTGAAGAGCATTTTAGAAACTTCTTGTCTTTTAGCTGTAAGCTGGAATTTGAAGTTTTTATTTGTTAAACAGTGCAAATGCCTTCCTCCAGAATTCTTTCCCCTTGACCAAACATTGCTCTTGCACCTCTGATTTTTTGTATACCTGTCATTTTGGGTAGAAAGCTAAATGTTTTTTAAAAGAAACTCGCCATACTCAAACAGTTTAACTCTTGTATATTGGCACCTTTTCATTTGCTGAGTATTTTTCAACTCATTTTCCTATCAGGTTTTAGCCTTTGTGTTATGGTTTAATTTAATGTGTTATGTCAAACATTTTGTGGAAGTGAAAAGATTATTATTGATTTTGCCAATTAGATTTTACTTATTTTGCTAGCAACATGTAATGACTTCTTTTTATTCGCATTTTTTTACTACATATGGTTAGTTTTGAACTGGGATGCCAGATTGGAATTTTTGCCTTGCATGGGGAACTTCTCCCCTGCATACATCAGGCACGATTGTAGCTGTGCAGTTCTTGTAAAATGATTCCTCCAGCTATGCAAAATTCTTCTAGCAAGACAATTTTATACATTACTTTTTACTCTCAGCCATGCACGCTCAGCCACTCAAAATTTTCACCCAAGCTACTTCAGCCGCACAATTTCTATGCCACAAAACACATCCCTGACACATTTTTCAATCTGTGCAATCTAGCAGAAATGCAGTATGAGAGTGTTGTAGGTTTTGTTGAAACACCTGTTCCGTGTGACTTTTGGGCAACTGACCGCTGCAAAGGTGTGTAGAGCTAAAGCACCTCAAGCAAACTGTTGGTTCCAGCATCAATGCTAGGTGTTCACAGTTACGTCACGCTTAGCCATTTTGGTTTCGTCACATGACCATACTTTCCACAAGTCAATATGTGAAGGAGCGTCTATTCCTAGAAGCTCGCGTGCTTACAAAATGGCAGCAAATGTTGTTGATCCTTCCTCCCTATCGAACGTAGCTGATTTTAAATGTAAACACATAAATTGGAAAATAGATGTTGATTTTCCATCAAAGATCTTAAGATGTTCTGCAAGTCTAGAGATGGAATGTTTGACAGCTGAGACTCAAAGTCTAGTAAGTGCTTGCGGTATTCCGTACTCACCAGTATTTGCACAAAGTAAGCAAAATAGCTAACTTAATATTGTTGATTTAATGCCTCTACGATTGCTTCATGCTTTGAAGAAGAACTTTGCGGATTTTCTGTAATGCATTCTTACAACAATTCCAAGAAAAAGACTCTGCAACAGCAGCATTTGTTGAATGGATAGGTGATAGGAGTTACAGCCAATAATTAATTTTGTGTCCAGGACATTTCATATCTAGTAGATATGAAATGTCTTGGACACAAAATTAATGGTACCTAAACTACAGCTATTTTCCTATTTTCAGACGCTTGATACGAAGGGGCTGATAATTCATGAAGTTTTCATGTCGGATTCTAGTGAAGAATTAGAGTACACAATTGACAAGGAGATTGCTCCATTTGGAAAACCTCTTGATATCATTATCCCTGGTAAATTTACCAAGCAGTGAGTTTCAATCATTTTATGATTAAGTTATTATTTGCGATTGTTTTTACTATTAGTTATGCAGAATAATCACAAGAATCAATAAGTTTCACCACTGCAGATCATGATTCCTATCACTGTTATCATCTCATCAGATTATCAAGCTATTATTGAAAACAGTAGAGTTTTGCCATTGATTTCATAATCAATCATACTGGTTATGACATGTGTAGCATTTTGTGGCAGTAGAAATTCTTCATCATAGTCACAATAATGTAGACATTGAAGGCTGCTTAAAATGGCAACCATTTTTGTTATTAATGTTACCTCAACCTTCCTCCTGCAATATTACCTGAATTTCCCCGATGCTTCCTCCATTCCTATTGATTGTATGGCCTGGAAAGTGCATTTGATAGAAGTTGATATTGGTTCAAGTGCTTTTTAAGACAAGATACCTCCCTGATGTTACCAATGACCTCCATAAATATTGAAACTGACTGTGTTGGGTTTAACCATATACAAAGTCCCAATGCTCTTTTGTGCTTAATTGTAGGGGGTCATATTGGACTTTTTGAAATTTCTCACCCCTAAAAGCATTTTTTAATGAGCCCCTCCCATTTTTGCAAAATATAGCAACCATCACTATCAGCAAAATTGTCACTGTCATTTTCATCCCATTATTCAGGATTAAACTCTGGATCAAGCACTTCACAACCCTTTTCAGATGGAACACTGTCTGCCACTCTATCCAATTTTTGCTTAACACCATCTGGTGGGATCATAAACTCTTCTACTTCCTTCAGGGTTGTTGCACTTTTCCTGGTAGGTCATTTTATTACCATCCTCCACTTTATGAAAATCTAGAAAAATATCCACCCCCTGGTAATCTGACCCCCCTACAATAAAGCACAAAAGAGTATAGCATGATCTATTTTACATTGACCACTATGATGTCTGTAAATAATTTCTTTCAGGGCTGGCTCAACATTTATAATTACCATTAAATATGAAACTACAAGTGAAAGTTCAGCAATTGATTGGTTAGAACCAGAGCAAACATCTTGCAAAAGGCATCCATTTCTTTTCACACAGTGTCAGGTATTGTCATATTGGAGATCATATGAATATCTTTTGGCCATGTTTTGTCACATTTTTGGCAACAATTGTCACTAGCAGCTGAAGATATTTGTAAGTATTCTATCGTCTGCCAGGTGACCTGAGGAATATCATAGAGCTAATATGTTAGCTTTGTAGGTACTATGCGTGTCTTTTAGCTACCATATTTTTTAAGGGAATGGTGCAAATTAGTTGCTGAATCCTTGTTTACTTTTTGCTGCAGTCCCTCATTATGTTCCCAAAAGCTGATTACTGCTTCATTTCTACCTACATTTATTTGTTTTAGGCAATTCATGCAAGAACCATCATTCCATGCCAGGATACACCATCAGTAAAGTTTACTTATGATGCTGAGGTTTGTCCTGCTAGTAGGGTATTTTTGGTTCTAAGGACCCATTCAGAAGCATTTTTTGGTGCTTAGCTATCTTATAGCTTTTGATGTTATTTGTATGTGACCATTTGAACCAGAGGCAGTTTATTTCATTATCAAGATCTTCCATAATATAACATTTTAAAGCCCTCCTACAATTGGGTGGCAAATTGTTTGATAGTTAATAAAATTCCTACTTATTTTGCCAATGTAAACCAATATTGCCTTTCAATTATTCATTCTTTGAAGTATTTAAAGTATATAATGTTTTATAAGAGTAAGTCATCAATACCATTCTAGGTCACTGTGCCATCAGAGTTAGTTGCTTTGATGAGTGCTATAAAAAGCTGTGAGGAAGAACTTCATGATGATATCCGAAGATGCAAATTTAGCCAGAAGGTATAAATTTTCCTTTAAAGCAGTTTTGATTCCAGCTTTTTGGCATATTTTGATTTAGTATATATTCAATAAGTTCTGTGGAGTTAGTGAAGGTAATGATCATAATGTTTGTATTTGAGCATCAAGGAAGCAGTTTATTAGTTGAGAAATTTCAAATGAATAATTTTATAAGCGTTCCCTCAAATAGGCTTTCCCCACAAATGAGACATTTTGTATTTGAAAGCAAAGACAAATGGGCCCCCAAAGAGCATCCATTTAAGGATATATGATATGTGTTGTGATAATACTTTTGTATATTGATGAATAATCTCCATCAATTTCTTAGATTGCTATTCCTTCATACCTGCTTGCATTAGTTGTTGGATCTTTAGAAGGCAGGTATGTAGTTCTGAACCATTAGCACATTGGATATATCATGGAAACACCTTGCTATGTATATGGCTGTTACAGAGAACCATATAAATTTGAAGTTCTAATATGAATTGCCTCCAAGGCCTGTGTTGTATCTCTTGCAGATTTAGGCTCATTTATGTTCAGATGTGGATTGATTGAAATTTTTCAGTAGAGTTCTACTCTTCTTGCAACATGAGGTTATATTAATCAGTTAATTGGTCAGGATGTTGCTTTTGCTAGTTTCATACA
>WIPJ01001001.1:23384-33574 GCA_018155075.1 Cassiopea andromeda
TTATTCACATCCCAACCCAACCACAAACTTCAAAGTTTTAGAAAGGATGAGTAAATAAAACACATTGGCTTTGTGAATGCAAATCAATATTAACATTATCTATAGTAATAGAGTTTTAGTAACAAGATGATGAGAACTTGCACTTTATCCTTGTATATTACTAACAACTAATTGCATTATTTTCAAACATTGAGGGTCCCCAAACTGTCTATTGAAAATTGACCCCTATCTATTAACAGCCCTAACCAATTTAAGCTATTTTAGCAAAAATACTAACCCCCTCCTTATTATTCCCTCTACTATTTGGTGCCAGAGAGTATACAGGATTCCTAAGAATCTTATATTGTTCAGTCTTTTAATGCATTCTTGAGTAGAACATAAACATTTTAGCATCTTTGCCCTCATTCTTTTGTGGATCAGGAATATATTGTTTAAACAACTGAAATGAATCATTTTCTAAAAGTTCGTCTTGATATGAACACCCCTTCTATTGCCTTCCCCTTCTATTAGAGACAATAGAGTAATGGGTAGGGCTATTGGTGGCTCAGTCTGCATCTTGACCACTCAGCCATAATAAAGAAGACCCTATTAGGGTGACAATTCAAGCAACAAACATACTATTGTTAGCACCAAATCAAAATAAAGCAACTAGCTATACATCACAGACAGATAGCTCCACCAAAGAATGGCCTATAGGCCATTCTTTGGTGGAGCTAGCATACTACAACTTTCCACCCCTTTCCATCTACAAGAAAAAGCCTTTTTTGAAATGGCAGAAGCCCATATATATGGAAGTAATTCCGTGTGTGAACAGGGGATTATTGATTGGAGTTTCCTTAGAAGGCTTCTTAAGCTGCAGGATGAAGAAAGTTTGTCTTGGAAACAGTTTAAACATAAATCATATTGTTTGTCAAAGGCACACAATGAAAGTCAACTTGGCATTAAAAATATTGAGTTCTTCTGTAGCCCATGCCTTAGAGGTCTTGAAAGATGACTTCAAATTACCAGAATTCAAGGGCTTTGCCCCAAAAATTCAGTTTATTAGAAACATTGAGAGAGTGTTTAATATCCTCAAGTCCAGAAATCCATATGGCAAATACTTCACGTCTCCTTTAAGGCATTCAAATATTTCATTCATCATCATAGTGTGTCCACTGCTTTTAGCATGCTGACTGTTGTGGCTCTTCACTTTTCACGGTCGTTTGCTATTCGTATCAAATTTCCATATGATTTTCCAGTCCACTTTTATAGGTTTTCCTTCCCTGTCTTTCTCTGCTGCGCTTGCCATTGATCTTTCCATCAAGCAGCTGACATTACAACTCATTCTGTCTGAATAGGTGACCAAGATATTGACATTTCATTTGACAATGTTGGACAACAATTGCTGTCCTGTACTTAACATGTCTAGAACTTCTTCATTAGTTTCATGTTTCGTGTATGAGTCTTAGCATTTTTCTATATGTCAACATTTTAAAGGCGTTTATTCTTCCAGCAAGTGTTTTTGATATTGTCCAGGTTTCTGCACCACACATAACATATTATTAGTCTCAATCTAGTTGATATGATTATTTTTGTTGATGCTATGACTTTTGAGATGTTGTTAAAAGCTCCCCTTACTATTTCTATTTGTCTTTTTATTTCACCATCACATTTCCCATTGTCTGTTATTAAATGTCCAAGGCAGGGGCGGCGCGAAGCCCTAAGGAAGTACTATTGGAAATAAAATTCTTTGTGACCACACCCTTTTTTCACTTAGAAATGCCCATTTTGAGCATTGGTGCCTGCTTACAATACAACAAAAAGTGCAGTTAAACTAAGAAGAAATTAAATTAAATTGCTCTTTCGTAAATATATAAATATTGCATAATCTCAACAATATAATGCTACATTCTACAGTAAAAGGTTTATTTTCTATGAAATTGTTCAAAGCGCTTTTGATTAATTCCTTTGACAAAAATTAACATTTGTGCCAATTTTTATGTGACAAAAATAAATTTTTTGATATGGTTAGTTCAGGAAAATCAACTATTCTCCCCTCATACTGTTAGTTAAAATATTTCAAAGACATAGCTGCTACAATTGAATAATAAAAATTTTTTACCTTGTTTAGTTATAAAAAAATTCCTTGCCCCGTTCAATCTCCCGAAACCCAATCAAAATTTCAAAGTTGACTACATGCGGTTGCACAAAATTCTGTTCTCCTAGTGTTTTGCATCTGATGGGTGCCGGTGCGGCCATTTTTTACAACGGTTTATAGCCCACATAATGCCGTAACCATACTATTAGTTTCTGAGAACGAATAGTATGGCCACTACTATCAGCTCTGGTGACTCAAAACATAAAAAATATCTACAGCTTTACAATAAATTTCAATAAAGAACAATTCAACCTTCTGTCTATCACCCATAACCAAGCAAGGCCAGCAAAAATACGTGTTTTTTACTTCATCCCCACATATCCATGAAAAGTGATCATAAACCACTTGAGACGAAGACGTTGCTCATAGGCCAGTTTACCCTGTACTGAAAAAAGGGACAAAACTTTGAAAACACCCCAATTAGCTCTAACTGAGGTGACTTCGTTCACTTTGAAGTGAGCTTTCTTTTGAAAAGCGTTTCTCTAGACTTGTCACTGTGAGATCTGACTCAAATTTGATGCTATTAGATTCTCAAAGCGAATAGTAAAATTAGTTCCACGAGCTACGACACAATAGTTGCAACGTCACTAACAATGGGGCAAATGACAAAATTTTCAATTGTTTTCCTTCATATGCTATTGCCATCACCAGACTAATAGCGTGGCCGGAGACGCATCATTTGGTACTGAATTGCAAAGGAATGTCAGTGGCTTATTTATGGGATTAATGAAGCACGTCGCTTAACCAACATAAAGTAAACATGAGCAATGGGACCTTTTCTATAAGACCTGTCATTTAATATTGTTTCCTATCGTTTTGGACATTTTTCACTTTGTTTTTACTTTTTTTTACTAAAATACTTAGAAAAAGTTATAGGAAAAAATACTATTAGACTAATAGTATTAATAGTGCTCTCCGCCGCCCCTGGTCCAAGGTATATAAATTTCTTAACTTGCCCAATTGCTCTCCCTTCTATTGTTATTTTAGCACTTGGTGTGACTTCTTTCTTAGTTACAACTATTATATTAGTTTTCTTTATATTAATGCTCATCCCATATTCTTATCCTTTACTATATTTATCAGGTCTTGCAATTTTCCAGAATAAATTGCTAAAGCCAAGTATCATCCGCATATCTTAAATTATTTATGTTTACTCTTCCAATAATTACACCTCGCATCCTTCAATTTCTCTGCATATCCTTTCCATATACAAATTGTAGAGGTTTGGTGAGAGCACACAACCTTGTCTTACACCTTTCTTTATTTTAAATCCTGATGAAACTCCAGTCTTAGTTCTTACCACTGCAGTCTGTTCCCTGCACATTTTGATGATAATTTGTAGATCTTTGTTGTCCACTCCTATTTCTTTCACGCATTCTATTAGCTCGGTATGGTTAACTCGATCGAAGGCTTTCGTATAGTCAATAAAACATATATACACGTCCTGCTGTACCTCTATTGCTCTTTCTGGAATAGTTCGTAACTTAAATAGTCCTTCCCTGGTACCTATACCTGGTCTAAACCCACTCTGCAGATTACTACATTCTTGATCGATTTTGTTTGCTATTCATTTTTGTATGATTTTCAGTAGGATTTTAGTGACGTGGTTCAAAAGGTGATAGTTCTAAACTCTGTACAGTCATGTGCTTTTGCTTTTAGCACTTGTTATAAAAATTAATTTCTCTAGTTCAGTTGGTATATATCCTGTGTTATATATTACA
Source organism: Cassiopea andromeda (assembly GCA_018155075.1). Taxonomy (NCBI): domain Eukaryota; kingdom Metazoa; phylum Cnidaria; class Scyphozoa; order Rhizostomeae; family Cassiopeidae; genus Cassiopea; species Cassiopea andromeda. The sequence goes on from WIPJ01001001.1 coordinate 27,243, forward strand.
TTACAAAGCATTGTTATTGCTTTGTTCTTCCTTCTCAAAGAGGAGATTTCCCGCGTTATCCATTATGCATCCATTGCTGTTGTTATACTTTTTATTTGCTATAGTTCTTTGACTTTAGCACTCATTTCTTCGGAATTATGGTGTTTCTCTAGTTTTTCTATTTCTTCACATTGCTTATTGAACCAAATTTCTTTTGCCTTTCTGCACTCATTAATTATTCCTTTGTTTAACTGGTTATATTTGTCTCTATCAGCATTTTTATGAGTTTTCTGTTCGTCCATCTTGCTTAGACTATTATCAGTCACCCATGCTTAATACTCTCTTTCACTTTATGCCAAATGTCTTCAATATGTTCTTCTTTGTCAAACTGCTGTTCAAGTTCTTCTATGCGAAGAGCATCAAATCTATTTCTTATTTCAATGTTGTATCTAGCTTCATATGAGTTATTCTTAAGTAAACTCAAATCCAATTGCTGTTTTCTTTAGTTGCATCTTCATCTTTACTATCACTGGATTATGATCTGAATTTATGTCTGATCCTGGATAAGCTTTTGCTTGTTTCACACAGTTTCTGAATATTTCATTCATTAATATATAATCTATCTGATTTCTGGTATCTCCATCTGGACTCTTTCATGCATATACTTTTCTTGGGTGTTGTTTAAAATAGGTGTTTGTTATAATTAATTCGTTTTGCTATTGACCAGCTATATCAGTAGTTCTTTCCTTACCAACTTTGGAATTTATATCTCCCATAACACAGAGTAGGTCATCTGTCTTCATATTTTTTACTGCAGTATGGATTTCATCATAGAATAACTCTATTTCTTCACCTTAATGATCTTGTTTTAGAGCATAAATCTGGACAATACTTATATTAAAGGTTTTCCTTGTAGCTTTATCATTATCACTCTTTCAGAGATTGCCCAATACCCTATTAAAGATCTTGCTATTTCTTTTCTCATTATGATTCCCATTCTTGTGCTCCTTTCCTCCAGAATATGATGTGATTGTCCTTCACTATGGTCCCACTATCTGTCAATTTGCATTCTGAGATTCCCAGCAAGTCCAATTTCATGTTATCCATTTCCTTTAAAGCATTATTTAACTTTCCAGCTTGGTATAGTGTTCTGACATTCCATGTGCCAATGCGTAAGAGTCTATTCATAGCTTTCAGAGCAACTCTTTCAGGCAATGACCTCCCATTAGGGTTTGAGTCCTTGCCGTCATCTGCTGTCATACTTACCAAGAATTCAACATCTTCTTCCCTATAGCCCAAATTCAGTGTCATCACAGGAGTTCCAATTTCACCTTCCATATTATTTTTGCTACCGTTATTTCTTTGATTCATGACTGACTATAGGAGAGTACATGGTGGGGCCCTAATCCCTTCCACGGTGGCTGGCCATGCATGATCTTCGTCATGATAATGCCCTTGATGTGCTACACATCTTGCTGTCATGTTTTCAGAGCCATTGATCATTTGATGATTCTCCCACCTCTTCCACCATTCCAGTCTCCATGCATTTAAGGGGTAACATCCCCTATACAATGGCCCTTTAAAGATTACTGCTACCCTCTGCTACCCTCTACTTAGTTTTGCTCACCAGCTGATGTGAGGTACCGTGGTGTTGTAATATTATGTATACCAGGAGACACCAATGAAAGTCGTGTTAACAGTTTGTAAAACTTTCTTGAACTGAACTTACATGAGACAAGTATTTATACTATTTGGCTATAGTAAACAAAGTTGTTTGTCACAGTGATATCTACAATACAATAACAAAGCTGTTTACAATAACAAGGTTGTTTACGACAAGAGGACAATGAACCGTACAACAAAACAGGATAATGAAATGTACAACACAATAACAGGATAATGAAATGCACATTACAATAACAAGTTTATTTACAATAACAGAACAGTTGGCAAAACGCAATAACAAGATTGAATATTGTAACAGGTGTAACCACCGGTGTACATTACCGACTTCTTGGAGCCATAAGTGAGAGTTATGTAGTAGTTGGGGACCAGTGCTCCTATCCACATTGGACAATGTGTGGCTGACAGGTTTACAGAGGTACTACTCCTAGCACACTACACTACACTGCACCACAATTATTTCATTAACTAAATCCATTTTTAAGGAAACAGGTGATTATCTTCTCTCACATCTGACAAATGAGAATCAGCATCTAGTGAAAAACAGAAGACAGGCATTTGTTCTTGGATTTGTGATCAGCATGCAATCCATTGTTGCCTTTCAAAGGTCCTATTGTGAAGAGTGGAAAACCCTTTCCAGTATTCTTTAACATACACATTTTTTTAAGACCACATTGAGCATCTGTTTGCCTGTATTCAGGGAAGGGAAGTTATAATAATTACCAAAACACTCTTCAGCTTAAGTATGCATTGAGAAGCATTCTTATGAAAAATTCTATAACTGCACAACAACAAGCCAATGTAGTGGGTGCTAATCCACCTTGTTACCTCTCCCTCTATAAATGACCCACCCTATATATTATATGCCATTTGATAGCTCTTCATTAGCTGATTATGCTACCCTGCTTTACACTAATGTCAATTATTCAAGGAAGTATCAAACAAATTCCACTTAACACAATCAACTGTCCTATCCTCCATACAGTCATTCATATTTTGGCCCTATTTTAACATGGAGCTTTGATTCTGAATACCAATGATCATATTGCAAATGAAGAAGAGCACAGGGAATCGCTTTTCAGCATGTGACCACTCACAAGAGCTTGGTTCTACTATCATATGACTGCTCATGCTTCAACTTCAACATTGCTTTCAACCTTTCCAGGGGCCTTGTGTAAAATTGCCTTTCACTGCTTTGGGGGTGTTGGTGCAGTGAATGTTGATTCACGGCAAATTATAGTAAAACTGTGCAAATTATGTTTTCACTGGAAATACATGCTTTCAAGACCAAAGCAGTTTCTCAACGTATTTCTTTTCTAAATCTAGGTGTATAACTCTCGTTTAATCATAAAAAGGATGTTTCTATCTGGGTAATTGAGTAATGGAGAAACACTTTTTTCACAGCACTGCAATTGAGCAATGGCATTTGTGCTTCTAGAGTTTCAATGCAAATACTGATTTAGATGGAGGTCATTTATTAGATCTTTTGCCATGAGATGGGATTTGGAAATGCTACCTCAATGCAACAGGATACCAAGTTTCTGCAACCCCTAGTAATATTTCTTGCAATGTTTTATTGTTGCTATGTCTAAGTACCTAGAAAGTGGTCTCCTATAATTTTGAGTAACTTCAACCTTAGAAAGTAAGGGACCATCTTATTGCAGAGGTGGAAGCGAATGAGGAGGGATCTGAGAATTTTGTAGATAATTTTATTGGGGTCTTCAATTTTTAGAAGATTTAAGGGTGGGGTCTAGAAATAAATGTAGAAACACGACAATATTTTTCAATTTGCAAGACATGTTTTAGTCTGTTCATCAAACCATCATCAGTTGAAAATAGTATATGCGTGTTTCTTCGTGTACTATCTGACTTTATTGTATTGAGAAATTTCGGAACAATTATATATTCTCCTAAACGCAAAAAGACGACAATAATTTTCAGTTTGCAAAACATGTTTCGGATATAGCTTTATTCATCTTCAGTTGCTATAATACTAAATTTTTAAATAGAACATACTAATGAACGTTGCAAAATTAATATAAGGTTTAACAAAAAATAATTGGAATAATGAAGATAACGGAGATCGTCGAAAGTGCTAGAATGTTAAGGAGAAATTGAAGTGCTGGACCTGTTTGCTCATATTGTTTTGATAACTGAAAAGTATTATCGTCTTTTTGCATCTGATTTCTGATATAATTGGCTTGAGAAAACTTGGGAGAATAATTAACGACTACTCAAGTAAATATGCTAGTATCCTCCAACTCTCACATTTCCAGAAGATGGAGACACTCTCCAAAAAGGTAACGAAAGAAGAACTTGATATCAATTTTTTAAAAAGTTGTCAAAGGTTCAATGTGCTTCCAACATGTGAGTGTTTTCCACTACCAAATGTCAGCAAGCACGATGTCTTTGCAATAAGGAAAAGGTTGTTAGAAAGTGCATTAAATAAAAGGTCCAAAGAGAAGAGAAAGCTGCAATATGAGAAAGATAAGATCAAGAACAAGATCAAGAAAGTTCTGCCTGGCATTGAATTCTACATTTTCAAAAAAGCACTGCAAAATAATATTGATCAAGAATTTAACTGCATTGTTTGTAACCATTACAAGAAACTTAAAGCTTTGACAAAGAATTGTGTTTTGCCACTTGATTCTTCAGAAGCACTTAAATTTGGTTTGTCACATTCTATATTCCCTCCTAATACAAACAAAATAGATATTTATGCCTCTTTAAATTCCATATATCAACTACAAAAAGCCGTTTACTTGATAAAAGTAATGATAGTAAATTAAAATCTGATCTCTTTCACACTGCACAATTATATGTCAATTCATTACAGACATCGAATAAGGATATTAAAACTCATAAAAAGTTAAAAAATCTTCAAAAAAAGAAGGACATCATTATTCTTAAACCTGATAAAAGGAATGGAGTGGTTATACTAAATAGGGTAGATTATGTTAAGGGCATAAATGATAATAAATGATAAGCATAAAGTTAAGGAGATTTCTAATGACCCTACTATAAACAGAAAAGGCAAATTACAGCGTTAGGAGCTTAAAAAGAAAGTTAAATTGATAAAGACATACATTTCTATTTATCCATAAGGTTCGCAACCAGTACTCATTTATGGTTTGCCTACAATGCACAATATAAACTCTCCTAAAAAAGTACCACCGTTTCGACCCATTGTATCATCCATATACACTTATAATTATCGTTTAGCCAAATATCTTTGCAATCTTCTGCAACCTTATTTACCTAGCATTTACTCTATTTCTGACACTTTTTCTTTTGTTCAGGATCTCAACACTATCGATCTTTCTAAGAGATGTATGGCTTCTTTTGATGTTGCTAGTTGGTTTACTAATATTCCTCTTAAACTGTCGATTGATCTTGCAGTTTCTTGCATCACTGATAGAAACGTTAAGTTAACATTTTCTAAGGCTTAACTTGTCAAGATGTTTTCAATTGCTTCTTCTCAAACTCATTTTCTGTTTAATGATAAGGTGTTTCGCCAAATCGATGGTGTTGCTATGGGCTCTCCTCTCGCACCTGTCTTGGCTAACCTATTCTTAGGGCATCATGAAAATATATGGCTCAAAACTATCAAGGTCCTTCTAATCTTTTCTATCGACGATATGTTGATGATATTTTTGTGTTTTTGACAATGAGGATGCTAAACCATTTTTTGGCTTTATTAACTAAAAACATCCTAATATCCAATTCACTATAGAAAAAGAAACCAACAAGGTTTTGGCTTTCCTTTATGTGTGTATTGCTAATAATGATCCTTCTTGTCTAAAAACTTCAACCTATTGGAAAATGACTTTTACTGGATTGCTTAGGAAATTCTTCAACTTTACTAACTTCTCCTATAAAGTATGGATCATCCACACTCTAGTGACTAGAGCTTACAAAATAAATAGTTCTCTATGTTCATTTAATAATGATGTCAAAAAGCATTTAATAATGATGGTAATAATGATGGTAATAATGATAGTAATAATGATGTCAAAAAGACACACACAAACACACACACACAAGTAAAGTTTGCACATTAATCAAAAGATATTACAGTAATCTTGCAATTAAATTAGCATTTTCCTCCTTTAAGATCACAAACATGATTAAAGGTAAAGACTCTTTGCCTAGATCACTCAGTTCTTGTGTTGTCTATAGATCTACGGGTGTGGGATGTAATTCCGAATATGTTGGTGAAGCGTGCCATCACATTTCAACTAGAGTTTGTGAGCATCTTTTCACAGATAAGAATTCATACGTTTATAAACACATGCAAAGTTCCAAACGTGTAAAGATTCTTTTGATGAGAGCTGCTTTAAAGTTATCGATTCAGCTAAAACGTACCATCAACTAAACACTAAAGAGGCTTTACATACTTTGTGGAAGGGGCCTAACTTAAACAAACAGGTCGCACTACAATTTCTCCTTAACAGTCTAGCCCTTTCAACGATTTTCGTTCTCTTCATTATTTGAATTATTTTTCGTTACACCTTCTATTGATTTTGCAATGTCTACTAGTGTGTTCTGTTTAAAAATTTAGTATTTAGCAACTGAAGATGGAAACGTCAATATCCGAAACATGTTTTGCAAAGTGAAAATTATTGTCCTCTTGATTTCATATATAAATATATATATATATATATATATAT
>WIPJ01001001.1:35702-48379 GCA_018155075.1 Cassiopea andromeda
GTGTCAATATTCCAAGTATATGTGTGAACCTAGCTAGATTTGAGCTTTGAAAATGAGTTTTCCAGCATTCTTTCTATAGCATCCAATATAAAACATGTCGATACAGTCCTTTCTTCACCAATCATTTTCATTCACCAAACGATATTTAAATCCTTTGGTGAATAAAAATATGTAGTTAATGATTTTTATTAGCATTCAGCACCTTCTTTCTTTGTGGATCTCAATAAGACTATTGGCACTATCTTTATAATCAGGGGCTATGATGTTTCCCAGAAAGTGTGCACTGAACCACTTACATGCAAGCCATGCATAGCATCTCAGTCAAAACAGTTGAAAATAGCTCTAAAACATTTTATAATTAAAAATAGTTGTTAAATGCTCTACCTGCTGCACTGCATGCACTGAAAAAACATCTAACACTGAAAAAGTATTATAACTGCATCAAATTCATGCAGATTGTGGAAATTTATTTGGTTTTCATGACATTGGGGATCTTTTGTATCTCAAAAGCCTAATGTGCTAAAGCAAAACAAAATATATGTCTGAAATCAGTGCAAAAATGCAGTAAGAATTGGCTATTAAGATTTCAAATGAAAAAGATGTGTTGTAATGTGTTGCCATCACTGACTTTTTATTTTGCTTTTTGTCTCCATTCAAAGGAAGTAGTACTGTATAGCTATTGTCATGTAGGGGTTTCTTAAAAGAAGATATTATTCTGCAATTATGCTTCCTTTGAATTAGGACCCAAAGAGGCTTACTCAAGGGGGGCCTATTTGCAGACATGATTTTTTTAGGTAGGGGCTGATTTAATGAGAGAAATAATCGGAGGTGAGGATTATTGGAGGATTTATGGTAGTAAATTGTCCTATGCATTACAATTACTTTTACAATTACTCCCTTTGGAAATTTACAAAGGTTCTAACAATCTGGCATTGATAAAGGAATTCTAAGGATTTCAAAGTACATTTTTTCTCCAAAGGTCTATGGAACAGCAAGAAAAGTAAAAAGTATATCTAAAAATGTCAACAAATGACTTGCTCAAGTATATAACTATTTTTCAGTGGATCTGCTTGAAACTTCATATTCTACTGTTCGCTGTGTATACATTGAGTGGACATTGTGAGGGTTCTATTTAAAATGCACTACAATATTTTCGTTTGAATGTTGCACCATTACACAGGTACACCTATCACTATTGTAGCACCATCATTGCTTAAGAATATAAAAATAAAGATGAGAATACCACATTAAAGGTAAAATATCTTACCATATGAGGATATCGTTCTGGGTCTGTAACACTAATATCTACAAGCTTTATATTCAAATACTGAAAGAGAATTGATGAAGAAATGTCTCCAAAACTCTTCTGCAGATGACAAAAAGCTGAATAATTTTATTTAAAAGAATCAAAACACAAAACAGCAACAATTGTAAGCTTCACTCCAAAACTTGGCAGATAATCACAACATGTCAGTATGTATATAGTAATATTTAGAGTTCAACCACATCAGCCGTGAAAACGAGAATGCATGGATCAAAGCAGGGAAATGAGTTATACGGTAAAAGCAATGAATGTCATTAGGAAGCCATTAAAGGATAAACAAGATAAGCACTGAATAAAGAAATGACATTAATGAAATAGGTAACTCTAGCTGTTCTACTTCTTTCATAAAGGCAGTCATTGCAACAGTATGCCAGTTCTGTGGAAAGTAGCACCAAAACATAAAAGTCTAACTGGCTTTGGCTTACTCATTTGACATACACTATTAAATCATTCTCTACATGCAAAAAATATCAATCATGTTGCACATCCTACTAAGCTATGAAAGGCTACCATAAACAACTATTTTTGTGCAACAATGAAATTCTAAAATAGTAATTGCAATTCAAGCAGCAGTTTGCTTTTCGCAGCTTCTTCGAATTTGTGTTTACTGTTTGATTTATATTTTTGTCATACGTAAATTATGACTCCAAGTATTCCCTTTCTTCATAGCAAATGATGGGACAAACTCATCTCAAAATGCACTTGATAACTACTGGTACCAACTTAAATAGCATGCTTTAGTTGGTTGTTACATGTTCTATGCAGGGGCGGATCTAGACTGTCCCACAGGTCACACATGCGACAGTCAACATTCAGCTGCAAAACAATATTTTTAGTCACTTGGAACGTTGTTTTAAGTTGTACTACATCGAATCAGCTCTAAGATGGATTTTTCTGCTTGCTCTACGTAGGTAGGGAATTATGTAGAAGTGTCTTACATTTTCCTATTCTGTGGAGGAGCTAGTCAGAAAGAAGATATCCCATGTTTGTAATCTTTACTCCCGATTGTTAAATCTTACAGTTTTCACTGAAGCCCAACAGGGTAACAAAGTAGATAGAGTGAGATGCCTGTGCACAGGATGCTTCTTACCCACTGTCACACGACTGTCGCATAATTTGCATATGAATTGAGGATGCCAATCATATCGTTTTCCTGTGCAACAGTATGCCTAAAGGATGCTTTGTAGTGCTGTCGCACAATCTTAAAGTAGATTTGACAAATAGATTTTAGTTGGTTGCTTAGCACGTGAAAGGCCGCAGAAATTCCATTCATGTCACAATCTTTATTATCTTATGATGGATTTACTGGAATAAGTAAAGCATTTTATTGAAGAAGAGAACTACAAAGCATTGGAGGTAATCTATAATGCTGAATTAGCGAAGCTCGGCAAATGTACTGTAATTTTGAAGAAAATCCTGTTAGCTGATGACTTATTTGCTAGCAGCAAAATTCCAAAGAATGATACATGCCTTCGTGTTATGAGTGATAAAAGAGTCGTAGCTGCAAGGTACATTTCAAGATATCATTTTCAATATTAAATTATGTTCTCTTGCTCCTTAAACTTGCCTGAAACCAATCTGAAATCATTTGCAGGGCGCAGGTAACTTTCAGGATCATATTTCATATTGCTGGGGAATGATCCTGAGAATGGTAATTCCCCATGCTCAAAGCACATTTTTGTGTTGTCATGTCAGTTATATGGAATTTGTGAAATATGTCATGAAACACTTTTAATAAATGGTTATATGTCTTAAAATCATGGGCGGGTCTAGTAATGGACTTTGGGGTCCCATCTGATTCATTTTATTGTATTTTTTATTAGCATTATTGTTTCTCATTAAGTTTCTTAACACTATTGTTTGCTATAGAAAATGTTGCCATTTGGGAGGAGGCCATAACTCCCAGCCCTCCTTGGATCCGCCCCTACTTATAATGAAGGATGAGGTATTTGCAGCAATTCATTTTTACACAGCACGGAAAAGCGGCAACATTCTTTTGACATACTAAATTCATTTAGAACTGAGTACTGTAGTGGGTTAGAGCATTGGTTAGGGTTAGGGTAATAATTACAATTAGAAGTTATAATTATACGAGTGCCTCTTTTGCGTGGCTTAACTTTAACATGTGTTATGGTGTAATATTTACATCCTCAACATGTGTAATTTATTTTGACCATCCTCACCAGCCCCACCACAAACAGTCACAGAATTCCTTGGTTTGACCACGCCTATGAATGAGCCACACCCTATGTGTGACAGTCATGAAATTTTCTAGATCTGCCTCTGGTTCTATGGATAAATATTGTAATACTTGTTCCACTAGAACATGGCTAGCAATGAGTAGCCTTTAAATGTGAGCATACTTTCCCCAAAAATCATCTGCAAAGTGGCATTGGAACAACAGTATGTGGTATTGATCAAATTATAGTACTTTCCTATAATTTGATCCTTAAGTTCCTTAGGTTTGAAATGGAATGAAGTCCTTAATTGTTCCTTAACTTAACTTAGCATTTCACTTACACTGAGATTACCAAGAGGCAATAGGCAATACATCCAAAGGGTACAGACTGAAATTATTGATAGCTAACACTGTAGCACACAATGTATGTGATCCCTAACTCAAAAAGATGAATGAAACTGGCTTCCAAACTTTTTGGAAATTGAAGTATAGAGGAGCGTAGAGGCATCCTTGTTGTGCTGCAAAAGGCCATGTTAGATCTAAAGAGCTGTTGAGAAACAGTTAGTTCTCAAGATATAAACTAAAATGCTTTAAACACGGAGAAAATTTTCATGGTGTTCATTTGGTGGCGTAAAGAGAATGTGACTTAACCAAATAGCGGGGGTAAAATCTCTTCGAGGTTGCATAATACTTTCTTTTCATCCCCAGCCCCGGCTACAAGAACTAACTGCTCCCTTAGGGCATTCCTTGTATTTTAAGCAAAACTAATTTGAATGCCCTGATAAGTCAAAGAATACATATGTATCTCATGAGTAAAACAATTTTGCTATAGGGGGAGAGGGGGTGTGTGTGTAAGAAGCTAGGGTGAAAATTCTGAGAATGTTTTTCCAAAATTTTCTGTAAGTGTCCCAAGGACTTTTGGCCACTATTGTATGTCAAAATAGAAGCATCTGATTGGCTAATTATTCTTTGTAGCCAAATCCACTTATTGGCCCTTGTTTTGCATTTGCCTCTGTTTGTGTTATGGTTAAGTACCAAGTTGCTATACTTCCTTCCTTGGAATCATCTTGCAATGCAGCCATGAACAACTAAACGCAATGATTTTTAGTATATGGGCAGGGAAGAGCTGAACATTCAAAGAGAGAAGCATATTGGAATTCTGCGAAAAACTGACTATACAAAATCGTTGATTGGAAAATCTGACAGTCTCCCATGCAGCAAGTACAACCCTGCCTGTGCACAATGGTACATCACTGGTACAAGATACAGAATATGGTTTCATTGCTAGATATTTTGGATGAAAAATGGATGAAAATTACCTGGTCCACTGAATCCATGGTACCACAAATACTGGAATAGAAGAAATTGCACAATACCATCATCTTTGCACAAAATTTAATGCCTAATCAACTCTTCTCTTAACTGTTAATATTCAACACATAGACAAATATATGCAAGTAGTCACCTCAGATGATTTTTCAATTCTACAATGACCTCCTTTCCAATTATTGATTTGAAAAATGAATAAAACAACTGAAAAAGATAAAGATATAGCAAATTAAGAGCAGTTCTATTCAAAACCAGCAACTCATTATCCTGTTCCATTTTATTATTATCAGGCTCAGAATCTGCCTGCATTAGGTAGAAGTTTCTCACATTTGAAATAAGTAACTGTCTCACTCTAGCATGGTAATTTATCATCTCATTCTTTAATCCATCAAAAAACACCACAATTATCTGACATAACCAATAAGGCAACCTAAGGCTGATATGGAGTCCCTGGTAGAAATATTAATAGCAGAGCATAGGGGCATGTTTGGCTGTTAATTGTGCTACTGACATAATATTTTGAAACCATATTATCCAGATTCTCACAGACACAAGTTTTAGAGACATTTGCAACTGTTAAATGCCATTGTATTTTTGAAAGGGTGCACCTTTGATACAAAAGTGGTTTGTTTTTCAGTGCATTTGTGAGATATCAATATCAGACATTGAAGATCCTAAGATTTCAACTAATTCTGACATGTGCTTTTCATTTAACATAGTGAAATCATAATACCTGCCAAGATACCAAAATGAGTTGTCATTCCTAATGGGAGGGACTAGTTCACTGTTTATAATAAGTTTTGGTTGGAATTACAAAAATAAAGTTTGTAAGAATGTTAACACTCAAAATCACTGAAATTAAAAAGTAATTTAAGAATCATTTGAGGTTCATGCTTGAGCAAGACAAAATAGAAACTCTTGCTTAGTTCTAATGTATCAAAACACTAACAAAGAGTGGAATATATTCCTTTCATAGTCAGGCAAAGTTACACCTTAGATATTTAAGAATGATTTAGGAATAATTCTAGGCTCAAAATCAGAAAAAGTTAAGAATATTGAGGCTTGGCAAAAGGTTTGTTATTCTTATAAAAAAAAGTCTATTTTATAAAAACAAGAGATAGGATAAAGATAATCTGTGGCAGACCTGACATCATGACACACTAGTATGCCGCATCACACTGGTTGTGCAGTATTACATTAGGTGATGTAACTACACTAATAGAAATAGTATTTCTATGCATGCACTAATCTCAACAAAATCCTTTTCTAAGAATAAGTATAGTAGAATTCTCCATGCCTTTCTTGAAAAACTTAATTTTGTATTTCTTCTCTACCACTATTGTGGCTGAAGAAACTTATAAATAAATGATCCTGGAAGAACACCACACTCAGTCATCACAGCAAGTCTGTATGAAAAAACAGCAGCATTTTCAGACATACTTGAAAGCTTTTTTGTCTAACACTCGTCAGCACTTAAATGAAAGGACAATTTAAGTGTTTTGGAATCTGTTTACATCATGACTCAAAACCCAGTCTTGTGTAGACAAAGAGAGTTTGCTTTTTCATTAGGAATCTTCAAGTAAACAATGATGAAAAGGTCCTAATTGGCCACTCTTGGGGTCAGTTAGATGGATCTTATCACATGTATCTGCATCTGGCTATATATTAGGGTTCACCTTTCATTCACTATCCAATGTTTCATACTCTGACCAGTGTTGGACAAAAAAAGCTTCTAAGTATGTCTAAAAATGTTGCCACTTTTTCATGCTGTAGTAAAGTTCTGTAGTACCCCAGGGGGTCACTTGAACATTTTGTATATGGGGGTCCATCCATGAGTTCCAAAATTCACACAAAAGTATCAAAAAAAACTCACACAAACCCAAAAACATCAAATAAATTACTTGATGAGATCTATTCAAAATGGTGTTTTGAGAAAGTAACAAACTGCTATTGAGAAAAATCTTAGAGCGATTTCTGTAACAACTAGCATAAAGCAACTTTATCATAACATCAGGTCTTAGAAGGCAGACAATAGTATGCAGACCCAATGATGCATTGTGCAGGAACTAATGGTAAATATATCAAAGTAAAGGCTCAAAGGTTAAACAACCAACTAACAAACTGTTAGAATCATATAGCAAAATTCATTTTGTGAATTCAAGGTATAACTAAAAACTGACAAACTAATGGATACCCATCATAAAAGCCCCATAACTAAAGGCATTATGGTAACCCATGGCCACAGGTCAAACTAACAAGAGCTACTGATGCTCTAACAACATATCACATAAAGTAAATACTACTATCACATTGTAAAATTTTGTTCTTAAAATACCACCTTGTCCTTTAGTCCTTATCCATATGGAACAGAACAGAAAAGCTCAAGGGCATGTGAGTGCGTCATGTGAACAGGAATATTTTCTGTTCCATTCTGTTCCAAGACAAGTTGAACCAAGTTCAACTTCTTCTGTCCTTTACATATGGAAAAGACATCACATGAATTGAGCAGCTAATCAGACAGCTTTGTTACATGATGTGTGCATGTAAACAACATGGTGTGGCAACTTGGTGATGATGGACAGGGCAAATATGTTGCTACCAAGGATTCTGAGATAATACTTAAAGTATCAGAACTTACTCGTGTAGGCATAATATGAAAACTTACTGCAATTGTTATTTGGGCATCATCAGTAAAAAGATATCATAAGGTAATGCTTAGTACTCTTGTATCTTAGGAGCCACTACTGTCAATACTTGATCATATTTTGTTGGGCTCATGCAAAAGTACACAGAGAATAGGGCATGATCATGAAGTTTCGTTTTCTTTATCAACAAAAGAAATTCACCTTTCACTTTTCTCTCTCAGTAAATCGTTCTCACACACATTTTCTTTGCATTTCCTTTGACTCATTTGATTTTGAAGGAATATTAGCTTCTTCGTTGTCACATTATGGCCCACTGTGTTTACAACAGACAGTTTTCATATTCTGTCCATATAGAGATGTGGAAATTAGCAAAGGAAAATTTTTTGTTCCTTTCTACTGAAATTTTCTATAAGTGGAAATCCACCTGAAGTCTGTCTTTACCCTTCTGAGCACAATAGTATCATCAATCGACCATGTTGCTTCTGTACAGTTTGGTTTCTTCTCCATTCACATTTCACTAACTTCTTGTCTGTCATTTATGATTCTTGTGACTGCATTAGCCTTAATATCATGTGCCATCACTGGAAAGCCTATGAGGCCATAATGCGTATCCTCACCCAAAAAAATCAGATCGACCCCCGTACATAGAAGGTTCAAGTGACCCTTGACTGTAGTACTAACAGACTATTTACGCATATCAAGTATTAATATTGAGGATGTTGATGGTGGGATGGGGGACGCTGATCAGTGTGGAAGTTCCTTTTCCCTAATGAAGTAAAACTCTAGGTCTTGATCAAGGTTGAGCCTTGTATTATTCTTAAATCATTCTTAAGTGTCAGTGATTTTGAGCTTTGACATTCTCATAGGCTATATATAAACAAAGCATATATGTTTCATTAATATATAGCCTATGTACAAGAATTTCTTCCACAATATTTGGCATTTTCTGGTCAAAGTAGACTTGTATGACTGATAATTAGGTCATTATTTTGAAGCTGCATGGCTCTTTCATCAGCAGCCTTAGTGTACAGCTTATCAAAACTTAGATTTATTATTCAGATTTCACTTAAGAATTAGAATTCTACATCAAGGACTAGTTAGATAGCTCCCTTACTTCTGTACTTAACATGCAATAAATGATCCCAAAGTAGCACTTTCAAGGCAATTGGTATCCCCTGCCATACCAGGTAAAAGTGTAAAAAGAAAATATATAAGATAACTGCACAGTAGAAGTAAAGTGATTGCACAGTAGAAATAAAGCAAGTGCATAGAAACAGTAAAGTGATTGCACAGTAGAAAACAACAACAAATGATCACATATGGAGGGTACAATTAGAAAAAAATATAGAATAAAGGTAGACCTATAACTTTAGTTAAACAAGTAATAGGGTACTTGATAACTTTCAAAAACTTTACAACCTTTGACAAAGTGTTTCACTTAATCCTTCCCTCTCCAGAATCCCCATTTTTTGCTTATTTTTATCTTCTTTCCCCTCTTATGCTGTTTCTCACATTTCCAAACAATGGATCTGGCCAACTACTCCAAGGATCCTGCCAAAACATATTCTCTACTGTGAACTCACTTTATTTCTATTGCACAGACACCTTATAAAGCTTCATTTTAGACTTTTGTCTGGTATGGCAAGGAATAATTGGGCATTTTAAATGTAAAATGTTCCTTTGGGCCCAAGCATGGTAGGCCCAAGTCAATTGTACAGCAGATTAAATTCCAAGGCCATCAATTCCAAGGCCTAAACAATTGCTTTCTTGGATCCAGAGCATACACAACCTCTAACTCTTTAAATGTCTAACCACTCGCCATACTGGAAAGTATGACTGCTGCATTCAAAACATTTTTATTTTGAAGGATTAGAATCACACATGGAAGGCAAGTGTGTATGTGCATATAAATACAGAAAGAAAATCATTTCATAATACAAGAAATATATAAATATATACAAGAAATTTAAATAAACTATAGCATATGCACAGAGTGCACATGCAACTGAATGTTTTAGCAGTGACTACATGCATGCCCATGTGACCAAAACTTGCTTGCATGTGCAAGATCTCATCTGAAGCTGCCACACTTTCTGGTATAGGCCACTCACCCTTTTCACCTAAAAAGGAGGCAGCTAAATCGGCTCGGCCCCTTCTTAGCAAGGCACAGCCCACCAAATTATTGGTTGCTACATTTAGTAAGAGGTCATTCACCCATTCTGTAATACTCACTAACTTTACCATTTTTGAGACCCCCTTCCCCTGTTCCAACACTCTCCATGAAAAGTAAACAATAGTGTAACAAATCAAAGTATCCTCCTTCCTCCCTGGAGGCATTATATAATGGGTGGAAGGCCCCCCAAAGGTATGTGCAGTTGTCCAGGGCTTTTTAATGAAAAATTTAGAACTGCACATACAGTCCAGCAAATCTGTGTTGAAGAATTAAATCTTGGTTGCAGATGGGATTGAGCAAAAATGGGAAACAGAAATCCCTAATAATCCCATTTCTGGTTGTGTTTCTCCTATCATTTCATACCTAAATCTGCTATTTTCACTGCTACTTTCTGTGATATACAATTGGGTCACTTCATAATAAACTAATGAATTGCACAGTTTCACAGTTTGTGTGGAACTGCACGTCAAAAAATAACCTTACAGTTGTCACTCAAGCTACACAAACGAAAGGGATAAAAATACCATTTCCTCTATGTTCCACTGAACAATCCAGTCTTTGTTTCAGGCAAGGCTGACGGCTCCTTAAAACCCGCTAATCCAAATGGATAACAATATACAGTATACAGTAATGCTCCCAACTTGTCTTGGCGGGTGAATACGAAATCACACCGATGAAAATCATGACGCTGCGTGGCTCCTTCTCACTAGTTAGTACTTCGTCCACCATAGAAATACACGCTTTTTTATAAGAAAATCGTTATTTTGCCTGAGCCTCAATTTTCTTAACTTTTCCCGAAACTGAGCATGTGATTTTCTTACATTTTTCTTAACTTTTACTGAATAAACTGGCTAAAATGGTTTACACTTTCGTTATTAATATTTTATACATGAATTTGAATTCCATCTTTAACATTTTGAATGCAATAACAACGAAATATCGATTTTTGGCCAATAAAAACACTTAATGTTAGAAATTAAACTTCGTGATTTTCATAAGATTTCTTAATATTTTCACCAGTTGAGCCTCATTTTCTTATTAACTGTTTTCTTATAAACGAAACGTGTACTAATGAGAAATTCTAGGACTAGAGTGAGTGCTCCATTGTTCTAAGCTCTTTGGATTGACACATGTGTAACGATTGTGTGTTATTATGTAGCAAGGATTCGACAGAGCCAGACACATAAAATACAACTGCTCTCCAGCTATAGCACCCAATGATATAGAAGCGCCGAAGGCGCTAGATGTCCAACTCGGTCGGCCAGAGTTAGGCAAATTTTGTTTTGGCGGCCATTTTAAATGGTGGCAGACAGATTTTTGCCAGTACTGAGCCCTTATAAATTGATAAAAAGTCAGTGCCGAGTATGTGAAGTTCCAAACGGATTTTTAGCGTGTAGAGTGGTGAGTCGCCATTAACCATCTGTTATCTCCTCAATTTCCATTGAATTTTAACGACTTGTGTATTTATCGCTACGTTTCAATTAATTTAAGGGGGCAGTTGCAGCGACGCGCTTTGTGAAATTCGAAAAATATAATTATAAGGTTTTTTGCAACGTAGTAATGAAGCCATTGGCACCTAATTACATTGTTTTTGTTTAAACAAAAGAGAACAGTGAGCACCAGCTATGTCTAATTTAGGACATTACCGTCACATAATGTCACAAAGTTCTTTCATTGATAAGACCAACAAAGAATGAATGGTTTTAAGATTATTAGAGCAGCAAATGAAATCGAAATCGTAATTGCTAACTTAATCCCCTTGTAATGAAATGTTTGCAAAATACTTATTTCAACAAGCCAGAACCACACTGCAGCAACTGCCACCTTTATAGTACTTGAAATGTCGCGGTAAATGCACAAATTGCCAGAATTCAAACAAAATTGAAAGGACAAGAGATAATTCATACGAACTCACCACTTTACAAGCTCAAAATCCGTGCGGAGCCTCATCAAAATCAGCCCTTACTTTTCACCAAACTTTTAGGGCTCAGTACTGGCGATAATCCTTTTTGCCACCATGTAAAATGGCCGCCAAAGCAAAATGTGCCCCACTCGGTTCAATGTGCAAACCCCTGAGTTGGACATCTAGCGCCTTCGGCGCTTCTATATCATTGATAGCACCATCTCTCTTCTCGACGGGAAGGTCATTACTGACCAGCCGTGACACTTTCCACAAAACTCCGCCAATGATTTCTGTCTTGAGCTTGTTCTAATAAACTGGCTGATGTTTGCAATGTTCTTCACGTTGTCAGACATTCTGGTTTTGGGTCTTCCACGGCCCCTTTTGCCGATAACTGTACCGAATAGCAGATCTTTTGTCATGTCGGATGTTCTGGCTATATGTCCTAGGAATTTCAATTTCCCTTCGTTGATCTTGTCCAGCAGTCTACAGCAAGGCCCAATCTTCTCCAAAACCCATTGGTTTGTATGTTTGTCAACCCAACTAATCCGAAGGAGTCTGCGATAGCACCACAATTCAAAAGCAGCAATCTTGTTTGTATCAACTCTCTTCAAGACCCAACATTCAGCCCCATATGTTGCAATTGGAAATACAAGTGCCCGAAGGAGTCGAAGCTTTGTGTATTTTGATATGGATCTATCTTTCCATATATTGCTTAGCCCAATCATCGTGGTCTTTGCAATTGCGATGCGTCGTCTGACTTCATTACTATCATCCAGTGTATTTGTGAGCAGTGTGCCCAAGTAGTTGAAGACTTCGACAGATTCGACACTTTGATTGTCAACAGTTAAACTTTCATTGCTTGGAGACTTTGTCACTTTCATGACTTTTGTTTTGCTAATATTGAGGAAGAGTCCTGCCGCTTCACTGGCAGTCTTCACCTTGTTGGTCAGGTCTTGAAGTTCTTGCATAGATTTTGCAACTAGGACGATGTCATCAGCATATCTGAGGTTGTTGACTAATCTCCCGCCAACTGCTATTCCTGTTGGATGATGCTCGAGTGCTTTTCACATGACATGTTCTGCATAATAGATGTTAAAAAGATGAGGTGACAAAATACATCCTTG
>WIPJ01001002.1:3568-19749 GCA_018155075.1 Cassiopea andromeda
ATCAAAAAGCATGATGTGAGAAATTGGCATCCTATTTTCCTACGAAGCTAAACTCTGAAGGGAGACCAGAGTTGTTGTCCATCGCAGTGTAAGCTCGCTAGAATCCAGTAAACTTTCCATCCAATGATCGAATGTTTTCAGAAAAATATTCGAATTTCAAATAGCTAAAAAGCTTCCGAATATTTGAAACTAAGCTATTCGCCTTGCCCACACTAGGCACTAAATTTCAATTTACTTAAATGACTACCAACGACCACATATGTACGTGAAGATCATTATTATTTACGCCAGTTCTGGGAGTGAAATTAACCTCAAGTCTCTAGATCCTTTTCAAAGAACAATAACAAAATACTAGTAAAACAGGCTGATACGTACTGCCCACATGATTCATATTATACTGTAGATGATTCTTTGTCCAAACAATATGGCAATGTTTCCTTATCCCATGAAGCTTGTCATCTAAATTTCTTTTCATGATCATAAAACGCGGAGTCATTAAATGAAGTTCCTGTCAGGCATCTATCAGTTTGTAAATAAAAAAGTTTTGCAATAACAATGAATATCCTTAAAACAGCAGGTGCTAGGAATGAATGCAGCACAAGGTCCTACCAAGTATACAGGGCCTGAGAAGTTGCCTCACTGCTGCAAACCGAACAACCAAAAATTTTTTAGCCAAACAACCCTTGGCTCCCGTGCTGCATGTGGCTCTGAAATTTATAATGAATTGTATGTTTCTTATATATGTTTACTTTCCTTGAGTCCAAAAATGTATTTACCTGTGAGAAGAACGGATGAGGGCGATGTTGATGTATACCTATGTGTACGATGTAGCTCTTTATGATAAGACGTTGTAAATGTGGTTCTTGGTCTGTCACTGGTTGGTCATCTCTATTTTAGGCAGTCATGAAGCAATACTTCTTACTGATTTCCAAAACATACCTAACCTATTTCTGTATGTGGGGTAGACTATACTCGGTTATCGCTACAGGAATAGCAGTATAAAAGTCAGAAAATGTAAACCACTACTAATTCGACCATCACTATCTCAAAATACTTTCGATTCTACTAGCAAAGTCGAGATAGTCAAGGCCAACTGCCTGCAAGTCTATAAAAAAGCTACATAAAAATTACAAAATTGAAGTACAAATATAGTAAGAAAGAAAATAAATATGTACACATGACATTTTACAGATTATAATATTAAAGTTCTGTAGCAGAGTTCTTTCTATCTCTTTTTTCCTCAAGTTCATTCAGCTCCTCTGAAAATATCTCCATCATTTCCTTGCTCAATAATGAATTTTCAACAGTTGTTGAGTGCTCCATATTTGGAACAACTGTGTTGGCACCTTTTTCTTCTTCTCCGTGTTCAAACTTTGTGATTCTATTCGCATTGTGATTCAAATCAATCTTCTTATCTTCCAGACCAATTTTACTTAAATCTTTAAAACTCCGGCTTATTCCCCCATTTTTTTCACCAATGAACTGCAAGCCTGAATTATTATGTTGTATGCTTTCGTGTGAAAGCTGGCCTACATTCGTCAACGAACTATCAGTTGCATTTGGTTTACTTGCTATTAATTCAATACTTTCCTGTCTGAATGACTGGTGGTGAACATTATCGTATACATTTGAAAGGCACTCCTTCGTTACTTTACTTTCGATAGGTTTGCTCTGACTAATACGTGAAAAGTAGCTGTCTGTTAGAGGAAATGATGACATCATCCAAGTCTCATCTACAGGGTCAACAATCTCTTTACCAGTTGCAATCGACTGAGATTGATCAAACAGCTTTTTTATTCTGAGCAGTAGATCTTGATTTTGCGCCAATAGTTGCTCAATTTGATTCTGCAAATGACAGATAAGTGCTAAGAAAAACATTTGTAACAAACATTTAAATAATGTCATAGAAATAAGATTGAAATTTTCCCTTGAAAATACAAAACTTGGAAAAAATTGTATACATCAAGTCAAGATTGCACAACAGGTCAACAAAAATACTAATGGAAGCAGTAGCAGTGGTGGATTCTGAATATTGTGACAATAGGGATTTTAGGTAGGAGCTATATAGCTGACTCTGGCCCTGTTCACATGATAACAGATTCATTCTCACCACGGATTTTTCACACAATCCGATGTCAAATTTTCATCTGTTCACACGGTACTGGATTCACTTTCCACCTCTGTCCAAACGAATTTGTTTCTGGAGCTATCAAATATCGGATTCTTTTGTTCACCCAAGCACTAAATCAATCCGATTCATGTAGCAATCTTGTGTACTTCACTTTCATAGCGTAGTGATTTCACTTAGTAAAAGAGGTGCGGAGTGCATCAGATTCCATCAGAGTGTGGTTAATGCTATCTGAGGCAAAAATTAATCCAGTGTGCAGCGATTCTAGTATCGTGTGAACAGACCTTCAGATATTTGGGGCTTGTGTGCCAGCCAAATCGGCATCATATTATGCCTCAAATGGCCAAAATTCCTTGTGGTGAGGAAACTTCTATACAACTACAAGCATTGGATTTTTCTCAGATTTACCACTTCCATTTTCTATTTTCAAAACGCTACTGTAAACAGGAGATTTCTGGTGTTTTAGTTACTGCAGTTAACTAACCGTTTTCAGATTAAGAGATTCCTCCTACAGAACTGCAGAGTGGTTCTTTCCTATCCATATTTCATGCATTGATTTCAAGTTTGCAGAAATTTTCCTAGTCTATTTCTTCTCTGAATGCTTACTATGTGCATTGCACGGCAAAAGCAAAGTCCTTCACTCTAAGAATCTTCACAGCCCCTTCACATACAGTCTATGTTCCTTCAGCCCATCTGAAACTAGCCAAATAAATATTGATGGTAACCCAAAGCCCCATAGTAATATTTATTTCACGACATTAACAATCGGTTTGCTAAAAAAATTAGAGTAGCTGTCGAGGCAAGTTATATTGTGAAAACAGTGAACGCAATACAAAGATACATCAGCCTATAGAGCCAAACTACAAATGTCGCATGAGAGTATGCTTTAAAATCTTTGGCTTTGTTAGGAAAAAAATTTCATACTAAATGCTGACTTGAAAAACATGCCCAAATTAAACAATAATGGTCTCCCTTTCCAAACCACTAAACAGCAATTAACACCTCAGAGCAACAGCATGGCAATGTTGGACCATCCAACATTTTTCTTCAAATTGTCAAAACTTATCCACCATTTGTCAAATCATACAGCTAGGTGACCAGAGGATCCAACATTGACCATCCAACAAATTCTGAACCAGATTTTGGCGGTATAATGAGGAAGTCAAATGCTGATATACTCTCTGGAAGCAACAACACAAACGTGGATTTGATGTCGTGTTAGTCGCATCTAAATATCAAAACTTGTGATTTCCCGTGACGTAGGGTTTATGTCCATAAACAAAAGCATTTTACAAAATAACTTGACTCATTATCACATAGATATCCTTTCTATAGAAGAAACAACAAATCTAGAGAACTCAACCAAACATCAAAATACGATGCAATCCCGTCGGACGTCGGAACTTAATTGCTCCTGATGTTGGAGCAATCTTAACATATTACAGTAACAAAAATTTATCAAGTTCTATGAAAAATGAAATAAACAAAGAAACATTGTACCTGGGCATTTATTCTAGCTTCACTTTCAATTTTTAGTTGTTGCTTAAGCATGTACAATTCTGCTTTGGCGGCATCTGTTTCATACTTTTGATGACGTAATTGTTGAAGATACAATTGATGGAGTTGACTGCCATCATACTTCAATTCACCATTCACAACATCATTTAACTGTTGAAGATACTATGTTATGTTATACTCATATAAAAACAATCTAAGCCAAGCGATCAGGTAAACAACAAGGAGGTTTTTGAAGTTCATGAAATGTTGAGAAAGAGTATAGATACTATATCAACAACAAAAAGAATAACAATTGCGGTTGTAGCATGGCTCTGATGAAATGTGCGAGAACAAAGCTGTAGGCGTGGGCATGAGAAAGCTGAATCTTAAGTAGCTTGGCAGAAGTAGCTTGGAAGAACTGGTTTGGCGGACTAGGGCAAGTATTATTAGATCAAAAAGAATGGCCTTATAATCATGCTTTTTTAAACCTCATACATACTCGTACAGTAACATACAATGTCAAACCTTACTATCAAAAGCAGTTTGAATTGGACCAGGAAGAAACTTGCAAATATCTTGGAATAAATGAAGGTGACGGCATACAGCACTCAAAAATGAACGAACAAATTCGGAAAGACTAGTACAGAAGAATAAGAATGGTCCTTAAAATTGAATTGAGTGCTGTCAACGAGTTTGAAGCAATCAACACCGTAGCCGTACCAGTTGTAACCTATAGCTTTAATATTATTAATTGAACAACTAAAGGTATAAAAGTATAGACAGAAAAACAAGGAGGCTTTCTACTAAGGAACGAATGCACTATCCAAAATCAGATGTAGACCGAATGTATTTACCAAGATCATCTGGTGGTAGAGGCTTGATTCAAATAGAAGCAACTTAAAGACAACATTTATTCCTAAAGTTTGTAAACCAACACGAATTGAATAAAAAATTATAATCACTTAGAAGTAATGCCAATAAATTTTAAAAAGAGCTGAACTTGAATGGGATAACAGAAAAGAACAATGAGAAGTAACTGAGCTTGCAAAGAGTGCGAAGCAACACGCAAAAGCCCAAGCCCTAGATAGTATCAAAAGGACTTGGAAAAGTAAGGCTTTGAACGGGCAACATCCATCACAAATCAGGAGAGCTGATGTCTACTATAAGTAAGCAAACAAATGGCATTGAAAAGCAAACGGACGAAATACCGGTATACATCAACGTTACTGAACTGCAAAAGATCGCTCTATTAGGGTCAGTCCACATGCTGCGAAACGTTCTGTCAATGAAGTAGAAGTAAAGACAATGGCTCCCTATTAGAGCCCAAGGACCTGGTTTGGATCCAGCGATAGTGGTGAGATTAAACAATCTAGAAACTTCAGACATAATAATAATCGAAATTTCAATATAGTATGCACATTTCAATGCTACATGAATTGTTATGAATATGTATCCTGCAAACAAAATGATTACAAGCTTAACAATAAAATAATTGAAACTATTTTAAATTTATTTGTTTTAAATTTAATAATACTAATAACGCATATGTTGATACCAAAGAAAACACAACCAACAATCAGCATATGCAATATTATTTATTCTTTCATCTCAAGTGAAATGTTCATTGACTATGCCAAATAAACAGTCTCAAGTTTCCGATGGCTAAATAAAGAAGGGAAATAAAATACGTTACCATCCTAATCTCACTTCCTTCTTCTGCAATATCAATGTCAGTAACAACAGTTTTGTTTTCATGCTGTTTTGCTAAATCATGCATTTTGTCAATGTCTGATTCACCAACTTCATCAATATCAGTTTCACTTTTCCCTTCAGAAGCAAAAGGGAGCACATCATAGAGTACACCAGCAATTAACTCAAGTGCATAAATTCTACAAATATGAATCCTAGTAGCACTATAAAGACTTGAAATCCTTAAGCATGTGTTAGGCATACCACCTTGTAATGAATGCTGCCATTAAAAAACGCATTAAATGGCATTGTGATGCGATCTCAGGATTATTCTAAAGCTAAATGAGAAATGCGTTGCTGATGTATATACTGATAAGAACATCGTAGGGGGTTCAGCGCTAACATGATATTAAACAGTTTTGGCCATGAGATTCTACGCCCAAAAGCACTATTCATTAAATTCTAAAAATGTACTTTCAATTGCAAGTTTGTATGGATACAAGGAAGGCATGGTAGTCATATTTGGGTTAAAGTTTTTCTTCAACACAAAGACATGAAGGAAATATTCTAGCTATGGTTAACAATCGAAGCCCATAGGTAATGCAAATAAGTGGTTGATGGGTCCTTCAGGGTAATTGGCTTATAAAACTTTCATGAGCCAAATTCCCTGAGAAATCCGTTAACCATTTATTAGTACTACCCAAGCAATAAGGAGTTGTTGAATATCCCTTTCATTAAAAGGGGAAGTAGGCAACTTCCTATAGGTTTAACTGTATTTGAGTAAATTGTGAACCAATAAGAATAACCAGTCCATCCTGCCCAAGTCCGATTCTCCGTGTAGGCTTTTTTCTACGCTTTCCCCACTGTATGCATGAAAAAAGCAATATCAATTACTTTTCGAAGGCTCATCTCTATTACTTGTGCTACTGTTGTGCGTCTAGCGAGTCACTATTTCCTCAAATCCGTCAACGCCAAAAAGGTCTATATATCAAACAGCTGCAAATCAAGCACTCAATCCACATAAACCATAAAATTTGTGCAGTGCATGGCAATTAGTGAGTAACCCTATAAAATTGTGCACTCAGGCCCTTCTGGGATGATTGCCTTAGAGGCTAGAAACCTCACTGAAGTACATGGGGGTGATATCACAAAAAAATATAAGTTTGAAGCTTCTAAATCACTTACCTATGAGCACTACTTACTTCATCCTAGCGAATGGTCTACCAAGATTAAATACTAACTCAACTGCAGTGAAAAGCTCCCTTTACGCCATGGAACACAATACTTTTTTTGCCAACGAGGATCTACCATCTTTGTTCCCCGTAGTGGCTCCACCGCATGAGGCAGGAAACTACAGAGTCCGCATTCTAGCTCTACTATTTCTATGCAAAACTCACACGCATTAAATGCTGCCTAAAGCTGATTTAAAAAAGTCGCACGCAGTTAATGACGCGTGTCACTGAAACCCTCTAATACATTAAATGTGTGTAAACCTCCAAATCAAAAATTTGTGTGTAGTTTGATTATATCTACCGTCTAAAAAGAACTTAATAACGGCAGTTTATTAAGAAATATTGTAGTACATCTTTTATAAAAGTATCTTCAATTATTAAAACTGAATATTTTAATATTTCTGATATTTTAATTCTAAAATATGATGTAAATATTTTAATGTTGTAAATATTTTAATTCTAAAATATTCTTGTTTTGGAACTGCAACATGTAAAATCCATTAATCAGAATTGAGGGTACCATTTTTCCCAGTTTGTAGGTGTATGTATATGTACGTGTTTGTTTTCCCGTTTACTTCGTTTTGAAATTTGAAAGCTTGTCCAAAAATTGAAAAGTTCAAGCCCCTTCCCCTGTACAGAATAATAGAAGAAAACGTGAGGTAAATCAAGTGAAATGACTAATAGCAGCAACAACCATATATGGGAGTGGCTACCTACTACTTCAGGCTTGTGCATACCTTGCAAAAGTGTCAATAGGGAGGTTGCCCTCTGCAAAATTATTGCTTGCCAACAGTTAAAAAGTTACTCAAAACAGGGCTTTTGAAGAATGCAATAATTCGAAAGTCGTGCACATGAAACTTCGCCAATGGCGAAATAAGTAAGTGTTGTGCGCAGGAAATGTTGCGATTCTCACGCAATATGCTCGTGAAACTTAATGCGTGCGAAAATTTATGCGCCTAAAGTGAACGCCAAATGTACCCAACAACAGATGGACGCTGATCCTCCTATTCTCTGCTCCTCCATACATGCATGAGCAACGTACTTCTCACTTAGCTCCAGAATTACTTTAGGATGGCATGAAAACATAATTCAATTATTAATGCTAGCATTTATTACTGAGGTTTATCAAATTACCTAGAACAATCAACGGGAAATAATAAAAAAACAGTCACCTTCCCCTGACTTTGGTGGGCTCTCTGTTTCTTCAATTCTACATTCTTGGCCTTTTTCCTCATTCATTTTATCAGAATTCATCTTGTGGCAAACTTCAAAAGCTTGTCCAATAGTGCGAACGATATTCATTGCCTGCGACTGAATAGCAAAAATTCACCATTAATTCGGCAAACACATTAAGATGTATCCAGATATGATTATATATCAAATTATTCGACTAAGAGCTCAATTGATTCAACTAAACTGATCCTTAAGTTTTTAACACTAAGTAGACATCATTGACGTAGGTTTATGGGAATCCTTAAGACGACAATTTCAACCGGTCAGAAGCAGTTTTCAGAACGAGGTCATCGGCATTCACAAAAAGAAAGGCATTCATTTCTAGAGGAGCAATTGCTAAAGGTTTCCTCGTTGAATCATCGAATCACTTTCAGTGTGTCCTCTCTTCAGTTATGGAGTTTGGTAATGGGGGAAAAGAAACTGAAGCGTTCAATTGTTAGTTGAAGAAGCTGCTAAACTTGTTGCAGAGTCTGAAAAAAACCAAATATAAAATTGTCTTATGCAACTACAATGAAGAAGTCTAATAACATGGAATCTACCCATAAATGGGTGTCGTAGTGATATACGGTGGCTGGATGCGTCGGGAAAATTTGGGAAATGTCAGGAAGTGTCATTTTTGTTAAGACAATCCTGGGAAAAACTGGGAGTTTCACACGGAAGAACCTCTGAAAACAGAACAATAGAAAGGGGGTCCATAAGTTGGAAGGGTGTTGAGAAACATTAGACTAGCTCCTTCTATCATGCACGCCTCCTTTGTTGTGGAAGAAGCACTCTTGAATAAACTGTGATAAGCTAGTGAAAGGCAAATAAGTTTGTACTTCTATTTGCTACTTGTGGCATAAATAAAGCTTTTTGCAAGTTAGCATAGGTAGCAAAGGTATCTTGCCAACATCTTACATTGAAAAAAGCTAGAATAATGCACTTCTAGAAATCCAAATCTTCGCCAAAATTTTCAGTGCTCTTATCAAGTTGCCTGGTCGATCAAGGTAGCGTCTACATTCATACGTTTTCAAAACGCTCCTTTTTCAAAGAGCTCCTTTCATTACAAAAGTATCGTACACACTTGAAAACGGATAAAAAGAACTGCGTCCACACTACTCCATTTATGACCATTTTTGATCAGTTTTCTGCCTCATTCGGAACAGCAACACCAGAATTAATGTTTTGTCGTGAACTTTGAGGCAAGCAAGAACAATCATGACACAGAATTAGCAAAACGCAAAAACTGCCACTTCAAGCAAAACTGTTACTCTGACTGAGACTGAGGTGGAAATATTCCACTGGTAAAGTGCAATTGCAACTTGCTTCACACTGCAAATTGGTTTCCTAATTCTTGTTTTTCCCATTAATAAATGGCTGCAATTCTTCACTTAGTTTCAATATTATGGCCCAGCTCATTCTAAAATTTTCCTTCCACTCTTCGGGAACGATATCTCTAGCCGCAAAATTTTCCCACCAACAGCTTGTTCTTCCTGGCCTAATCCAAAATCTCTTCTGCTTTCTGATAAGTGTTGCTTCTTGCATTAAACTGGTTGTTTTGCGTCAAGTTTTGCCCTTTGGAGTTCTAAATTTCCTTCTCATATTTTCCTGGTTGATAACAAAAGCTTAAGTTATGTTGAGACAAGGACCGAGCTAGGAAGCATTGCCATAAAAACATGACCTGGTTGTCGTCAGCCAGTTGGAAATTTCACACATTGGCGGTACTCTTTCGCGTCGCTTTCAACTGACTCCGTTTTCGCTGTGCACACCAAAGCGTTTTCAAAAAGCTGTAGTTTTGACCAGCATTTTCAGAAAGCTCTGTTTACGTCTTAGTGTTGATGGGAGGCAAAAAGGCACCTAAATGTATTCGTTTTTATATGAAAACGCATTAGTATGGACTCATATACTTTCATTTATTTATATAAAAATATTACATCTAATATTCTACTGAACGTTTCTAACTACTGTACTATATTACAGGGACGATACCATGGGGGAGCAAAAGGCAATGCCTTCCCCCCATGGCCAATATAAAGACACGCGACGCCAAACTAAGTACAACAAAACCACGAACGATTTACTATCTAATGGAAACAATACTATCCTAGATTTTGTCATATTTCATATTTTCATATTTTATATTTTATACATAAAACCCGTCAGTTTAATTACAGAAAAAAACAATCTACGAACTAAGTTATCTATAACGAAAAGTAGCTATGAAATTGGATAATAAAAACAAAACCTATTTAGCGTGGAGCTGTTCTTCCAGGGGGTTGTGTTTAGTTATGTCTTGCTCTTCATATAAACTTTAAGTTGCCTTTTGAAAGTATTTATTGTTGGCAACTCACGTATGTCTCTAGGCGTATTATTCCATTCCTTAAGAGCTGAGTAATGAAAGCTTTTTTTATAGCGTTCAGTCCTATGTTTAGGGATTTGGAGATTTTGGCTATTTCTTGTATTGTAGGATGAGAAACTAGACCTTGGTTTATACTTTTCTAGGAAGCTGTTTGGGCAAAGTTTGTGTATGATTTTATAGGTCATAACATTCCTATCAAAGCAAATTATGTTTTCTACATTCATCCCAGGACATGACCAAGTATCTTTAATTTTGGCGTTCCTGATTATTTTGAGAGCCCGCGTTTGTAGTTCCCACATCAGATGCAAGGTCAGGTTGACAATAGATTAACGAGCTTTCCTTATTTTCATATTCTCTTTAAACTTTTATCATTTAACCTTTATCCAGCTACTTCAACATCTATTATTCTAGCTATTCGATTATTCTTTGCATATGAATAGACAGAATCACTACTTATCTACTGCCTTCTATAACGTATGCAACTCTCCTACCTCCTGCCCATTCCCATTTTTGTTATATTCCATCAACCTGCTCGGTTAGAGCATTTTTTCCCAGTCAATCATCTCAATAAGTCGCCATATAAGAAATTTCCTACAGATATCTTAAAGTAACATTGCTGCAAACAAACTAGTTAAAATGAAATCTGCAAAAGCCAAGGCTGCGTCATTCAAAGCAGCAAGAGATGTTCGTACATTTATTTCAAAAGTGGAGCTTTATTCAGCGCTTAAAAGATACACAGGAGAGAAAGGTGCCCAAGCCTTGGTAAGTAGATTAGAAGGTCTAGCCTTTGATTAATAGAGAGATTACGCAATCTAACGATACCGCTAACGGTAACCTTAAGAGCTCATCACCTATTGTGCTTCATTCCACTATATCGAGATTCTCAGCCGTATCACGCGCGCTTAAACCTGTCACTCACAAATTAGGGCTCAAATCTTGAATGGACGAGAGAGTTTGTAAAGTCATATGCCAGTTTCCACGAACAGACCAATGATAATCCTCGAAAGTGTAAACAAATCGAACTTTTTTGCAAAATTCAGTCCATTTACACCAACCTGTACTTAAATAGTGCGGTGTAAAATCTATTGCACAATGTTCGAAAACTAAACTGATAGAAAATTTCATAGATAAATTCCGCAAAAAGCTGCCGTGGAACTCATCTTTTCTATGTCCTTATTTTTTAAATATAGCCTTCGGAAGTTCAGGGCATGTTTTGGCTCAAATCTTGTCTAGTTTTCGTACTTATTCTCTTTACAGAAAGTCAAAACTGAAATTTGTACTTTATCTGAGCATTATTGCAAAATGAGTGCCTGATGCTTGAAGTACTCATATTGTATTCTTTGAAAGTCGGCTCTGACATAGACCCCCATCGTGTAGAAAGGTAGTGAGTACTTCCCCCTTGGCTTTGAATTCAAAGATAGCGGGTCCAGGAACCCCGGGACGCTTCTTTTACAAATTTACTCAAATTTCTAAGACACCGCCCAATTCCCGCCAATCAAGCCAGGGTCCAAGCCTCTATAAACAGAGACGTTACTGATGACAGCCCATTTCAGAAGAGTTCAGACCATTAGCTGCGGAGCATAAAAGCAAAATAAATGCCAAAGGCTTTTTATTTGAAAGTTTAGCCGTTGGGTTATTCATGAATAGAGGAATAGATCCAGCAAGCACAAGACTTACATACTTTTATTTGGATCAGTTGTCATAGGCATCTAATAAAATAGAAAATACGGCAGTTGATTCAAACGCCGTATTTAGTGAAAACCGCTTGTAATAGATTGCTATTGGTTGATTTAAGACACTTTGAAAACTAAAATGTGGCCAAAACTAGGCTTTGAGCTAGGTCCTTATAAATAAACTGAGTAGTGGATGCATTAGCATTGTCACTACTGAGCTCCAAATAACGTAAAGAATCTCGTCTCTTGAAGATATCTTAAAGGCCCCCTCAGGACTTTAAAAGCTAGGGGCTTAAAAGTGATGCTAACCCTAACCTACGTCGAGTACGCCACTCCAAGAAACTTAAGCAGAGTATGGGAGGAAATACACCCCCGACCTTGAAAAGTGCCATTTTGCAGCGCTGAAACGGCAGTATAGTATATTCTTGCAGGGCAACATACTGATAAGTATTATTGCTGTAGCTATCTATCAAATCTGCTACCATATAGATCTCATATTAGCAGGGCAAGAACCTGAAAACTTCCACAATATAAAAAAGTAACGACCCTGATCGGAACAGAACATGCAACATGCAATGTTATGTAGTACTATTGGCAGTTCCTTGCCGTTGCTATAGCCACCATGTCATTTGTTTTGTTGACATGTTCAAATTGAGAGCGAAGCAAAATACAATGGAATATCATATGCTAGCAACGCGCATAATTCATGCATTTATTCGGCACAAGAAAAGCACGGCGTCTGAATCAGAACCGAACTTCCGTCGTATAATACGGCAGAACACGTCGAACTAATCAGTTGCGTCGAATAAAATGAAAAGTGCTTAACCAATTCAATTCAGACGCCGTACTTATCATGTACTAAATGGCATCTATTTGATACAGCACATGAATAATAAACTGTCTGAACTAAGCCTAAAAGCAAAATATATGCCAAAGGCTTTTTATTGGGAGTTTAGGCATTGGGTTATTCATGAAAAAGGAATAGATCCAGTAAGTATAAGAATTACATACTTTTCCTTGGATCATTTATCATAGGTATCTAATCTTAAATTGATCTGAGCGATTAGACCTTATACACCTCCTTTATATGCAGCTAATGAGTACATCAAACATCAGGCACTCATTTTGCAATGCTCAGATAAAGTAAAAATATCAGTTTTGATTTTCTGCAAAGAAAATAATTGCGAGAACTATAAAAGATTCGAGCCAAAACATATCCTGAACTTCCGACTGCTGAATTTCAAAGACAAGGACTTAGAAAAGATGAGTTCCACCGCATTTTTTGAGAAATTTATCTATGATATTTTCTATCAGTTTAGTTTTCGAAAATTTTGCAACAGATTTTACACCGCACTTTTTAAGTACAAGCTGGCGTATAAGGCCTGAATTTTGCAGAAAATTCGATTTGTTTACACTTTTGGAAATTATAATTGGTCTGTTCGTGAAAACTGGCACGTGACTTTGCAAACTCTCTCGCCCACTCAAGATTTGAGCCCTATGCTGTCACTCATACCATCATGTGTACAGTGTTTTCAAGGGGGAGAGCCTTTAAGTCACCGTTCGAATCCTTTGTTTCTAAAACTCCAACATAGCGAACATTCCGTGGAGTCAATGCTAAGTTTCAAGTTGAATTTAATGTATCTTTCCGTGCTACTTTGTCACACGAGATTTTGCTGCTGAAAATAGATAGTCAAAAGCTATCAAATTTATCAATGTAAGGAAGCATTGACCTATAGTTTCTGTTCTTGCTATTTAGAATTTCGAAGAAGTTTAGAACTAACTTCACAACATTCAGCATCTTAGACTAAGCAGTTTGATTTAAACGTAAAAGGATGTTAATCACACTAGGATATTTAACTCCGTCTATGGTAGTTGAACTCAAAGGAAGCTTCTGATTTATCTAGCCAAGGATACTAGTATGAGAGATCGTTTGCTTTAAGGAAGCGATTCAGATGGACCATTCAGCATGACTGTATAATATTGAGAGAGGTACTGGTGTTAGAAGTTCGGGCATAAAACCTGGGACGGCCGAGAGAAGGGATGCATGAAACAGTATCATAGAGGCTCTGTTTAAAAAGTATCTGTCTCTGTCGGCTCTAGGGAAATGCCACTAGCAACCTCCTCTTCCCGATTTTTGGCCTTCCGCTTTGAAAACAAATACGAAAATCACTCTCTGGGCAGCACTCAGTGAAAAGAAACTCTTTCCTTGCAACAACGAACCACAACAGCTCAAAGAGATCCTGAATTATTAAATTAATAAACTTTCTACGTACGTATTGGAAGCCCGCTGCTTAAATCGACGTCGCCACTACAACCCTTTACCAGTGATTACAATGGATGTGATAGCAGTGTGAGAGGATATAATGACCCAAACCACGCTTAAAGAAAGTAGGAAAGAATAGATCTGTCTGAAAAGCTGAAAACAACTGGACACGAGAAAATCAGAACATCAGTGTGTTTCAGCGCAAAACCTGATGGCATAAAGCTTAAGCCGTTTGTGGTTGGTGGAGCGAAACGCGAGCTTTACTCTCGTTTCATTCGCACTGTAATGCTACTTCTGCGATTGGGAAATTCTCGTTCACACCTAGACTTTTAGTTATCCAATCAACTTAGCTATCATTCAATAGTTTTCTTAACGGAGTCTATCAAGTGGCATTGAAATGAATCCCAAGCTAGAAGTCAGCCTAAATGTCAGTTATACCAGGGCATAAAGTAATAGCAAGCACCTGATGTATCTTGGAACAAACCTAAGTTTACCGAACTGTATGATGAATAGTTGAGTAGTTGGCTATGCCAGTTCACAGAGGATGGAAATCCAAAGCCTTACCCAAGACGGAATATGGTTGAATGGATTCTCGAATCTTGGGCAGGATTACCTGAATGTCTCATCAAGAAATCATTCAAGGGGTGTGCATTGAATCTGGCGGTTGACGAAAGCGATGCTAATTTATTTCATTGCTTCAAAGGATCACAATGTGAAGCTGGCGTTGAGTTATTGAAGCAGCAATTGCTGGTTCGGGGTAATCTTTCTCTGAAGACAGATCTATTTGAGAACGCTGATGAAGATACGGAAGAATCTCTTTTGCTTGATTTGTCTGATGACGAGGTTGACTTTGTCGATATTTTCGTATAAAAGACATAAATTCTGTTTCATAAATTGAGTCTGCCCATTTTGTTTTATTGTTATTTTGAGAGAGACAAAAATATTGTCATGTGACATTTGTTTCCA
Source organism: Cassiopea andromeda (assembly GCA_018155075.1). Classification (NCBI taxonomy): domain Eukaryota; kingdom Metazoa; phylum Cnidaria; class Scyphozoa; order Rhizostomeae; family Cassiopeidae; genus Cassiopea; species Cassiopea andromeda. Next base: position 18,588 of record WIPJ01001002.1, read on the forward strand.
TATCATTTTGAATTGCATATAAGCCCCACCCTCTTATTAGCGCCGCCCTCTACCTAGCGCCGCACATTTTAGTCAGTCTGTAAATAAGTGCACTGGGCGCTAACAAGAGGAAATTCCGTAGAAAGTATGAGGAAAGGTTGCAATAATTTTACTAAAATCATAATGGCACATCCCTATCCAAACTAGGCTTAGTTAACCATCCCCAGAGGCAAAACACCCTTACTAACTAGAAGTTTCTTCACCTACAGCCAGGAAACAACCTTAGTGACAGAGGATTCTGATTTAGAAGAATTTTAGAGCTGTAGAGTTTAATAAGCATGATCATTATGCCGTTCATGAAAGAATCTGCAAAAAATTCTTTTTGTTCCATACCCCCACATATTTTTCAAAAAAGGATTTCAGCCCCCACAAATATTCTTCAAAAAATTTCATACCCTTGCAAGTTGGCTTCTGCCCCAGAACCTGTCAAACTTAATGACTGCTCCCTTATAAACTAAAAAACAAGTTCTATCTCATATACTGCACTGTTTTAATTTTCAAATTTAGCGTGTTTAAACATTGCTTTGCAAGCAAATCTGAACTTTGATATTGACAACTTGCTTCCTGTGGCGTCTAGTGCTTTTGGTTCATTTTATCGACATATTTGGGTTGGCAGGAGGGAAAAGCTAGTTCGTAAAACCAAGAGTTCACTATACCAAATGTTCATTGTCTGGAAAAAACTTTTAACACTTTTGTTCAGTGAAACGAGGGGAAATTGACTTCAGTTTGTCAAATTGAGACCTCTGCAATATCAGAGGCTTGCAAAGTTTAGGGTCTACTGTCTTGCTGTATGCACCCCAAGTCATTACAACTTGGCATGTAAGAGTAACAAACACTACAAAACAGAAAGATAATGATCATACGAAATTTACTAAGGGCTATGCACTATTTCAAAAGATAGCAATGTATAAACCTTTTTAAATGACTTGAACACACTGCATCTAAATATTCCATCTTCCCCTCTGGCAATATAGCTAAATATCAGAAGATCTTGCGAATCATGTGAAACATAGAACACCCTACAAAAAATGAGATGATAATGAAAATATTCCATTTCAGTTCATTGTAGTTCATCCTGAGCAAATACTATCCCTGTTACTGTCAAACTGGCTTATCCCAAACA
>WIPJ01001002.1:22771-36191 GCA_018155075.1 Cassiopea andromeda
TACACATGGCGACGCACACACAAATGTCAACACACACACACACATGTTGACACACACACACACATCGACACACACATACACACATGTCAACACACACACACACACCGAGAAACACAAAGACACACATATTCACAAAATGCATAAAGGAATGGATTCTGCCCAAGTGAAGTATCATGGATATTGGATCTTCAGTGTTTTCAAATCAGCCATCGGTCGTCTTGTTTATTTGTGACGTCTACTTTCCCTTAGGTAAATTAAGTGGCAAATAATCAGATGGTGGTGTCTTTTCTTACTTAAATAAACGGAACTCCTACTTCAAAAACTGTTGAAAAGACTGATCTTGTGCACAGAACATATATGAATCACTATTCCAAACTATGCAAATAAGACCTCATATACGATCTGCCAGGAAAAGCATTTCTCCTGGTCACAAAATTCTTAGGACTCATCAGAGGGAAACACATTTTATTTCAAATTGCAAAGGTAATTAATTGAGCTGCCTGCTTGAAACAAACAAAGATATCAGCAAATTTTGTAAACTACAAATTCTTCAGACAGGGACACCAATGGATAGGTAATCTCTTTGTGTACTACTAACTAGCTGAATAATTACTTGAACTTGGCAGAATTAAAGAGAACATGAACATTACAAGAAAGTTGGGTAAAAGCGTAAGATGACAACCTAGTGTGCTAACTATTGAATTGTAAAACCTCAGAGCTTAGCAAGTTCAAAGCAAGACCTGCATAATTATACAGTAAGTAGATGCGATAATATATTACCTGTTAATTGGATAACACATGACAAATAATTGGCTGATGTCATATTTTCCTTCTTCTATGGCCTGGAAAATATGGTCTAATAGTAAAAATACTGTAACATACAGTTCTCAAATACATCCAAGCAATGATAAAATCACTGGTTTCATGCAGTTTAACAGCATGTTTAAGATCCTTAATAAGAGAACTATACTTTGAAGTTTTGCGATCACTGTTGATTTGTATACTAGATTCGAATCCTATAGTCATTTCCAATATATGAAGGAAGAGTTTTTGGAAATGAAGACAAGGTCTGGTCTTAGAGCATTGCCAGTGATGACACTTGGAGACAAAAAGGAGGTGAGATCGGCATATAATAAGCAATCTGAAAATGAGGAAATCGTTGTAGCAAGAAAGAGAAGGACTGAGTTGTGGCGCCAAGTATATCGGCCATCTTCAGGATACGACTTACAGCTGGAGACGATATGCTAGAGTGCTTACTGGTTACACCATGCTGCCAACCTCTTTTAGTCGCCTTTTATAACGTGCAGATGGTACATTGGGTCAAAGGTCATCCACCCTGAACCCACATGGGTAACTTTTAAGTGTTACACTAATATTTGGAATAATCTACTTGTACTTGAACAATGCCAATCAATGCATATCAAAGGGCAAAATTAAATTTTAGATAGCGACCTGCATGAAAATTCTGGATGAGATCACACACACAATAAGGTGAAAGAGAAAGTAGATCAGCATCTTCATCAGTAAAATGAGCCAATACACGCTTACACCGGAACTGTACGCTGATTGGTTAAAGGGCTTTTCCTTTAGTTACACGGTAATAACCATCCATGTGTGATTGATTGCAGTAAAAACACTACAGAATATTCATATTCCTATGATTTACTATGGATTCGTCTATCATCCAGTCACATATTGATTGCTTGGTTTTAGTTCTGGAGTATCTATTAATGTTCCATGTCTACAGTTACATTTCGTTGAAAATCTACCCTCCGATTCGTGAAGAAAAGAGGATGCCTTGGGCAGTGTTTGGCTAGGCTTCCTCTGTTGAAAAACCTATTTTCGCTATCATTCGCGTTCGGAATTCGAATAATTTTGGTTTTATTCAACTTACAAGGAGATCATTATTTATGACCAAGGTGGGGGCTGAAGAGAAAATGGTGGGGTAACTGAAAAAATCCATTGTGTTAGGTGGTGGTCTCGAAGTAACTTTTGAACACAGGGGTGATGCAAATAAAACAACACTTTAGCATAAGTACAAAGTAAAAAATGTCAAATATAAAGCGAAATGGTATCATATCATCTTAAAAGCACCAGCCTGTAATACAAGTAATTGGAACACATACTACTTTTATAATATATTTTTGATACAGCCACAAAGCTGGCTCTTCTTATCTGGTGGGGACAATTTTAGGTTGAAATTTTTCCCAAGGGGGCAGAATATACTGAAAGAAATAAAAAAACACTCTAGTTCAAGGAGGCTTGGGAGCAGAGTTGCTAAGTGGATCATCACCCCCTAGATTTATGACTGCTTTACTGCCATGAATATTATAAAATGAAAATTCGAGAAATTTTCAAACCCCCATTCAAAAATAAGTATATGATTTTATACCACAAAGATCGGAAATTTTCCAGAAAGAATCATATCCGCAATTCTCCTTTGAAATGTTTTCATACCCTTCCTAATCGTAATAAACCGCCCTGGTACCGATAACTATAAATGATTGAGCCTTAATGTCAGAGCTAAGATGAAAGACAACGGATACTTTAAATTGCCCTCGTGGTAACTGTACGTATAATGAATTCATATAAAAGCCGCTGCAAAAACGGGATTTTCAATACTCACTTGCCCAAAGGCAAGGACATAGGGACCGGGGGTCACAGGGGCATGTGCCTCCAATTCCTTCACAAATTTATATATAAAGAACCCCTTTCAGCTTTCAAAGTGCCCTTTCTTGCTTATGCGGTTGCCCCAATTTTTGAATGCTTCTTAAGTCTCTGCCCAAAAGCTTGAGTGCTGGGCCAAAGAAGGCTGAAAAAGTTGATGGTAAGAAATTTAGTGACTTTGCCCCATCCCAAGGCCTTACCACAACACTATATCAAATGCTGTCATACAAGCTGATCGGGATTTTCTTCACAATAAATAGTTGGAGCTGTCAATGGACGAGTGATACCATAAATGCGAGTGTCAATACGAATCGCCTAGCCAAACAATGTCAAATAAGTGCCCTCTCGTTCGAAAGTAGTACACCTTCTTACAAGAATTATGGCGAAAATAGGATTGTAAACAGAGAATCATTAGTCAAACAATGTGCAACGAGAGCTCTTTGGGCTGAAAGTATTAGAATTCCTAACGCGAATGATAACGAAAATACGATTGTCAACAGAGGAGGCCTAGCTAAACACTGTCCAAGGAATCCTCTTTCTACCGTGAATTGCAGGGCAGATGTTCAACAAAATATATTAACAGTAGACATGGAGCATTCATAGATACTCCAAAACTAATACCAAGAAATTAATATGTGACTGGACGATAGACGAATCCATAGTAAATCATAGGAATATGAATATTCTATAGTGTTTCACTGTAATCAATCACGCATGGATGGTTGTTACCGTGTAACTAAGGGAAAAGCCCTTTAACCAATCAGCTTACAGGTCCGGTTTAAGCGCGTATAAAATAATTTCTAGCAAGACCAGCAACAAGCAGCATATCTCATACCCTCTTGTTTTTTGCAATAGTAACCTTGATTCCTTCCACTGATATTTCTAAATTCACCTTCTTCTTCTTGATGTTTCTATACTTGTATTCATACTAAATAAGAGTTCAAAATAATCAGTTTTAACATTGCCATTTGGCTCAAGAACAATAGAATTCTGAGGAAGGAACAGTGACTACAAGGGCAGTTACATACCGAGTTAAAAATAGAATGCAAATAAACCAAACATGATAACTCCTATTGTGAAGAGCTTAATTTGCCTTGTAAGCAATGAATGATAACATATTTTGTCAGAATTAAGAATAACATACCCTAATTCGTCTCATGGCTGAAACAATTTCAAACCTACTTGCAGGCCTTGTAATTTCTTGAGTTCCAATATACTAAAATTAAAATTATTGGGAAATGTTGTTATCCACATAAAGTAAACAAAACACAACAATATCTATAAATTCTTGAAAACGATAAAAAACAAAATATCCCACAAGTCCATGCATGCAAGTTCACGCGATCACCCCACGCCAATAGTTCCCGCATTCATAATCATGGGTGTTAGTACCTCCCGATAACACCATTCCCCCTCCAAACGGTTCAATAGACATTTTGGGAGTGAGTGCTTCAAAGCAAAATGTTAGAGACATCAACTGGACACCGGTCGCTCTCAAGCTGTGGGTTCTGAAGTGGTTCTATAGGAACAGTTTCAGGCTTAGAATCCAAGAGTTCAAAAACAGCACAAAGGTCAAACTTTGAGGTGTCAGAAATGCATCATCCTTTGAAGAAATATATGAAGAGTGTGCTTGTACAGACTTGAGATGATTCACACGAATAGCTTTGGTTTCCTTCCCTGCAGAGCTTTGTAGCTTGCAGTTTACCTCTCCAAGTAACTGGATGATAGTTCATGGCCCTGACCAGTTAGGTTGCCAACAACGGGAAATGCCCTTACTTTTATACGGTGCCCAGAGTTGAAAATTTTTGTGCTTTCTCGCTTCTCAGACTTGCAAGTGCCTAATTTCTAAGTTAATCTGGCAAATATAATTTACAATATTTCCCACCACATAGGTCAAACTATAACACGTAAGTCCTTTTTGAAGATAGCTGGCGATATTTAGGTTACTTTTTCAGAAACTAGGGAAGAGATGATCTGCATAAACTATCAAGTGAACACAGAAGACATTTATTCAAACACTTGGGATTTTACACTGCTCTTAATAGGTTCATTGAGGAATGTGTTACTTCAGTTCCTTCAGCTCTAGCAGCATTTTATTAATCATTTTCTGAATTGAGCTGCCAAGCCAAAGATCATTCAAAAGTCTGACTTGAAAAAGACGTTCTTGTGAAGGAAAATTGCTGCGCAACAAAAGTTCTAAGAAACTTCTAACATTTAGCTTTTCATAACTTTATTCTTCTTGATCATATGATTATGGAAAGATGCCTAATAGTTCCTCTATTGTATTACATTTGTGACTGCCATATGCAACAATGTATTACTGATTGTCAAGGTAACTGCGAGCGTTCAGGCACAACCCTTCACCTTTGTCAGGAGCATCAGTTTTGAAAATAAAATAGTTATGATTGACAGGGGTCGACAGGACTTAAGCAGTGGTAAGGCGATCCTCAAAAGATAACAAAGCATCTTGACATGCTTTGGGTCATATGCAGGATACACGTGGTTTAATGAGACCATGGCGGGGTGCAGAGATGGCAGAAAGAGTGGATGAACCATTCATAAAACTGGGCCGTGCATGAAAATGGCACAATGATTTAAAACCATTTTGACTTGGGAGATCAACAATGGCCCGAATCCCGCTTGGATCAATCCGGATGCAGCCACTGTCAATAAAATGACCAGGGTATTGAAGTGCAAAGCCAGACCTCAGGATGCAATCTAGAATCTGGAAAACGTTGTGAAGATGATCATGAAAGTTTGACACTTCATGATGATATCATCATAGAAAGGTGGAAGAATGCAATCTTGAACATTGGCAAAGATTTTCTCCATGGTTTCTTGAAATGTTGAGGAGGCAGGTTTCATACACTGTGGTATTACACTTCATTTACATTGGCCATAAGCATAGCCAGGATATAAAGCTATAAGGGGCTTAGTAGAGACTGTGAAAGGGATTTGATGATACCCACTAGTAAAATCATGTGAACTAAGGAATTTCTATCCAGGAGCAGTATCTAAGCATTGGTGAAGTGAAGGAGCAGGCCACCCAGGGGCGGTGCCAGCCATTGCAGACTGGGTGGATTTTGTGTGCCATGCCCTAAAAATATAATTTAATGTGGCTGCCACACCCATATCAAGCTCCTGCTGGAGGTTCCTCACCCCAACTCCAACATTTCATCATCGAACTTGGATGAATTAGAAAATTGATCATGGCGAGAAGTGGGGAGACAAGTCCCCCCAGTTCCCCTGTGGAGCTGCCACTGAGGCCCCCAGAATCTTCTATGGCTGTGTGTAAAACAGTACACCACTTCCAGATGCTATCTGTCAGTGAGATGAGAGCTGTTGCAAACTTCTATTTCTCAACTAGGACAGTAGCAGCACAATATAGAGTCAATTTGCTTATATATGACCAAGATCATTCCAATGTGCAAGTAAATAGCGAATAATGTGCTGTTGATGAAGAGGAAGTTGTCAGAGTAGCATAGAAATGGGATGGTTGTGTTCAAGGTCAATATCGAAGCTGCAAATATTGGTGCAGCCAATCTAAGTTGTACGCTATATCTGAGTAATAACAATATATATGTTTATGTTTATGCTTGATACTGGGTAAACCTTATCAGCACAAAAAGTACTGTTATTTACAAGAGCCCTGTCAAAATTAAAGTAAAATGTCAAAAATTAAAAGTCAAAGTTAGACAAAAATACCCTATACAGAACAGGTGCGAAAGTTAACATAAAGAAGAGCAGTTATATTTCAACCCATCTGACTATAAAACTCTTTGCTTTTGCTTTGTACAGTACACAACAGAAGTCAAGGATCCATGTACAGACAATGTTATATGAATATGAATGAATATATGAGAAAATTTTACTATTGGGCCAAGCCCATATAAGGGCCCATGTCATTTACAGCCAGGATCGATCTGCATGCCTCTTGATTCCCTAAGCACAGGCTTGTAGACAGTTAAACTGGGATGGCGGAGAGGAGAATTTTAAAATGAAATGAAACATGGAAGCTGAACTAAAATAAACAATTCTGTGGCAATGTTAGAAGATGCTCTGCTGTATGTGGCCTACACGTTCTTTTTTATAAGAAAACAGTTTATAAGAAAATGAGGCTCAAATGGTTAAAATCTTAAGAAAATCGTAAGAAAATCACGAGGCTCGATTCCACAATTTAGTGTTTTTATTGGCCGAAAATCGATATTTCGTCGTTATTGCATTCAAAATATTAAAGATGGAATTCAAATTCAAGAATGCAATATTAATAATGAAATTGCAAACCATTTTGGCTAGTTTATTTTAGTAAAAGTTAAGAAAAATTTAAGAAAATCTCGGGCTCAATTTCGAGAATAGTTAAGAAAATCGAGGCCCAGGCAAAACTCTGTTTGTCTTATAAAATAAGCGTGTGCTTTTCTTTGCGATGTGCCCAGCTCGTTTGAAAGCATCTCCCTGAGTAAATTTGGTTCTATACTACATCGTGTAGTTTCATTTTCTGGGAAATACATTTATGTTCTCGGTTCTATTATATCAAGTCCGTGATAACTTTTCAGCAGCATTCATATTCCCTTCTAATAAATTTTCCCACTACTGAATGACAATAACTCTTGAGATTAATCATTCCAGGTGACCTTCTGAAGACCTACAACTGCATTAGCGTACGTGGACTGCAAGCTTCAACGCCAAACAATTGCTATCAATCAACACATGCGGCCTCACATTAAAGCACGCGGCCGCGTGTCTTACTGCCAGTCTTAACCTTGAGAAGTTACAAGGCTAAGTTGGCCAAACCTGCCACGGTACACGCATGGAGATTTGAAGAAATCTGTCACAGCCATGAGACGCTGGGAAATTAGACCTGTTGGGAGGTTAAAGGAATTTCACTTACGTAAATTAATTTCCTGCTGTTGTTGGTTAAGTTTATCAATGGTGATTGTTGTTTGATCAGTAAGTTGTTATGTTAGAGCAAGAACTTTTTCTAACTGTGGATTTAATGTAGGGGGGAGTGCGGCTGTTGTATTTGATCCTAAATCTGATGATATTTCCAAACTTCTGGGTAAGGTTATGATGAACGTCGCCAAAGGTATTTTGAGATTAAGAAGTATAATAGCTGTATGCTCGTATGTACTGGAGAGTCAAGGGATGAAACTTTATGCGATGTTCAATAAATCTATTAGCAGACAGATATGCAAAATAGAGTCAAACAAACATGAGGCAAAACTTTTTAGAGGAGTACGGTCCAGAGCCTTAGGCCTGAAGTTAGCAGGGCCAGCTGATCCCCTTCTTTATGAACAGGAGTAGTGCAAGCCTTTTTCCCCAGTCAGCCAGATAATGCGAAAGACTTCAGTGAGATAAGATCTGAGGTACAGAGAATGCATAAAACAGATAACTGAAATTTTATCAAAAGGACAGGCAGCACTGGACGCTTTGATTCTCTGTACAACATTGGTTATCTCTCTATATGAAGGAGGAGATAGATCACGCTGTACAGGAGGGGTGGGAAGGAAAGGAATCCAGCCAGGCATCTCAAAAGATATGAATGGGATAACAGAACTGAAGGTTTTAGCAAACAAACTGGTACAAATAGCTATGTTAAAGGACACCAATGAAGGTGCACCCTACTTACAGATTTAACAAACTCTAAAAGCTCTTTTTTTCAAAAATGGAAAACAGCTAGAAAGACTTCTGACCACTGTAAAGGAGATTTAGTGATGACATCTAACTACAGTTTGGGTTAGATAACTGTGCTAGAGCATCCAATGAGTAAGGAAAATTGACAAAGGCAACAAAGATAGGGCTCAATGATAAAACTATTCAGGAGCTTGATTTAGAAGCAGCCTATCAATATTTTCACATGGATGAAAGCAATGGTATTAAAGACACAACTAGAAAGGCAAAGGTTAGCAAATGACACCATTGCTGGATTAAGATGATCAACAAAATTGAACTAATTTCATCACATCAAATCTCTGCTATTAACATCTTGGCAATACCGGTTGCACCATTTGTATCAATATAATTAATTGGCAATTAAGGAAATCACAAAAATGGATGTGAAGACAAGACAATTATTCACAATGCATAAAATGCACCACCCCAAAAGCAAATGTGGATAGTATGTATCTACCTAGAAAGGAAGGTGGGAGAGGGCTGATTGAAGTAGAGTGCACATACCTTGCAAATACAAAAGGCCATCTATTGAAATAGGTATGCAGATATGACATCAGTAACAAACTATTTTCCACTTAAAAAGACACTCTTAAATTTACACAAGTATTGATAATATACTACCTAGTTTTTTTAGGATTTTACAGACTTTACCATATTTATTATTTATTTATTTTATAACTTCACAGCTCTGGTTGTTTGCAAATAAATGTTCTATATTTGTAAAATTTAATTTAACAAATAAAAAAATTTATATATAGAATTCTACTTAATACCATATCATACCATACTGTATCATTTATCATACCATGTCATATTATATCAGGTAACACCATGAATAAAACTGTTGAAGTAGAATACTGTGAGGAGACCAAGCAAGAGAGATATACAACCAGGCCTTGAAATGAGCAAACAATAGGTACTTGATTGATCACACACCTCAATTCATTTAAGTGCTTGATCAAACTCCTACACTTTTTAGCAGTGGTGTGCTGGCTGGGGGTGTGGAGGCATGTACCCCTTTGAGAACACTACTTAGGGGGTGACAAAGTGATATTGTAATATATTCTTTAAAGCCAATTTGGACTCCATTAATGCAATACTTATGCTTTTTTAACAAAAATAAATATGTGAAGTGGTGCATTTGTTTTAGCTCCATGACATGAAGTTTGTTCTGTGGCTTTTGTCCTCTTAGGAACTTATGCCATAAGAATGTCCCTCTTAAGAGAGGGAAAGAATATTTAATTATTGTATAGATATTAAAGAAAGATTCAGGCAAAATCATTCTCTGAATTGCATTTCTTCAATATAAATGATTGATTGACTCTAGGAGCATGGAAAATTGAGCCAGCAGGATTTGTGTGACAAGTGTGGAGGGAAGCTCTTGCTCAATCAAGTGCCTCTCATTGCAAGGCTTCTATTCAATAACTTATGAGCTGTTGAATAGAATTTGCCAAGTAATGTCAAAAGACACACTGGAAAGAGACCAAGCAACATGTTTATGTATAAAGCACTTCAATAACTTATGACTACTTGAAAATACCAATGCAAAATGATACTTCAAAATAAAATGGAACCTCTAGTTTGGTTCTAACATCAATGACAATTCCAGACTCTATAAATAAGGATAGAGGGCTGGCCAAGAACTGGGGAGTTCACTATGAGATATAATATGGTATTGTCAGCAAATAATCTAGAAATTGAACTGAGCCCTTCTGGAACATTCTTAATATAAAATAAGAACAATGCTGGGCTAATGGCAGATCCTTGAGATACACCTGACACTATGGAAACATAACTGGAAATTTCTTCACTCACTAGAGAACCTATAATCCATCCATTAATTTTAATTCTGACTCCATACACTTTTAACTTATAGCATAGAAGATTGTGACCCATTCTATCAAAGGCTTTCAGATGGTCCATTATTAGACTATCAGTTTAAATATGGCTGCCTTCATTCAAAGATATATCACCAGTGGAAGAAAAGAGCTGTGATTCACAGAATCTTGGTGATTGGAAACCTTGTTGAAGAAAATGTAAAATGATATTCTTATCTTCATGATCACATCTATAAACAATATGCTCCATTAGTCTACTACTAACAAACATTAGTGAGATTTGTCAGTAGCTAGATGTTGTGTACCATGTACTTTGTTTGCAACTCAGTGCAACATTTGCAGTTCTCCAGGCTTTAAGTAGTCCTCTGGCATCACATAACAGTAAAACATTGTTGTTAAAACTGGTAACTAGAGATTCACTAAACCTATATTGTAACTGACATGCTCATACAACTTAATTGGCACAGCCTTTGACACAAACATAAATAGGAAAGACTCTGCATGCTATATACAATTCATCCAATGAAATAGTTGAGGAAAATCAAAAGAGCTGGGACAAAGTTTCAATGTATTAATTCCATGGCTATTCAGAATAATGACTAGTAACTTTTCCTAAATCTCAAGGATATCATGACTCAAAGTCACTGGCATATATGATTAAATTAAGAACAATTCAAGACACAAGCCTTAATATAACTTTGCTTTTGCCTATTTGAGTTCTTCTTTAGAAAACAAAAAAGGTGTATGCTTTACACTATAAGTCACTGTTAGATCCAGCTCTTAAATGTAATTGCAATTATCTCAGGTCAAAATCAGATCAGGTTACTGTTCGGCAGTGACTGGAACTGGGTACTGAGAATATTGGGGGTGTTGCACCCCGCACCCCCATACCTGAATTCCTGACTAAAGCTAGCATTTGCTAAGTTCTTTTACAGGACAGTATTATTACTAGCTAGCAGTTTATAAAATACAGTTGACAACTGCTATCTATAATATGGTTTACCTCAAACTATTGCAACATCCAACAATTTTAAAAGTCCCCTGAGTTTGAGTTAATATATCCTTATAAATAGCGGTGAATATCTCAAACTCTGCTATCTCATATTTTTTGGTATCTCGAGCAATTCTCTGGGTCCCATGTGTCAGAAATACCACATATTTCAAACTTTCTGATGGAATGAGAGTGTTGGAATGAGAATTTAAGCAACAAATGAAGCAAAAAGCTATAATAAATCTTTTAACAAGTAGACATGGTCATTTGAAAGAACCATTTTGTTAGAAAAAAGTGCACACTGAATTGCTCTTGTTCTTACTATTATAATTGCTTCAATTTCTTTTAAATATGGCCCCTTGCTTTTTGGATCTATATGAGCTCCCATTATTTATAACTGTTAGTTTCCATAAATAAGGTAAACAGATGTTTAGAAAACCATTTTCGGGGGTTGATGGGGGAAAAGTGCATATACTGGCAAAGAAAGAGAAATGAGACTAATCGTAATAATTTCAGAGTTTTATCAATAATTTGGTTATCTCAAACATTCACTATGTCGAATAAATTATTGGGTGCAGTGAAGGTTCGAAATAGCAGCTGTTGACTGTATTTAGCTGTGAACATTATTTCTATTCAAATAGTTGTATTATCGCAAAGACATAAAAATTTTTTTTAATAATATTAACATCCTGAGAGAAAGATCTCGCAAAACAAATTATCAGAACTAATTTATTATTTTCTGGAGATTCCTACTTACAGCCAATAAACCAACAAACCTTTGCTTTATAAACAATTCCATGTTTAAAAGCATCCTCATTTTGCACAGGAATCCTCAAGTCTTTTTGGTCTTCCACAGATTCATATTCATGTCCATCTTTGGAACTATGTCTAAATCCTTTAAATATATACATGGTGCCTCTAAAATAAAAAGTCAAGCAAAATGTCATAGCATCAAGTGCAATACAATAAAGGCAACAAATTAAGGATAACCGTAACCTTAAACAATCATTTAAGATACAACAGTCCAACATTTTTTACATCATGTATTTGGCAAGGTAGAAATAACATCACGACGAACGGCGCTCCCTCAATCAACCTATTAATGGTGAGAGGCTATTACAACTTAGCCTTCGATCCTCTTGCGAAAAAAATAACATTACGAGTCACTTATTGCAAGAGTGAAGACCAAGCAAAGACCAAGCTAAAAATCACAAAACAAATGAAACAAAAACAATCTAAGCAGCAGCTTGAAGATGCTAATAAATATATTAAGCAAGTAACGTTCCTCCTGAAACGTTTTCTGCGACAATCTGCTGAGCGGCGAATATTCTCGATGGTGGCCTAATGAATACATTATGATTCGCCATCCACATTTTCATAAGAATTGTTTTGTAACCTCTTCTTACCAACGTCTTACTGATAACCAAATAATGTAAGCCTCATTTTGCCGTAAGCAATCTCATGATGGCTAGTCCCCCATCACTCTACGGGATTCCATCCGCATTTGTGATCAAAATGGTAGGATGGAATTTTTAGCAATTCAGTTCAGTTGACTGTCGGCAACTGCTTTGATGCTAACTTCCATCCTTCTCGATCTCATGACGTCAGTGTTAATTTTTCGGTTAGAGAATCAACGTTGTATAAGACGAAAATTGTAATCTCGGTATTCGTAGCATTTCTCCGATAACATTATGCCCTGTGATGGAAATTTTGGCGCTGTTAGGGGCTGACTGGCCCGGTCGGGCCATGACTACAATGACTTTGAGAATATTTGAGAAGCATGCCCCTTTAAGAGCCAGGCACGCCACAACTGGGGGGGGGGCTACAGCCTCCCACATTTCTGCTACTGTATGACCTCATACAGCAGATAGTCTATCCTATCCAAGATAAGTGTACTGTGATACTCAAAACGGGGTTTTCTTGCAAACTAAAGGTGCACTTGTTAACATTTTAAGGGACTCCACCTCTGACCCCCACTGCCTCACCAACAGGAGCTTACCACTCGTCCCCAACCCTTTCACTCAAAAATATGCTCCGGCGTCCCTTAAAACGGTTGTTATTCGATGAAATAATATATATTTTATATGAGCTAGAATTTGAGAATGGCAATAATGAATCGTTCAAGATTCTTTTCTTTCTTGTATTCTACAATATCCTTTGTATGTTTTGTTTTATTTAAAACAAAAAATACAAAGGATATTGCAGAATATGAAAAGCAAAAGAATACAGTAGTTCGACTAAATAAAGCATTAAA
>WIPJ01001003.1:8610-26235 GCA_018155075.1 Cassiopea andromeda
ATATTTATGTATGTATGTATGTATGTATGTATGTATGTATATATAATTAAAGTAAATACCCTAGTTACAAAACTAAAATAGCAGAAAAATAACATAGAAAAAGAAAGATATTAAAGCCGATGCTTGAATGCAGATACAGCAGGTGCTTTTTTAAACCTCAGATTCAAGGTTGTTCCAAAGATGAGCCCCACAATATTCAAATGATTTCTGTCCATTAGCTGTTTTGAATAGAGGTACTCGCAAATCAGTCTCAGAATTTCTTAAATAGAAACTGTCTCGGGTAGAGTTCCTTGAAAAGATATTTGAAAGATACAGTGTTACGAGACTATTTAAAAACTTGGAAAATCATGGTCGCTGCATCTCGCTTAATAATTTTGGGGATAGTTGGCCAGTGTAGCTTTTCAATTTGGGCAACACCAGATGCATCATAGCTACTGTTTGTCACTATTCTGGTTGCACGATTTTATAACTCCTGCAGTGTAAGAAGCCAGGTTTCTCCACAGCTCCCCCACACAGAACTACAATAAAGAAAATGTGGCTCTACGATACCTCTATAGATATGGCTAAGAGTTTCTAGGGGTAGCAGTTTCTTAGCATACTTCAACAGCCCTGAAGCACGATCAACCTTAGCACACACAAATCTAAAATTCTCATCACAAATAAGATGCTATCCAACAATCTCAATTTGTGAGTCATCAATTACAATGGTAGGCGGCTTTACCTTTTTGTAAGAGATCTTAATAAGCTTTCACCCAGGTCCTACCGCCATTGCTCGAGTCTTGATCAAGTTTAGAGAAAGCTTATTTCCTTGAAGCCGTTGCTTCAAATTTTATAAAACCCTATTAAGGTTTTCACTGAGATCAACGATGTTTTTCGAAGAACGTGAAAAGGTTGCATAGTCAGCATACATGGTGACTTGGCTGCTTTGCAAAGTATTTGGAAGATCATTAACGTAAATCAAAATCAGTACAGGTCCAAGACAAGACCCCTGTGGAACTCCACAATTTATATCATGAAGCCCCGAGGACACTTCATTCACTTTGCAATGCCGCATTCTGTTACATAAATAAAATGCAAACCATGCACTCTCAGAACCGATGACACCATACGTCTCCAGATTTTTTAGTAGAATTTCATGGTCTACAGTGTCAGATGCTTTCTTGAGATCAACGAATATCATCACTGTATACTGACCCTTATCCACGTCAAGATACAAGTCACTTGTACATTTAAGCAAGCCAGCAACTACAGGGTGAAACGACCTAAACCCAGACTCCTTGAGAAAAAGAAGGCTGTCTCTGTCAAGGTATTCATAAAGTTGATTGTAAATCAACTTTTCGAAAACCCTGGAAACAAAAGAAAGTATGAAATCGGTCTATAATTAGATCGATCGTTAGTTTGACCACTTTTGAACATAAAGGCAACTCTAGCAATTTTCGAGCTATCTGGGAATACACCATTAGCAATCGAAAGATTAAATATGTCACAAAGTGACTCAATAATTACAGGCAAACCTATCTTTAAAAGAATAGCTAGCAATACCATGAGCATCAGAACCTTAAGATTTTTTTAAATTGCAAAACATTTTCTCTAACTGAATTGTAATCTAAATATTGATTGCCATTAATGCAAAGCGTAAATTTTGTGGGTTAACCGAGTACTCATTCGCCAGAAGTGGATTAGGTGTTTCAGGTATCTTGCCACTACGGGTATTTATTACCAATGCCATAGAAAAAATTATTCATAGATTCTGCAATACTGTTACTATCACTGATTAGGCTCTCATCAACTTCAAGTGTAGCAATCTGTGTGGTTTTTGACTTCTTATTAAGAACCGTATTTCTACTTTTCCACATACTCTTAAGATCACCATTTTGCGAGTCAATTTTTGTGTAAAAAGTTCTCTATATAATTCTATATTCAACTTATTGACTTTGCCACTAGCCTGCCTATAAGCTTTCAACAGGATATTAGATTTGCACAGAAAATGCACAGCTTGCTGTTTCAATCTGTCTTCTGTAATAGACAGTTGTCTTAGCTCCTTGGCGAACTGGAGCATGTTTTCCAGGTATCTATGAAAACATATTGGTCCACTGTTCAAAAATAATTTTAATATCATCGCTATTCAAAGCAATGACCTCCAATCAACTAGAAGTAAATTATTAATAAATTCAGTTTGATCAAAATGTTTTCATTGCCTTGTAGTTATATATTTATGCTGTTTTTTACAAGCACCACGGAATTTTCTTACAAAGCATACCAAGTAATGATCACTGATACTTGTTGCATACACCCCAGATGTTACTATATTTGACTTGCTAGTTATGACAGTATATGATCAAGCAGGGTTGAAGATAGCAATGTCTCCCTGTTACCTGTTTCAATCAGCTGCTGAAAACCAAATAAATTATAGAATTCTAGAATACGCATTGCATGAATAAGAGGATTATTGCTAAAGCTATCACAGTCCAAATAATTCGGCAAAATACCACAGTTAGCATCCCCTAGCAGGAAAATCTCTTTGTTCTCTCGATCTAGAATCTGCATGCTCTGCTCTAACTGCCGAAAAATATCCTCGCATGCATTAGAAGGACGATAGCAAGTAAAAATGAGAAATGGGGCAGCTCGAACAAATTTGATTTCCAAGCACAACGTTTCTAAGGACGATTCTGACAAGTCTTTGCCAATAGAACATTTATCACGAATGGTATCTTTGATATATAAAGCAACTCCTCCTCCTTTACGATTACTATTACATCTTCTAATAGAATAGCCATCAATACTGATCACAAAGCATCAGCGATACTATCGTCAAGTTCTGTTTCGTTAATGGCCAAAACATGCAACTCAAGATCCCTAATAAGAGTAGGCTACGGACCTCATCAACATGAAACAATTCGCTATTTAAGCTCAAAGATGCAATCACAATTCCACTCATGTATCCAAGGGCTGAGATGCCGTTGTCCGAACAAGTATGTAAACCTTTTTCAGATTTAGCACTAATATTACTATTAGGATGCACCGTTGAACAAATTTTTTCAGTGTTATTATGAGTGCATGGATTGGATGGCGTAGGGTCATAGGTACTTGATAAGTTTGTGAAATTCGAGAGCAGAATAGTATTGTTAGTGCCCAAGTCATACTCTCCACACGCTTCCTTCATGCTTTGTGTTTGTTTTTGTGCAAGACAACGCCTCAAGTCAGGTCGTTGTCACGCACACAAACAATTTAAGAAATAAGAGAATACTGTCACCATTTTTGCCTTGGTTACTTGCTTTTGCTGCCTTAGTTACTTTTGTTGTTGCTTGCCTTTCTTCTGAGCTCGGTTATTGCTTCGGTAATTTCAAAGTAAACATCTTCTTAACCAGAGCAAGAAAAAGCGCTAATATTTTTAGACATATTGAAGCTTTTTTCGTCTGACACTCATCAGAGTATGAAACGTGTTAAAAGCAACGTGTTAAAAAGTTAAAAACAACAAGTTTAAAATTAATTATGAGTCGTCCATTGGACAACATTTAATTGCAAATCCATAATGCACCAAAACATATATAGACGACAATTTTCGGATCATTGGGCAAGCATGATCGTCTTTTTCAATAACCTGTTCTGGAATCTGTTCACATCAAGACTCAAAACCAAGTCTTGTGTAGACAAAGAGAGTTCATTTTCTCACTGGGACTCTTCCGGTAAACAATGGTGTATAGGTTCAAATTGGGGCCAACAAGACACATCCTATCACGCGTAATCGCATCTGGCTATATATTTCGGTTAACCTTTAGGGCACTATCCGATGTTTCATACTCGGACGAGTGTCGGACGAAAAAAGCTATCGGATATCGGACACTCTAAGTAAGTGTAAGTCTTTAAATAAAGGTAGGGAATGTGAGAGGGCTGTCTGATGTGATATGGTCCTGATAGCTTTCTTTTGTAGCTTAAATAGTGGTTCTATATATGAATTAAAAGTTTTTCTCAAAGCAACAATACCATACTGAAGGAATGACATAGACAAAGAGTTATAGATGCACCTCATGGGCTCAGGAGGGAGATATTTTCTGACTTTAGGGAGATGCTACAAGTCCTAAACAACTCTTTGACAGCTGAGAAAGATGATACTTCCAGCTAAGGTGTTCGTCTAATGGAAGACCAAGAAAATTTAATATATTTCACTCTAGAGATAAACTTATTATCATTTGCTGTTGCTCCGTTGACAGCAGGAGAGTGGAAAATCGTATAATTAGTTCTGTTGGTATTTAATGATAATTTATTTGCATCAAGCCACTTTTATACATACTTGAGTTCAATGTTTACCTTCTTAGCAGTTATTATGGTTTCCTTCCATATTACCTCCTGCAGTTCAGCTATAGATCCAGTTAGCTGTCAAAAGCTACTGAGTATATGAGACTTGATACCACTATAGGGACAGAATGGTTTTTCCTGTTGCAATGGGGCTGCATAATATTCTATGGTTATGTATGTATGTATGTATGTATGTATGTATGTATGTATGTATTCAATATTTAAAGTGAATAACAGAGTTAAGCTAAAGCTTGTTTACAATCTGGTTCACTGAAAATAAAAAAGTGAAAATAAATATAAATAGATAAATGAATAGGTAATAAATAATGAATAGTTTGATCGAGATCCATGCGCTTTTTATCATTAAAACGTTTAAAAAATCCATGAGGCGTTATGTCAGTTGCATGCATTCTTTTCTTTTCAACTGCTATCATTCCATCCTCTTCCTCGTATTGCAGTATGTCCCATTTCTCTTAAATCTTCTATCGCATCTCGTGCTTCATCAATATTTAGGCAAATCATTACGATTATGCCCATTAAAATGATCGTAGTGGCATTTTCCGTTTCATTCGATCAAAGATTTCGTGTTGCCACTTCTTTTAGGACATTTGACTGGTTCTGTTTACACCGCAAATGCTGGAATGTGGCACCTTGCCAAGCGGACATGGATTCTGATTATTCAGCGAAAGAATTTCGCAAGCGAAATGAGAAGAAAGTTGAACTCGAATCAACTTTTTTTGCTGAGAGATTTTTTCACTACACATGCCTGTGGCTTATTTTGCTTGGACGTTTTCGCATTTCCCTAACCTTTTTCTCACAGAAAATTAGGCTTAACAGTGCCAAAATGTCCACACACAATGCATAATGTCATGAGAGAAATTTTTAATGTTTTGATGAATCAACAACAATCGTTATCCGAGAACTAAGATTACGATTTTCAGCTTACGTATTGAACCTCTATCGAAAAATGGAAACTGACGTCATGAAGTCGAGCAGTATGGAAGCTAGACAGCTCCAATCAACGATTAGCATGATTAGCAGCCCCACCCTCCCCTAACTGGAAACGAAAGACGAACATGCTCCGCCGACTCTTCCTTTTGTCGCCATATGCTAGTAATCTAATGCCACAAACAAAATCTCATGCCAGTGCACCAATGGAAAGATAGTCCATGCCGAAATATGGACTGGAGTTCATTTGCCTACAACTCTTTGCTCTCATCATTTCCCTGCAAAGAAAATTCAATTGCTCTGCAAACTTTATTATGGCAGCTGTTAGAGTCTGTCACCACACACCCCGGTATTCACGCCTTTGTGTAGTACTTTCTGATACTCCAAGAGGGCTTCAATCTAGCCTTCTGGCTACTAGCTTTTAGCTGCAGTATGCTTTCCTGTTATCAATCTGTGAAGACAACTGCTGACATGTGCATGTGTTTCGCAAAGTAAAACATCGAAGTACTTCCTATACGCACATGCACGGGAATACGCACATATTGATACACTACATAAATAATTTAAATTCACTTCTTTCTTGCAACCTAAGCACATACAGTTTCATTTTCCAGCAACTGTGGCCTCGATTTGGGCCAAAGAAAACACATAATGATCTACCATACTTTGGCCATATCAAGTCTAAACCACCTAAACTTTGCTTCCCAAGTAAACAGCTGAAAATCTCAAATCTGGTTAGTAAATTCACGATTTCCAATCCATGCGGGATGTCACCACCCCTACAACTGATGTTAGGTAGTTGGGTTGCACGAATGTCAGCATGCAAGGTGTAATTTGAAAATGTGAAGGAGTGAATTTTCTTGGCATTAGTTAGTTTGTAGAGTGTAGGTGAATTTAAGAAAACCCTTGAAAGCAGTTAGCATTTCCAAAGCAGTTACCAAGCAGGGGTGTGGGATGTCACACCCCAGCCAAAAATTCTATCAGCAGATCAACCAAACTTTCAACTTCTGTTGGAAAATTTAGGCCATTTTATCGTTGGAACATCCTACAGTTTGAGGTACAAATTGAAGCTTGTCCTAGATCATGCATTGCACTGATCGTGTAGTGTGCTGTCGGCAATAACAATAGCACAGTAGAGTTTCATCAGAGCACCCTAAATCTTTTCATTCTTTAACTCCTCAGCGAGTGACTCCTGGCTGACACCATACCTATTATAATGTGCATTGATAGCCGCCTTGACCAGTGATGGAATGACTTTGGGCATTAACAAGTCATTACGTAAACTGTGCAGTTTAATGTAGAAAATTCTTATTTTTGAAAACAGGATCACTCAGTTTTAATACTCTCCTCCCGTTGGAGAAAATAAAACCGGGAAACAAAAATTAATTTTTAAAAGGGGTTTCAAGAGTTTTAGCTGATATATTTCTGCAATACTGAATTCAGAAATGACTGCAGACTTCAATCTATCAGGCCAGGTGATTTCCGAATTCGCTTTTGTAAAATAGTCACTTCCTCTAATTTCACTTCATCCATTGACACACGCAGCTAAGACTTTTTCAAATGGAACGAGTTGTAAAAAGATAGATTCTTATGCTCTTCTAGCTTTTAGTTCATAAATAGCCAAAATCAATTACTGTACATATACTTTTGGCATTCACAGGCAAATTGCATGCTACATTGACATTTTTCACAACTCAGGCCTTCAGCTATTGCATCTTGAGTCTCCTGCACTGAGCACCTGCAGGGATACCTCTCTTTAGCATCTTGCAATAATTAACGAGCAAATTGCACCTCAAAATCCTTGATGCCCCTTATCCATCCCATTAGTGTCATGGTGGAATATTTCTTCCAATTCACTATCATTCATTGATCTGAGTTTGAAAACCAATCCCATTTAGAGAAGAGGTAGTTCATTTTGATGCATGTTTTGCATCTAAGGTTCTCAAAAGCAACCAGCACATTTTGGAAAAGCTATTCATGTTCCCTTTCCTGGCGTTGCCAAGAAAGCTCTTCAAAGCCAGGTCGAGAAACTTTCTT
The DNA here is from genome assembly GCA_018155075.1 of Cassiopea andromeda. NCBI lineage: Eukaryota > Metazoa > Cnidaria > Scyphozoa > Rhizostomeae > Cassiopeidae > Cassiopea > Cassiopea andromeda. Next base: position 15,892 of record WIPJ01001003.1, read on the forward strand.
TCTTTAATTTTCACTGTATTCCTCCAGTGCCCAAGACCCTGATCTCTCTGATGGGCAGACTAAACTGTAGAACACCAAAACTTTAAGCTTTTTATCGTGGCTGAATTGGGAAAGACTTTGCGCAAGTAGAAAAAACGGTTGCCACTCTTGTCCAGAAAGTTGGCGAACTGCACCATCACTCCAACCCTAATGTGCAATGGTGGAACTTAGCTCTTATCATTGTTTAACAGCAGCTCCTTGATCAGCCTCCTCACTCTAAGAGGCATAACTTTTTCCTGTGTAGGTCACTTTCTCCTTTCTTAATTGTACATTCGGTTCCACTGTCCCACATTCATAAACAGGCATGCATACGTGATACAATGTGTACAGAGCATTATTATTATTATTGATTGATTTACACTTGATACGAACATATATATGCATTTACAAAACCATTGAGTTAGTTTGTTAGTTAATGAGATGTTAATGAACGAACCTTAAGTATACAAATATTCAGTATTATTCCTATTCTTAACTGACCATTAAACTTGGTAAACCTCATCATCTTTTGGTCCACCAAAACCAATCATGCATGCTTATCATAGCAAATTTTCCTCAGTGCCTTATATCAACTTGCAAAGCATTCAGAAACTACTCATTTCAAGAAGTTGGATGTTATTATAAAACAAGCGAAAATTGTATCGAGATATCTAGAAATGGTCGCATGATTGAGTAAAATAAACGTGATTTTTGGATTCCAAATCAGCTCAGAAAACTTAGACACCAAATTTAGTTTTGACCAGTGTAATGAAGTCATGCCAATAAACCAGATGCAAAAAAAACACTTGAACAGAATGTTTAAAAATAAAAAGATCCTTTAATTAGTCATTACACCGATTCTTTTACGTGGAAGGTGTGAAAAACTATTACGAGGACATAGAGATGATCCTCAAAAATTTTGTGACTGCGGCTGCGTATGACGAAGCGGTTTCTAAAGGTGCAACTGTCATCATAAATCCGCTAAATTGCACAATGGTTTAGAAGGAATCTCTATGATGATAGTACTGGGAATCAACAGACTTTCATAGCATAGATATAACAACTTTCTAAGAACTCAGTACAGCAAAAATTGAAAAACTGCAATCACGCGGCCAATTGAAAAATCGCTCATGAATCTAAAAAAATACAGGTGATCTAAATTGAGAAAGTAACACCTGGTGAACACTAAATAAAAATTGATGCATGCAACAGCAAGTGACAAGAAATAAAGTTTAATTTTTCAAAGCAGATTGCCAATGATTCAATTACTTCCATTTTCAATTGAAAGGTCTTCACTATAACCCTGTATCAACTCAATTTATAACCAACGAAAAATATTATGAAAATTATATGACATTTTCAAAGGTAATTTATCAATTTTTTAGTTTCATGTCGTAATGACAGTATTTTAACCCTTACTTCATTTTCGGAATATTTTCATTACCATAATCTTCTCTATTTGCACAAATATACTTATATTGTTAACAGTTTCCATTTAACAGCAACGTACAGGTATTCATGATGAAAATGCAGAGATACAAATGAAAAAATACCCTTCTTGAACTTAATGTACGAATTTTGTCACTAGTGATAAAAAAATTACAATGAAAGTTGAACTAAAGAATTTATGGCAAATTCTTTGACTTTTATGATCTGAATGAGTACTATAACTTCTCTCCATCCGCAAATACAAATAAAATTTATATGTTGCGATTAACAATCATTTAAATTAATATAAAATAATCTGCTTTGAAGGAATGACACTGAACAGGGATCAGCAACTGCAAAAGCTCAGAGAGTCATTTGAACCAATTTTACACTGACAAACACTGAGAGCATCAATTGCTGGAAGAGCCAGATTCATGACCAACAACGAGAAAAGTGAACGATAACAAATAATGTACTTCAAATTTATAATTCATATTTTTAAGGCAACCAATGGCGAATGGGACACTTTTGACAACCACAGGTCAGCACCACTTTATTCTTTCATAGCTATCTCATGGGAGAAGTGGGTTCTACGAGCTTGCACCCAGAAAATATATCTAGAACTATACTCTCTATAACGTTGGGGTATAACTCTTTGCAAGATCGGAGATGTGCTAAACCTTCAATAAATTGAAAATTTATGATAGATATGTGATATATTTATTATCTGTCACTACTTTGCATAAATTATAATAACAAGCTGCCAAATGATCAGCATCCAAATGCTCACTTTAAGTGTATATTTGGCAATAGGTATGAAGAGATAGCAGAAGAGAACTAGAGTGAATGAAAAAATTGAAAGCAAAACATTTAATCAACCATTAGCACAATTTGTAATTGCTAATGGTTCAAACTCATAAAGCAAAAACAACCCCACTCTAGAATTCATGAGTTGTTTTTTTATAAATCGCACCAAGTGTAACCTAATTACAATCATTTGTAGTTGCCAAAAGTTTACTACAAGATACGGTACAGAAAATATCCTATACCGAGGCTGCCTTTTATGGACTCCTTTACCAAAACGAGCAAAAATCTCTTACACTCTTTCTGAGTTCAAGCAATACATCAAATTGTAGAAGGTACATGTTTGCCTCTGTAGATTGCTTAAAATTTTCATACAAGGTGTACGATCCAGTAAACATAATATTTGCACAAGGCCTTTTAATTACAACGTGTAATAACATTCTTTTCTTATGTATGCTACTTGAAGTTACGTTCCAGCAGGTTTTTTCTATATTCTTAATGCATATAATTAATACATGGACAACCATCTACAAGATGATACCATGGGAAGTAAGAATTAATTAACTACCCCATGGTCGTGACATTGAACATTAAACAAGCCAACTAAATTTAATTAAAAAACAGATAATAGATACATTAAATACATACACTAACACAGTAATACAGTTGGCCTTAAATAACTTCAGCATAATGCTTCTTTACCATCATATCACATTATTGTAGACCATTTATCTAGAAATTTTCCGCTGAACATTCAAGCATCGGGCAAAACTGCTCTACTTTCTAATGATGTTGTCATCTACTCATTATTCTTGCAGCATACAATTGAAGTCATCAAAACTTGAACCACTGGCATCTTGCTGGCTGAGTATTCTGCAAACAGAAATTGCCAAATGTACTTTCACCAAAATTTTTAATTGGTTAAACTCGCTTCAAGCATGTAGCATGATTCCAGACTGGCAAGCCAAGTGGAGCCGCAGAATATGGAAGAAAATATCAGTTTGGAAAAACGAATTTATGGCAATTCCAAAGTATAAAACTATTGCAAAATTCATTTAAATGTTCAGTTTAAACGAACTGAAACACCCAAACATAACACAAATATTGAAACCACCTGTACCTCTGATGAAAATCACATTCACTAGTAAAAATGCATACAGCACTCAGGTAGCAGGTAAGAGCTGTGCACAGTTTATTCCACGACATGTTGCACGATTGGGGCGAATAAATAGGCCAAAATTTTGCTTGCTAGAGAATACAAATGAACGATTTAAAACAAAGAATCTCGAAGAATAAGACGTTAGACATTTGAATACTTAAATATCATCGATTAAGTACAAAAATCACTCAAGGAAGACACTAACATTAATTGCATAATAGATGGATTCCAGTTGACCACATATTCGCGTCTGCGCACTAGCTGGCAGGCAAGTAGTTGTGGGGCGTTGGCAACAAGTACAATTACAACTTAGTGGTTCTTTAAAATTGCACTGTTGCTAAATTAGACAGTATGGTACTTGATGGAATGCTTTCTCATGCGAAATACTATACTTCATTGTCACAAGAAGATCGAGAATGATATATATCGAAGCTAACACTGTCGTATGGCCGCACGCTACCAGATCCATCAATATTGAAGGACGGATGGAAAAAGGAGATCACTTTGATGCCTGATACTACCTGGCCTGGTGTCTACAATTACCATATTAATACTCCAAGCTCTTTCTCGAGTGAATCTCTGAATGCGTACAAATCTCTGGAAGCGTACAACTTTTTCATTTGTGGACATGTTCAGGATGTTTTTTACCATAAAATCCACAAGAGCAGTAGCTACTGTTTTATCAAGTCTGAGGTAGATCCAACTATTTATTCTTAATTTCAAGAGACTTCCTTATCATTACCAACCTTTTTGCAGTACTCTTTATGATAAATTATAACCCTATTAAATTAAAATGGAATGATAAATTATAAATTATGATTGTTGTCAAATATTTAAATATTAGCAAGGAACACATTAACTCTGAAAAAGTATTAAAGTATAACACTTTTAAACACATTACAGTGCTGGTCAGGAGCTGCAAAGGGAAAAATTGAAACTTTTATGACTATGTCTTTGAGTATATAAGTTATTATTTCATTCTTTTCAAACTCTCTTTAGGTTTTGCCAAGTCAGCGGCAAGGCAGGAAGTCACTAATGTATGGAGTTTGGGTTGCATTGCACAAAAATGATGGTTCAATTCTTACAGCTAACTAGGCAGGGTATGTTCAGGGAATGAAGTGCTTCCACATACATTAACAATTCTACATACTTCTTGTCTATTTTGCTTCTCTTGTGCTAGTAATTATGGAGTATTTATGAATATACGTCATTTAAGCTCTACGTTAATCATCTTATCAATGGAAATATACCTTTCTTTCTTCAGACTTGGCTCTGTCTGTAGTCATGCTGCTGCTCTTCTATTTAAGATTCCAACATGTATCAAATGGAATTGAATAGAGTAGCTTCTACAAGCAAAGTCTGTGCATGGAAACAGTTTCGTAAACATATTGAAGCAGCTCCACTAAAACAGATCAACTCTAATTGCTAATGGAAGCCCCTCATAGTGGTGAGTAAGAAGCAGCGTGCAGTAGCAAAGACCCAAAAGTACATGGCAACCAAATAATGCTGACGACGTTGAAGGAATTGAGAAAGATTGCCCCAAATGCTGCTATCCTTTCTAGCATGGAAGAGTCTGATAATGGTAGCAATGCCAGTGAGACAGACACTGCTGATGAAAATAAAGAATTTTGATTATGGAACCTCTAACAAGCCTTTTCCAGCCTGCAGCTAATAATAAAACAGTGGAGGAGCTACACTCTCATATTATGGCATTGTATAACACTTATGAGAAGTCATATAGCCAGCGCCACATTATGATGACTTGTGTGATATCGCAAGATCTCAAGGTGCATCAAAAGCATGACAAATACATCGTGTTGGTAGAATCACAGCATCAATTGCAAAGCAGGCATTTAATGCTAATAAGATGGGTGCTGCAGTATGGTGAAAAGTTTGATTTTCCAGCAACAAAATATGGCAAGGCCATGGAAGCAGATGCAAAAAATGCTTTATTAATTATGCCAGAATGCACCATGATGGTGTTGCACTCAAATATACAAGTCTCCATGTGCTAAAAGACAAGCCATATCTTGGAGTATCACCACATGGATTAGTTGAATGCAATTGACATGGGAGAGGAGTGCTTGAAATAAAATGCCCCATACAAGTATCAAAATGGCTTAGATGGGTGGTCTTCTGATACAAACTACCCTATATCTCCAAATGGTGTGATGAGAAGAAAGCACAACTACTTTTTTCAAGTGCAACATCAGATGCTAATTACTAACAGGGACTATTGTCATTTCTATATTTGGACAAAAGGGTGCAAAGTGACGGACAAAAGTTTAATCACCATACCAAAAGATCTTCAATTTTGTGTGGCGCTTGAACAAAAACTTACAAGCGCATTTTTAAACATTGTGCTCCCTGAGCTGATAACAAGAAGACATAATCCCAGGAATGACTAAGAAAAACCCTATTGCTATTTCATATTACTAACTTGTTTTGCTACAGATTGCCTCCTATGAGGGTAAACATACTAAAATAGGTAAACATACTAAAATAGTATAGTTCTAGTACGCTGTATGATTGTGGCTGGAGCCCCAGAAAATGATTGGAAACACAAATGACTAGAAGCAGCTGTACAATAAAATAAAAAATAATCAGCTTCTTCCATAAAGTGTTTATGTAACTATACTGTTATTCAGACTAATAACTACTGATATAATAAGTATCTCATCATCCAGCAAATTAACCTGTGACACTGAAATCCTTGACTGCAAATATGAAAATTTTTTAATACGCCCAATTACTCTTTCCACATGAATACGAGCATGTGCAATTATGCCTGAGTAGTCAACATCCTTTGCTGGCATTTGCTTTTTGCCCCTTGTAAATCTAGGCATCTTTAAAAATTGCTCCTCTAGTTGCCACTTCTGCCTCAATGGTGAAACCCTTATCTGCCAGTATACAATCTCCATGATGAAATTGATCTAAAAACGCACTTTCAAGAGTTAACTTTTACCTGATGTCCTCCCTCCCCAGCCAGGTGACAGGAAAGATAATGCACCTGCTGGTGTTTACCAATTAGATGTTTAACAGTGTTTGCATGTTTATCGATGGGCCAATTCTGTGCACTAGCACAAGGGTTTAATGGTCTTTCTATAAAGATCTCAGTGCAATCGAAAATACAAGTAAGACCACTGAACTTCTTCTTGAAACAGTGAGGGAAGCTTCTCTTTATTACCTCTTGTTTTGACCAGATGATCAAGAATTTAACGCTCTTTGATATTAAAGGAACCCAATGCCTGAAAATTCTTGAACAGAGATGTCGAAGCTGAATGCCACATCTTTGTTCAAAATTCCCCGCTTTAGTTTCATGAGGACTAGCAAAAGATGATCTTCAAGGGCAAGTCTTGCACATTTGTAATTCAAACCTTCTTTGAAAATGGATGGAAACCAAGCAAACGGTACAGCAATTTGCTGTAGTTGCATCTTTCTCAATTGACTTGAAATTAATGTGGCTTTGGTATTTTGACATTTCAGACCCAGTAGGTTCTGTGTGCATGTTCAAAGTTCTATTTTCCAAAAGCAATAGCTCTGTCTTTAACTCTGCAATTTGCTTCCTTAATTGTTGAAGCTGTTCCCCACCCTCAGCTGTTTGAGTAGTTTTATTTGCTCTTACTTCAGATTCTGAAATATCCATTATAGAGAAAGGCGACACTATCTCTAATAGTTCGAGGTTGTTCTTTTGTCTGTTTTGGATAATTTTGTATCTTGCCATTTTTCCGCGTGAAATACAACTGTCAGTTTTCTTAAAAACTGAAGGTACATAGTCAGGGTGAGCTGAAACCAAAGACTTTTTGCCTACAGGTACGCAAAGTTAAAACTTTCAGTTAGTATCAATCAAACAAATGAGTATTTCCGTATTTAATGTTAAGAAGTGAAAGCAATAGAAGCGTTACATTTCTCATAACATTCACATAGGCTCTGACACATTAATTATTAGCAAGAAAATGTGCAGACAAACAGTATCTACAACCATATAAGGACATAAGTGTGAAATTGGATTGATACTAAATGAAAGTTTTAACTTTGCGTACCTGTTATAAAATGAGCACTGCAGATTCTAGCATTATCAATTTTCTGTCAACTCCAGCTTTCACGTCTGATCGCAGCTATCCATTTTCGTCGCAATGAAAGTGACTCTTTAGTGTTTCCAAAAGGAATACAGTAAAGACTCAAACTTCCTCCTCCGCATTTTCTTTGATTGGAACAACCTACAGCATTGCAAGAATCAGGCATAAGGGAGGTTTAGATCCAGTACGAGTACGAGTTCAACCCCCGCGTAACTTGACACTCGTTCTCGTACTCGTACTGCAAATTTGTGTGTTTAGATATCTCCGCCTTCAAAACGACCCCGGGATTTATTGAAATCAATAGATCTGCGTCTATATTCAAATTGTTTAGTGAATTGTAGGATACTATAGGACCCTATCGCACTCTGAAGATAAACACGAAGCTATTACTATATCCCTCGAAAGCCAGTGCCTTCTTTTACTAAACTTTCGCTATCGTGAATGAAGATGAATCGCTGTCTGAAATTCGCATGAACAAGAATGACATTCCGAGTCGTGAGGATGCTGTTGGATTATTCTTGAACTGTTTTAATAACTTTAGTCCCTCCTTCAATTTTGGAATACACGTTCTGTGAAAGTCTTTCTATTTAGTCCCCTTCCATGGCTAGGCCCTTTCCAAAAGTTTATTATGACTGAGTGGTTCCACGACAACAGCTCTTAAATAAGCCTTTACATTGTGCTCCTCGTCAAAACAATAGGTTGCCTTTGAACACTGCTTTTTATCGAGGCAATTGCTTATGAATTGCCCATTTACTTTTGCCAATATTATCAATTCCAAACTCGTTCTGTTCAGTACGAGATTTGCTGAGAAACTCGTACTGAACGGCTGCTTCGAGTACGAGTTGTGACGGCGATTCCCTCTCAATATGCGTAGATCGGTTGCGCAGTTGAAAACTCGTACTCGTACTCGTACTCGTACTCGTACTCGTACTCGTACTGGATCTAAACCTCCCTATATTGTTTGGCAGCGGACTTTTTGCCGGCCAGCCATTGCGCATGCGCTAGTTTCATGGCTCTGTTTGTAAACATGGAATCCATCTATAGGCAACTAAGATACGGTAAGAATTATAACAAATGATCAATAAAGAAACAAAATGCTAGTACCATGTAAAATATCTGTGATCACCAACAGATCCATCATTCTTACCAACTAAAAATAAATCAGAAACCCTGAAGTATACAAAACCTAAGCATAAAGACCAAGAAGACAATTTCACCTCGAGGTTGTACATGCATACACAGTCTACGCCAGTAGGAAATTGGTGCTCAAGAATCGCACCAACATCCATGTATTCGAATACAAGTATGATGGAAAATATATTATCTTGCAGAGCTGAAGTGATATAGATTCATATAATACTTTTTTGAACTGCACCTATTGCTCTACACTGTGTAGATATTTTGGGCCTAATACGAGCCATAGAATACACTTCTTGCTGATAGCAAATGTTCGGCATGTTTCAATATGTGAGGTTTCTAGCAAAGCACCTCTTATAATTATCTGATTGAGTTTTATATGCAAGAATGACTCAAAATCAAATACATTTATGCGATATACGTCTTTTTGTATACATATTAGCATAGAAGGATTTAAACTTTAGACGGGGTGTAAACTTTTCCCGAATCAGTAAAAAGATCTGGAGTGCAGTCTGAAAATTTCCTTGTATACTTTCCGGAAAGTTGCCCGAATGCAACCGAGTTCTGTCCAGCTGTATACATGTCGCATATATGTACAAAAATACATATAACGTATTCATATACCGTAGACAAACAAGGGCCAAGACGCGCACTCCTTGATTAACCTGGTTGAAGGAGCCTATCAAATATCAAATGGTATAAAGGGGAAATGTATGTATGAAGCTCAGCCAGAAATTGATAACCCACTTGGAGAAGTAAACTATTTCAATAATGAAATACTTGAATTAGATATACACTTCTTTACAAACTACAAAACTCATTAATATTACATACCAGGTCTACGAAGTTCAATTCCAAGCCACACACCATCTGCAAAATGAATATTCCCTATGTGTCTCACGATGCCAAGTTCATTGTTCACAAATACACTCATTCCCTGTAAGGTTTCATAAGTCAAACTATTTTTATACGGTATGCAGCAAAATTAGTTATGCCATAATACCAGTAGAAAAGAAATCCATGATTTTCTGTTATGCGTGCGCATCAAGGCTACTTAACAATACATTTTGAGTATCGGGTAAAAGAGTCTGCCTAAGTTCTACCATCCAAGACCAGTCAATTCAGACATATCGGAATATGCATGAGACAAAGGAAAAAAGATTGAGAAATTTATGAATAGAGGAAACAAAGTGTGTTTGCAAGCCTTCTTACTATAAAAATAGATTCATTAATAAAGTCTGCTCTTCTTTGTCCTTTGAAAGCTGGATCCAGATCGGCAAACCAGGAGGAGCTGCAAGGCTAGGATGAAAGCAGCAGGTTGCCAATCCCTGTTTGGCATATTTCGGAGTTTAATTCCTCTGTTTAGAGCAGGGCTTCCCAACCTTTTTTCGCCGTGGACCCCTATTTTTTTTTTCAAAGTGGCATGGACCCCCAGGGCGCTGACCTAACCAGGATTTTAAATTAGAAATGGCTAATTATACTACTTGCAGTCTTAATAGAAAGTTACTTAATCATAGTGTTACTCAGTATTGATATATGACGCTCAAGATCTACACTGCCGGGAAGGTAACCCAGAGACTCCCCTGTGGAGTAATTTTTTTTCGCTTCGTATGTATTTGACTCTTTTACTGGGTTTACATATCAATCCCGATTTCCATTGTAAAGATTCTATGATCAAAGCACTTCTTAGTTAATGCAGCAATATACATACTGTACATG
>WIPJ01001003.1:66493-85555 GCA_018155075.1 Cassiopea andromeda
ATTTCATACACACACACACACACACACACAAACACACACACACACAAACACACACACACACACACACACAAACACACACAAACACACACACAAACAATACAACTTGCCTATTATAATATTTCACCATATCGTAACACTTCAGCCTCACTTCTCACCAATGAATTGACAAATGTAGAGAAGTGGGATAACGACAACCTTGTCAAGTTCAATGAAGAAAAGACAACACAGGTTGTTATATCACGTAAACATCACCAAGATTTCACCCCTGTTTTCATGAACGGCCATAAACTGGACATTTCATCTTCTTTCACTCCACTTGGTCTTTCTATTTGATCTAATCTCACTTGGAAACCCCATATCAATTCCATTGCAACGCATGCATCTCAGAAACTTGGCTTTCTTTCTAGAGCCCATGGCTATTTCTCTCCCTCTCAACTATTAACTATATAAAAATCCCAGATCCGTCTTTCTCTGGAGTACTGCTCTCATGTCTGGGATGGTGCTCCTAAATCTTCTCTCCATCTTCTTGACAAGGTCCAGTCTAAAGCTATCCGTCTCATTAACAATCCAAGCCTCACCAATTCTCTACAGTCTCTCTCCCATCGTCGTCTTGTTGCAGATCTTTCCATTTTCTAACGCCATTTTCACGGACATTGCTCTCAGGAAATCAAGAATATTATTCCTGATCCAGTGAGGCGTGTTCGAACCACCAGAAGCTCTACCCATTCACACCCTTTCCAAGTTACACTACCGAGTCCACGAACTCTAGCTCATAATCATCTTTCATTCCAAGAACTTCTCAACTGTGGAACTCATTGCTACCACTACTTTCCATGAATCCTACAATTTGTCATCTTTTAAATAGAACATCAATAAACTTGCTCTTGTCTCTCTTTCTACTTAAACTTCCCCCATTTTCTCAGTTTTTCCTTTGTCGGTGCTTTTTAAAGGCCCTATGTCCTTTCCGCGACATTGCTTACTAAAACAAAAAAGTATTACCTGATAATAACGTCCTTGAAGGGGGCGGCTTATTTAGTCCTTTACATCGAAAGTACACTATAACCGAAGTAAACAGATATCGACCAGACCACTATACTACATTACTATCTATTTAATGATACACAAGTGTTCTATAAGAAAGAGTTTTATAAGAACGCAATCTATTTCAAGAAGTTAAGAAAGTTCAGTACAGGATTATTGAGACCTAAGAAAGTTTATAAAACATTCTCATTCTCATATGGAAATAATTCAATATCGTTCAGGGGTGTCATCCTTTGCAATATTTTACCTGATTCCCTAAAAAGCCTAAAAATAAGTCCTAGCATCAAAATATTAATTAAATCAGTGGAAGGGTCACAGCTGCTTATGCAAAATATGTCGAAAAAAGTTTGTGGGAGTCTCAACTACAATGTCTCAGGATCTAGAATGACTAATCGTATACATATTCACGTATATATTCGAGACAATCTTGATTCATGATACATCTTACCTAAGTAAAAGCACAAGATTCTCAGCATGTATACTGTTACTAAATATGGAGCATTGCATTCTTCCCAAACTACAATGGGAAACGTAATCATGTAGTCATGCAAGTAGAATGAACAGAAATAAAAAAATTTTCTTAAACACGTTTGTCTACCTTCAATTTTGTTTTCGCTTCGTCATTCCTTTGCTGCAACGCAAGGTGTGAACGCGATGGTTCTTGCAAGGGCATTTCTGGTAGTCTTGTGTGAATTTTTCGACGGAATAAGAGACCTGCAGGAGACTTTCCCGTTGTACAATGAGGAGTAGCACAATAGTTTCACAAAAATTTATTGCTAACCCTTTTCCTATTCTTGTGTTCTACAATGGCTGCTCTAATGGCTTTTTCAAGTGGTTTCATGAAATTTTCCGCCTCCACGTTTCCGTGCGGCCATAATGGTGTACTTGGCTTGTGTCACAATCTGAGTTCTTCCATAAATTGAAATCTTTGCCTGGAAATGCTGGACCATTGTCCATTTTAAGTACTTCAGGCATACTGTGAGTGGGCAAACTTCTTTCAAATATAGGCAAAGTTGTAGCATTAGACGTTGACGAGATGATTTCCTCTTCTCGAAAGCGGGTATATGCATTATCTGCCACGTACAAGTAGTCTCGATTTCGAAATTGACCACAATAGCGAATACTAACTGTATGTCAAGGACTGGGAGGCATTTGCACGATTTATAGTGGTTGAGGAGAACTTCTTATCCGGTGGCTTGACATGGAATGCATCGCTGGACCATTTTTTCCACAGTCTTATCACTATTATGGAACGAAATCTTCTCCCTAAGAGGGCGCTTTGTTTTCACAAAGTCCTGATGGCCTTTGTGAGCAAGTTTTATGGCTGTCTAGCGTAAGCTGTGAGGCAATATCAATCTTGCACCACAAAACATCAAATGAGCGATGTTGGAAACTGCAAGTTCGTCCTTGAACTTGTAGAACAACTTTCATTCATCAATGATAACAGACGGATTGTTGAAATTTTCCACAGTATGCTAGCTCTTGTACTAAATTAGTGTTTTGAGCATACAAAATATTGTTAAATCCCTGCAAGCTTCCTCTTGGATTTCCACTAATGTCATCGTTTTTGGCACAGCATGGCTGGCTATAAAGTTTAAAAATTCATCAACGTTCTGGCTAACAGCACTTTTTTGTTTACATTAGGCCCACTGATGTGCCGCGAAACAAAATCAGACAAATTCTTTTTCCTTAGGTGTACTTGATGTCAAAGTACTTTTGAATGATTCCCCACTGAAAACAGAGTCATGGCATATATTGAAACGAAAACTACCCCTTAGACCTAATGCACGCCTGCCAATTTGCATGAAATCCAAATCATATTGCATTAAGCTTTGACTATAATTGATCGATTCCAACAAATTGACTTCATATTTTCAAATTTGACTGTAAGACTAACGAAACGCAAACAAAGGCATGAATACCTGTCCAGAAATTATGACCTTATCACCAATTGCCAACCCAAGAGCTTGCAACGTTGTCATGCCCAGCGTCTACGTAAAGGTAAATAAATGAATGTCTTTTAGAAATAAACTGAAATCAAACATATAGATAATACCGGTGAATATTTCTTTTCGAACAAACTGTTACTGGGTAAAATAAAAGATGGTTCTGGGTTATTTTTCCACGCTGATACTGAAAATCAAGTCAATTATGCTATAACACATCAGGCTTTTTCGTTACAGAGAATTCCTATCTTTGCTAAGATAGGCTGGAATGTCTCAATGACACACCTAGATATGATTATGTTAGCTTTTATGTTTTTTAAGACAGTTTTGAATACTAAAGTATGTATTCATGAAAAAGCATCCTTATGACCATAAAAAGGGATTTATTAGCCGACTCTAAAAAAAGATGCGCTTTAATCCACTAAAATTTCATGCTTATTTGACATTAATTTCAAGACTTTATTGCTCAATACTCCCTTAAGACAGTAAAGTTTGCTAAAAAAATTCTCTACAATGAAGAAAAAGAAAAACTAGGAAAAATGACGTGTACTTTTGTCAATAATATTACTTAGCAACGCTTTGGTCAATAAAATGTAATTTTCGACATGAACCTTGAAGCTATAATAATACTAAGCCTATTTGGTATCAATAACCACAAATGGTTTTATGACAATACCAGTTAAGGCTGGTAGATTAACTATTGCACAAATTGGGACAAAAGTGTGAATCTTGGTACTTAGGCTCAGCATGGGCTCTACGTTAAAAATTTTAAGGGATACACGCCCATAAAGTCACGTGCCTGCTGACATCAACATCTTTTGTGATTGAAAATATTTTTGCTAAAACTCAATAAGTTGTACATCATTTGAAAGGATGTTTACGCTCTTTAAACTTTTGTATACAACTATACGCTTAAAATGCTCTTAACGATAGTTACTTGCTTTTCGCGTCTCGATGATGATGTCATAATAGTGGCCGTGACTGCCAAACGTTGTCAATACCTGCTGATTCAAGTACAAATGACAGTTCTATTTACAGCCCGCTTAATTTCAAACTATCCGAGCCTTTGCGCTAGTCCTTGATGATTGTAAAACTGCTTTATGAAAAATATTCATGTAAAAGATTTTAAGAAGCCATATCTTTGGAAAAGCATACAACAAGCTGCTACTTCAGATTCAAACTTCCTTCTACTTTGCAAATTGCAAGCGTTGTTTTACAATGATACTAGAAGATTCAAGGTGTAGTTTCGCCATACAACAAGTAAGAGCTATGACCAAGAGCTGGACTAAAAAATAAATTTTGCATCGAATGCATAAAAGACAATCTAAAAGCAGAATTGTACTAGCTGGAATGCACAAAAATTCTAAGTTCAACGGATCTTGAACTTCTGCGATTTTGAGCTTTAGCATTCGTCTAAAAAGAGCGTATATACTATGCCAAACATGCTTAAAAAAGCGTATATACTGTGCCAAACATGCTTGGTATCATCCAGCCTCTATCTATGCACAGTTATTTATCATAATCATTGCCAATGAGGGGCAGACTGGTTAAACTTTTTAGCCTGGGCACAGTTTGACCAAATCCGGCCATGAAACTCGTTTACCATTCAACAAAAGATACGGGTGTATGTTTCTTTGGATTCACGCGTTCAATACTATAAGTTTTTTCTCCAGGCATCCGGTCTTTCGGGGATCCATCCAAATGGCCCTAAGGCAGTCCGCCCCTGGTATTACCAGTTGCTCTCGAGAACAGTTGGATAGCTGTCCTTTACCTATATTATGCTATAACTGAAATTCCAAGAATCGCATGCCAGTAAGTAAAACAAAAGCAACTTTGGAAGAAATAGGAAATTTTCTGAAAAAGAAGCAACTGAGAATAAAGACGATGGTAGTGGTGAACGGCTGTGCAAGTAGTGGACAAGAAAGAGCATGCCGATGAAAAACTCTTTGAATTATACTTCTTCCATGATAACTACAACAGCAAGAACTGCACAAATGTATGTTCTGTATTAGTGCAGTTTCTGCTATTGACTCTATTCATCACAAAAAGCATAATTCAGAACGATTGAAGTGTAGCTGCTTTTAAGTAAGGCAAAGTGAAAAGGATATAATGGCAAAGTGCAACAGTAAAGATTTGATTTACTCCTTGTAACCAACATTGCAATAAGATGCGGAAAAAAGAGAAGCAGGCAATCACAGAGTATGACCAAAAGGAAAGTATGCCATTATGTCCACCGTTGTGCCATATGTGTCATTCTTGGCTAGTAACCTTGATTCCGTTCCAATCTTCAGCCATAGCTTTTCCCATATCTTGTTTGAAATTGATTTGCTACTACAAGATTCTTGACGGATTATGCGAAAAAATGTTATGTTCCGTCTGAATAAAGAGGCTGGATTTGCAATATATGCAGTATCATAGGATTCCCTTTCGGTAAGGGAACAGTTCTGTATTCAAAAGAAAAAAATTATAGATACTGTAGAAACCTGCATAAAAGAGCCAGTTGCTATAAGAGTCTTGAGGCTTGAATTTAATTGCTTTAACGCCGTAAATGAGAAACCCAAAGAGGCTGAAATGAGGATGGTTCTTACATAAAGGATTCCATGCTGTTGATTTAAAAATTCATGAGTAGAAACTTATATAGGCTGTCTGCACTTTTCAAGTTGCACAACATGTGACAAGATTATTATACAAGAATTCTCAAGAATCATCAAGAAATCTTGTGCTGAAAACAATGCAAATGTATGCAAAGCATATGCTGTAAATAAGAACCTTGTTAAGAACCTTACAGGTAGGAATTAAGAATACTGTTAGGAAGATAGACTCGAATATTCGCTAACATTTTTAGTAAAAAACTAACCAACATTTGAGTCCTATTTATACCTTTTGCAAAAATAACAACTTTGAATAATTTTAATAAACATACTGCAACAAGCAATGATGTCCTCAAGAGAATGGGTTTACTAAAAAATAGCTATTGTAGTCGATGCAAAAGTTAACCTACTTAATGAAAAAAATAACTATTCTCTAAATTAACGAAAAAAACTTAGTACGAAAAGCACCTATTGTCTAACTTAACGAGAAACAACTTACTACGAAAACACCGATTATCTTATTAAATTAAATGTTTGCCTTCTGAACAAAAACCATTCCACTAATTAAAGAAACTATTCATTCGTCTTTCGGTAAAGGAACAATTCTGTGTTGAAAAGCAAAAATTATGGATAAGAGACCTTTTCTCCAAGTATTCAAAGGAAATGTCTCGAAGCAACATTAAATTTCATCTCTTTCGTAAGACCTCATTCAACTGATAAACTCAATTTTGAAGAATAATTGTAAATTTGTTACCATGACTGGAAATGCTCATCGCACTGTAGTGAATGCATTGCATACAGTAAAAGCTTTTACTTGAGCCGTTCTACAAAAAGCAACTGACCATTGCCTGCGAAAATCGACCGATTCATGCATGCAAGAGCATCAAAAATTCAATCTTCAATGCCTCGATCATTGAAAATATTGTCATCGTTTCGTTATTGTGATTGTTGTTTCCAAATATTTTATCAATTCAAGAAATAATGTCCAACATTAACTTAAGCAAAAGAATGAGTTCATTCAGGCTGGAGGAAATCTGACATTACTTCGTGAGAAATTAATTATGCAATATATCTTTGGGAAGGTGTTACGTATAACCTTTGCTTCTTTTACACAAAATTTTGTTCTCACCAAAAGGGGTGAATGTGATGCTGCAAATATCTAATACCCAACATCTTTGTTACTGGTGCATCATAGAAGATTTTTGTTTGGTAACTGAATCTAGCTGCAAGAAAGCCTAATTTGGTCGATGTAATTTTAAAAAGATTGTCACACACAAAACTTTGTTTATAGAATAGGAATTAACTAAGTCCAATAAATCACATATGTACGCCTTCTTATGCCATGGTAATTGACGCTGGCGACCACGCATTTGAATCTCTCTCTGTCCTGAGTCAGATGGAAGAGCTCCCCATTTCCGAAAGCAACCCATCGCAGCCACCAGCTTATCTAGGTACTTCTTCTCTGTCTCCCTTTAGATCTTGAACCATCTATTTTTCCTTCAGAAACCAGTCTCTCCAAGCTATTTACCCTTATCATATGCCCAAAAATTTCAGTTGTCTCTGAGTGACAGATGTAAGGATCTGTCCTCCTTCTTTAACTTGTTCCAGCACCTTTTCGTTTGACACAAACTCCGTCCATGATATTCTCAGCATTCTCCCGTAGCACCACATCTCAATTACTTCAAGTTTTCTTTTCATCTCTGTACTAATGGTCCACGACTCACTTGAATATAAGAGAACAGACGAGATGTAGCATTTCAGAAATATTTTTCTCGTTTCAATAGATATTCTGGAGTCTGTAAAAATGTTTTTCTTTTCTATGAATTTTTCTTTGCAATCTCACGTCTACGTTTTATATCTTTGTCGGACTTGACATTACTTGTTATCATGCTCCCTAAGTATTCAAATTCTTGTACTTGTTTAATTTTCTCATTATCTAAATAGATATTACATGTAGGAACATTTATGTTCTTGCTAAATACCATCAACTTTGTTTTCTTCTTCTTAATATTCAATCCTCTAACCTCACTTTCATTTTTCAAATTAACTAACATTTCCTGGTTTTGTTCATTATCAGATATTAATACTGAGTCGTCCACATATAGTATATCAGAGATAGGATGTCCATTTACTTTAAACTTCCCTTCGGTAACTTTCCTCATAATCAACTATGTATACAGTGAGAACAGGTCAGGAGATAAAACACGCCTTTGCCGAACCCCACGTTTGATATTTGTCAACTTACTTAAGTCACCATCTATAGATACAGCCGCAATCTGTTCCCAATACAAAGTTTCTATCTTTCTGATCTACTCCTATTTGTTCCAGACATTTCATAATTTCATGATGTTTAACTCTGTCAAAAGCTTTCTCATAATATTAAACACTACATGCAAGTTCTTCTGCATTTCTATTGATCTTTCAGCCAACGTTCTCATAACAAAAACTGCACTCCTTGTTCCTTTTTTCTTTTTGAAACCAAACTGACTCCACGATACTTCGGCATAAATTTTCTTCTTCATTCTCTTCATGATTACACGTAAAATTATCTTGGGTAAATGACTCATAGGACTGTTCATTTGACTAGGCATTACACCGCTGATATATGTACTATTTGCGAAGTCTAAAATCTTTTCTGTACCAAGATCTTCAAAGGCTTCAATCAGTTCTTTAGAAATTTTATCATTCCCTGTAGCTTTACCACTTCTCATTGATTTGATTGCTGATTCGATTTCTGATTTTAATATGTATTTTACTGTCAATTTTGTTGTGGATGTTTCTGGTATTACTTCAGGTCTGTTATCGTTAAATACCTCTCCAATGTATTCTACCTGTCGGTCTAGGATTTGTTTTTTCTCAAAAATTGCATCTCCATTTTTGTTTCTCAGTGCAGTGTTTATAGTTTTCATCTTTGATTTTGTCGTAGTTTTGATTCTATTGTGCAATAGTTGTTGGTTTATATTTTTCAGACCTTCTAATTCCTCACATTAGATCTAGTGTCTCTGTCGTCATCCATGGCCATTTTACTTTTGTTTCTTTTTGGTAAAACCATTTTTGCAGTCTCAGTTAGTATTTCTTCTAGTTGGTTCCATTTTGCAAATGGATCTTCATTGTGAATTTATTCAATTACAAGTACATTGTATCTATTTATGACTTCTATCTTGAATTCACCAGCAATGCTGTTGTTGGTTTTTAGTAAACTGATATCAAACTTTGGCTCTTTTCTAGTAGTTTTGATCTTTTTCAATCAAACGACCATCTTGGCAACTAAGAGAATATGGTCGCTGTTGCAGTCAGCACTAGGGATCGCTTTGCACTGCGTTATCCCATTTCTAAATCTTTGGTTTATACAGATGTAGTCAATCTGGTGTTGAAGTCAAGCGTTCATTATGACCAGTTCTTTTTCCTCGCACTATTGAATGAAAGTGTCTCCCCGAACGATGCTTTCTCTGAGTCTAAAAGTACCCACAACTTTTTCGTGTTTACCTCTTACCAACTTTTGCATTGAAGTCCCATTTTGCAACAGTTGCTTGACAACGGTCGGAAGCTACCTGATGCTCATAAGCTTTCATAACCGGCGATACACCATCACGATATGTGCTGGTCCCATTCACACAGTTGTATTTTCTTTTCTGTTGAGATTCATCTGTGATAGTTAAACTAGGGAGAATACTGAAGTGGTTTCCAGCTGCCTTCTTCAGCTGCAGTATCTACCTATGTAGACAATAATCCTGACCATTGACTTCCAAGAAAAGTTCATTTGCTCAGCCTTACGATCGCTGAGACAATTAGGTTCATCAATTGAAGATTTTTTTCAGCGGCCATCCACCACCTGTAAGTCATGGCTTCACGTAACCCTGATCAGGAGGCTAAATGGATACTGTTCCGGACTAACATGACCCCTTGGACCAATAGGACTCCAACATGACTGGCAGACCAGTACGATCCCCTGCCAGACCAATATGACCCTCAGACCATGTCTCGTTTGCATATTTTTCGTTTACAAACGGCGACCAAGGGGCTTCCATCACCGAAAAGACTAAAGATGGAAGAAACTTACTAGTGATAACTAAAGTTCGCAAGTTACGGCGAAGAGCTTAGTGTATCTGAACTTGGCGCAAGAAGATCGACAAACGGTTCAAGAAAAGCAATTCGATATGCGTGACAGGAAATTTAGACTCCTTGCGGGTCAAAAGAGTAATAAATCTCTGACAGGAGAACATGGGTTGAACACGCCATAATTTTTAAATGGATGTTAATAGCGTTAGTCATGAAACATAAACGCAACTGTTTCAATGAGTTAATATTTCATACTAATAGTTAGGCAAAAACTACTTACAGTTAGGCCCACAGACCAGAACAAGAAATTACAACGAAGAACATGATGGAAGAACTACAGTACCATATCTAGAGGCGCAAATTAATCTTTTTCTTTATAGGCATGCTCAAACACCCTTCTTGATGCTCTTTTGCTTTACTCCTTATTATCTTCATTCAAGAGCATGTTAAATATTTACCCGCTGCAAGCAAATATTTTGATTATAGCAAATTCGTTACACCTTCCAGATCAGTATGACCCTGGTCAGACCGAATTTTCAAGAGAGTCGTATTGGTCTGGCCTAATATGACGCTGGGAGTCGTATTGGTTTAAGTGTCACATCGGTCCGGAACAGGTACTATATCTTGCCCAAGGATGACTCACAAGGCTATCGGACGGAAGGAGTGCCTCACTCCTCCTTTTGCAGGTAAAAACCCTGCACCGACACCGTAATCTATGTACTTAGGTGAATCATTTGATCTCTAGGTAACGTTTTAAGAGTGTTTAAAAAGGCCTTTTACAGGAATATTGAAAAAATGGAGAAATTGATGACAATTGACGTTCAGGACTACCATTATGACGTCATCATCGATATTTGTGAAGTAAATAACTAAAAATAGGCGAATATTAGGCCTATAGTTGTGTACAAAAGTTTGAAGAGCAGAAAATCTCTTTTTGAATGATATACAACTTCTTGTGTTCTAACAAAAATATTTTAAACACAAAAGATATTGATGTCAGCAGTCACGTGACTTTCTGGGAGTGTCTCCCTTAAAATTTTTAACGTAGAGCCAATAATAAGCCTGTGTGCCAGGTTTAGCACTTTGTCCCAACTTGCGCAAACTATATATTTTTCCGACCTAGCAGCCCTCACTTTACTGTGTTCGTTTGAGATGAACATAAAATTGTACGAACACCTTAAATTAATAATTATCAAATACAATACAGCAACAGACACCAATAATACCTCCTGTTTGGGTGAAGTTGGAGAGTTTTCCGCTTCCAGAAGCAAGTTCTGCATTTTCAATATTATATCATTTGAGCTAAGCTCAGTTGTAGAAGCTAAAAAAAAGAACACATATGAATAACCACTATTACCTCAGTAAGATGAAGCAAGTATCTCTATGCTAGCATGGCGAGGACAATGAAATTCAGCAGAAGCCATCATAATTTAATTAATAACAATACACACCATCAGGAATACACTGTCTTGGGGTCCTACCAAAGTTATTGAAGCATTTCGGATTTGCTTTGTGTTTCAACTATCAAAAGCAAATGGGAAAATTACCCTAGAAATAACGAAACAAACAATGCAAGGACAATAAAGATGGAGAAATTTTATGAGTTCAAATTATGATTCAACAGAGGCCCAAGTCGCACCTTGCAACGTTAAGACTAAAATACACTATCAGTGTTTTTCGTCCGTTTCGACTCATGAGTCAAGAATTGTGACGTGTTTCGAGTGGAAAGCCACAAATGATAAGTTTTCCCAAAGATGGACGTGCTTAAATTTTCAGTCAAACTGAACAGCGGAGGCCTCTTGTAACCTGTAAGGGGAGGGTGTTTTCTATTGTTTATGACCTTCAATCATCCCAACTATTCGCGGTACTTGACATACAGCCATATTCTTTTGTCAAAGTTGAAAACAGATGACCCAGATGCATACGATGATCCGTTTCTATATGGCCCCGGAGTAAGCCTAAGCGGGGACAAATTTTCAAGTATTCCAGGAGATTTAGTGACAGATATTGGTCCTAATCGTGAGAGTAAAATATGCGGGGCCCAATAAGAGGTGGCTACAGCACATCACCTGAAGCTGTTGATAGATTCTACAAGAACTACCACAAACTGGCAAAACTGAAGAAGCATGTAAAGGATTGTCTTCATGTCAAAATCACTAGTACTCACAATGAAACATCTGCAGGACCAAAGGCAAAGCATGAAAAGCGAGTAGTGAGTTTGATTGAAAAATTACAGACATACTATACCCCATTCGAAGGACAAGCACGCAGTCTTTCGACAGGGATTGAGTTGGAACCAGCCATAGTCGATGGACTAATTGGAGCAAGGTCAGTTGGTGAGGAAATGCATCAAATGTTTTACACAGATCGCCTGTTGTTATCTGAAGTAGATTTTTTTGCGCCAATAAAGAGGAGCACCATAAAAATGGGCCTGGAAAAGAAAAAGAAAAAGGCAGCAAAAGCTTTATCAGTTTTGAAAGAAGATCGTCAGGTACTTGGTATGGTTGTGGCGAAGTGTCACGACAAGCGAGAGGCATTTTCACATTGCCTAATAAAGTATCCTCTGGCAATATCGACACCAGACGGCAAGTTATACCAGCCAAGCTCTAAGTCAAAGTTCAGAAATTACTTGATTGAGCAAGCAGAAGCAGTGATGGAGTCTCCTCCTTGTCAGGTAGCATGCATCTACGATGGGATGGCTATAATTAGAGCATCAAGTCCTGCTGCAACACTGGGCCAATACATGTCTGACCAGCTGAAAGCATTCACACCCCCTGCATCTTGATATGCTAAAGAAACTGTCGTAGTATTTGACAATCACATGGACGATCAGGAATTTTCCATCAAGGAAGCAGAGCGGCTTGAAAGAGGTTGCAGTCCAAGGGTTCATCTTGGATCAAATGATCAACAAATGATGGGGAGCAAAGACTTCCAGCAGTTCATGCACAACAAAGAAAACAAGGACGAGCTGATCAAATGATTCAATGATTTCGTTGAGCATCCAGAAGCGAGAAATCATCTCAAAGTTCCTCTGACGATAAACCATAGAAACATAACTAAAAGGATCACCAGGGATGACGTTGATGTCACAGTCGAATGTAATCACGAGGAGGCAGATACTCGGGTAGTACTTCACGCCTTCAATTCCGAGGGTCCCGTCATAGTTAAAGCCAAAGATGCGGATATTCTTATCCTGATGATATATGCTTATGCTTTGAAGAAGCCAGAGGCTATCTGGTGCATGCAAATTGATCACAATAAATTTGTGAATGTTGGAAAGATTACCCAGTTTCTCGATGAATCCACATGTTTGCAGCTACCAGCTTTTCATTCTCTGACAGGGTGACACCACCAGCTACTTTTATCGCATCTCAAAGACATCAGTATTTGAAAAAGCAAAAAAAACAAGTCTCTCTACCTACTTGAACAGTTGGGAAATGAAAGAACATTGGATGTAGATGGAGAGGCTAGTATCACCAAATTCATCCAATGTTCTTTCATTGGACCACAAATTCCTGCAGATATACGGGCCGTACGGAGAAGAGGGGAACGTAGGCATGAAGAGCTTCAACAAATGAACTGGCAAGACATCAGCCCAGAAATTTCAGATAACGAGAATGGCCAAGAAATAATAGCTGAAGAGGGAAATGATTTCGTAGGTGAGCAGTATGCAAGTTCAGAAGAAGATGTTTGGGAAGAGCGATGGATACGACAGCAATGACCCAGAATATCTACCATGACACTATCTGCAACATTGAAACGGTATTAATCTTTTAGTTCACGAATAATTCCCATTTACCCAATATCAAGATAAAATTGGCTTACCCTGGGTATCAATTACCGGAATCCTTTACTAAAACGAGTTAACCATTAACGTTATCATCGCACATTGTCATATACAAACTAATGACGCAGCTTAATAAGCACTTATATTTCGGTACAAAATTTGCAATCTTTGATAAAGTAAGCAAATTCTCCATACATTATTGTTAGAATGTAACAATGATGGCAGGTGACCACGCCCTGCCACACCCATTGCTTACCCATCTGTTAACATTCACAATCAGAAAGGGGACAAAATTCAACAACGGAATGCGCGATTTGGCTGGCATTCACAATTTTTACGGACATATTCCCTTTCAAAAGAGTGAATGACGGCACATGGCCACGCCTAGCCACACCCACCACATAATCAAGTGGTGACGAGCAGATTCTGAAAGAGCATTAAATTTTATGCAGGAAAAACATCACGAGATATATCTGTTCTTCATATTCGAAAGATTCTAGCCATGCACCTGTCTAAGACACATGAGCAAAAACTGATGAAAAAATCATCGTGTTTTTTAGCCTTTAGCTTTCAAGTCAAACAAGCATGGAATTAAGGGGGGGAACGTTATAATTGGTGAGATGCAAACAGTATAATCAATTTTTCACCAGATAGCCCATATTTCGCTAATCCATTGCTTCTCAATCATTTGTTGCCAAACCCCCATGGAAAGAGAAACTACTTCGCGCCCCCCATTCGCTATAAGTAAGAACATTATCTATAAAAATTATATATTCATACATCTTCTTCGGGGTCATACGCGCCCCTCTAGCATTACATTGCACTTCCCTTGAGGGTCGAGCCCTACTATTTGAGTAACTCTGCGCTAATCCATTAAGGGTTCCAATAATCAAAGGTAGTGCCGAACCAAGGTCGCAAATGACAGCATGATGATATGCCATTCGTTATATTGAAATTATCTCTTTATTACTGTGAGAAGATTTCTGACAAATGGGTATCAAAAATAATGCAGACATGGCCTGAGATAATAAATTTCAGCATCACTGAGCTGGAAAAGTTACTGTACAAATTCAAGAATGAAAATATTCATGCGTTCATAAAAATCAAGGATTTAAAATCAGCCATGGCATACCAAACAAAATTAACTCATTTCCTTGAAAGTATGTAACTTATTTTACAAATAGAATATCCTCCATTATTAAAAGAGTCACTGCTCTCCGCTCAAATATGAGATGCAATTATAATAGTGCTGTTGCACAATGAAATGTGCAACAAAACTTCTCAAATCTCCCTTTGGCACTTGTCATATAGTACACTTACGAGGCATTGAGCTGCATTATAACATAGATTCGAGCAAGCAATGTGAAGAGGTGTTCCATTTTCAAATTCTTTGCACGGACAATCGGCATCTAAAGATGAGAAAATAACGTAATCAAAATCGCTTACAAGTTCGCTCTTGACAACAATTTAATTGCATCAGAAGGCCAAAATAAAGATCACCCTACAGCCCTGGCCAAACGCGACTAACAATTCAAAGAAACAATGGTCCACTTTCACGTTCTGTAAATTTTCACCGCATTTGGTTACCCTTTTCGATGATAAATTTCACGTTGAACAATGTTCCGCGTTGTTTTAAAATTGTTTGATGAAGATCAAAACATTTCTCGAACATTTTCATGTTCTAAAAATGTTCGAAACGTTTGGCCACAACGCAGAACATTCAATGAGCAAATGAGATTTTCCAATGCACGCAAGCGTATAGACAAAACTTCCAGACCAAAATTTGCTTACTTCCTCGTAGATTTTTGAATTTGAATGAATCTAAAACTGAGTTTATTTAAAGACTCATAAGCAAATGCATAGGGCAGCAAGTTTAGGGCATTCACGGGATGACTATAGGAGCTGAGCCAAGTGTTTATGTTTATTCTCTTCAAGTGTCTAACAACTCTGCACCTAATATTTGGATTTAGTCCCCAGAAATATCATTTCCGACAAGACCATGCTCAATTTTCATGATTTCCATGATCCATTCCTATCTATCTCATAAAGCCAGCAAATCCATGCGAGTCTGCATACTTTATTTGCTTGCTTCTGCGTTGACGCTTTTTCATTGCAAAATATTCGTTGAAATGTTCGCGACGAACAATTCATCGAACATTTGAAGTGAATGTTGAACATTGTTCGTTGAAATGTTCATCGTGTTCGACCAGGGCATAAGAAGTGCTCTTTTATTTATAACCAAAAAGATGGTGATCTGACAAACTACCTAAAATTGCGCAACTTCCTACAGGCAGATTTAATAGCAATTAAACTGATCAACTTTATTTTTAACATCTAAATCTTCTAGGGACCAATCCGTGTAAGAGAAAATTTGAAACCCCCAAAAGCATCACTAAAATACCTGCACTCCCACTTAACATCAAAAGAATTTCCATGACAGGCACCACATCAAAAAAAGTTGCATAGTGTAAGGGTAGCATGTCAGTCCATCTACACTTCTGAGTGAAGTCAGCCCCCTAAAATTTGAAAGGATATTCTTCATGCATACAAACGATGTATCCACTCATATATACACACAAAACGCTCTTTTGAAATAGATGTTTGTATGTGCACAGCTAACAGCATGAAGCAAAAAGAAACTGTATTCCTGAGTTATTCAAAGCAATGATTCCGTGTAGACATAGTTGTGATCAAATTGCAGATATTTCTTAATTCACAAATAATTATTTTATCACGAAGCAACCTCAGATACTCAATAAATGTATTTACAAGTGCCTTTGTTATATTCAAGAATGAGTTTTCAAAGCCGTGCCATAGCCAGGCACAATATCCAAAAATATAACACGAAATCATTCCAGAACAGACATATATAAAAGCAGAAGACTTTCAAAATACTTGTTTGATCAATTCTTGCACAATATCACATGTAACTGCAATATCTCCAACTCCACCTAAAAATTATATCATCAAACTTGCAAATTTCACAAAACATAAGTACACAAAAATCAATCAACAGATTCTATCTACAAATAAAAAAACAGCTACGTACTGTACCTCCAGTTTCCAACACTCTTTGAAATATATTCCACTCTAAATTTACAAACTAGAAATGCACTATTTATGTTTCATAATGGTATAGCTCAAGGAACACCTAATAATTATCTTTTGAAGCTTCTCATAAGTCTTAGAGTCAACGTACGTTTAAATTTTGAAAGCGAATCAAAATTCTGCGCTGACTTCGCAAAATTTATTAGATTAAGGTACTTCTAAAATTTGACTCTATTGGAAGAGGGTCATGTTATTGCTACTAAGAAGGAGCATCAAAGTATAAGTAATGGCGAACCATCTTGAATCACTGCTCCTGAGAGTAAAGCATCCCATAGAAGGGGAAATTTTGCCGCAAGACGAAGATGAAATTCTCTCTGACACTTGTAGCTTTGCGATTGTACTGAAACGAGGAAACGTTTCAAGTAATCCCTATTGCAACCAAGGGTGCACGTGCGAATTGACGCTGTTGCAGCAATGACTTCGGGTCATGGACTGGTTGTAGTGATTGCTGTTTGTTGCAATGTGTTGCAGGCTTGAAGTCGCGACAGGACGTTTCCATTGGTCACAAAAGAATTTCATCTTCTCAGGGGAGGGTTGATGAAAAACATAGAGCATGCTAAGGAAGAAGTCTGTTAATTCAAAAATAACTTTTCATTTCGGAGCACAAACAAAATTGCTCAGTTTCTACGTATGAACCTTTGAGAGGGAAGATGCAGAAATTTTCTGAAACGGTCGAAGGGGGAGGGCAACATTCTATGTAAATCTAAAATTGTGATGAAAATTTCAAAAAATATACAAGGTTGCTTCCAGCCTTCCCCAAAGTAGCTATTGATCCGTCCCTAGCACTTTTTGGTTGCCGAATAGTGCTAGGGACGGATTAGTAGTACGGCAGAAATTCCAGAAACTGACTTTCTTAAGTTGGCTGATAATTTTGTAGCACTCTAACTAATGCAAATGCAATTAAAAAGAAATGAAGTGAGAAGTCAAGATTTTGATTCAGGAAACTTTTGAAAACGTGAAAAACATAAGGGCGTTCCGCGTTTTAGTGTAGGAGCTTTCATTCAGTGACAGAGGACGTTTTTTTCTGGTAGGCCAATGGTTAGTAATAACAATGTTCACTAATTTCCATGAACGCCTAAAAAATTTCATTTTTCTGTAGTCGCAGTGTTTCAAAAACAGTGTTTCGATTGATTTCCGAGTGTTCCAAAACGTTGCTGAGTGTCGTAGACTGTTGCGGCATTTTAGTGCAGCGGTTTCCACTGGTCGGAGTGCGTTGCAGAGCACTATTCTTGTAACACCTACGACACTCTGCGACACTCTACGACTCAATGAAAACCAGGCTTAAGTCTGCGACACATTGCAAAACTCTACGGCTCTCTGCGAAACTCTGCTACTCAACGGAAACTAGGCTTTAGATGGCATATTGAAGAGAGCCTTTAGAGCATAAAAAGTTCACATCTATTTTATTATCATTCTTAGAATCCACTTTGCTTCGTTGTGTCAATTATAATGTATTTGCTTTGCAAATGATTCAGGACAACAGCTGATGGGAGCCGCCTGTGCAATGCCTGTTCATTTGCATTAGTGAATGATAAAGCACTAAGATGTGTAGCACATATTGAAGTTTACAATAATTTAAATTTTGCACATGTCATTCTTTTATTCTCAATGTTGATGCAAAGGATACATTGAAAAATCCCGCCAGTTTTTTCATTTGACCTTGTCATTTGATGCAGCAGAGAGTTATGCAGGCAGCTATATGCATCCCAACAATACTTGCTGAAGCCAAATTCAGTACTGAAAATAATGTATTCTCTTCATTCCTGTGATTTTTGGATTTTCAACTGCTTTGAAGCATAAAATTAACTGCTTCTACCCCTATTGATGGCAAAAACTTAAGATCATACTATTTATGAAGAGCTTGTCAAGCGAATAGTATATACCAGAGGTTTCAATCAAAAAGATAGCACTCTCTATATCCGTTGCTTTCTAACCACCAACATTTAATTTTATCGACTCTATAAAAGTTCCTACAACAAAAACCATTTTTTACTCTGTTTCCAAGCAAATAAAACAGCTTCTCTACGTAAACAAGGCTGTCTTTGCAACAAAGCCTTTGCAAAAGACAACTGGTCTTTCAAGCCCTTGTTCCAACCACGCGCTGTCCCGACTACACCCTATTCTGACCACCCCTTTCTTCGTAAGTAAGATTTTCGTCTGGATCCGCACCTGCGTACGCTCATATAATTTTCAAGCGGTAATTTCCTACGAAGTATCCTAAATAAAGAAAACTTCCTTTTTAAAGATTACACACGTAAGATCGTCTTCTCATTCGTTTTATACAAACATTAAAGGGGACCAGCAAAGGCAAAGCAAGTTTTGCTTATTTGAAAGATATTTATTTTGATAATAAGAATGTGAAAAAATGGCTGAGTTTTTATTGACGTTTCAATTCCGTGATTTGCAACACGCGGGCATATTTTTCTTCCACGGCGATGACATTACCTCTGATGTCAGAGATGAACATGCCGAGCACAACGGGCCTAGCTAAAAATGTTGTCTGAAACAGCCAGTTTCTCAGAGTATAATC
>WIPJ01001003.1:132044-154389 GCA_018155075.1 Cassiopea andromeda
TCCCTGGTATTTTCCGTGTTCAGAAGCTCCTCAAAGTATTCTTTCCATCTTTTACAAATGTATATGTCTTCTGTCAGCAGTGCGCCAGTTTTGCTTTTGACAACTACACAGTCCCCTGTGTCTCTTTTCGCTCTCTCTCTGGCCTTTGCAATTTTATAAACTCTCTGCTCTCCCTCCTTTGACTCCAATTTTTGATAAAACTCATCAGCTGCTGCTGCTTTTGCTCTTGCCACCACCCTTTTGGTTGCCCGCTTTATTGTCTTGTATGACGCATTTGCTTCTTGACTGTTGTTTCTTTGCACATCCTTGATAGCCTGTAAAACAAAATTTCAAGCATCTTGTGAAAATCTTTGAAACTGTTCCAGGTGATATAGATTCTGCTAGGCACTCCTTGTGCTTACTCATCCTATTATCACCTTCAAGCTGAGAATGGCCCTATGACTCCTCTAGAGTTGTATTCAGCTGCTGGGTTTTTGTTGGCATGCCTGCTTTTGTGACTGCCATTTCTGATGTGTACTCCCTCTTGCGCTTAATCATGACTGTGCACGGTTATACCTCTTAACAGAATCAGAACTTGCTGTTTTAGACTTCATGTGACCAAGGTTCAAAGTTAGTTTCCAATCTGGACTGTTTGCCTCATGAAGTGCAGGTGATTTACCTAGGAGACTGTTCAAAATGATCACGAATATTCCTGGTTCATATTTTAATGAAGTATGGAGAGTCAACAATGCTACGCAAGGTACAATATTTTTCTATAGAACTAATTGATACAAAGTTCTTTCAAAACTGTGTTACTCTGTTACCTCTTTATCTTTAAAGTAATTAACACAGGCTAAACATAATTAAAATGGGTGGTACTGTGCTACTTAATTCACTTGCAAAGTGACAAGCTCTGGCTGGGCCTAAGCCCCAGAAAAAAGCTTTGAAATTCACAAAATATGAGAAATAGTACATGATACAAAAAGATCGGAGCGCACACGATGATGTGAAGCAGTTAAGTCGGTGTCTTTCCGGTTTATCATGGAAAACCATTCCCGTCTTCTTTTAACGGAAAGAGCTCGCATTTCTTCGTCACCATGCAGCAGATTCTTTGGTATACTAAAACAGCTTTTGTCTTTTTCCCTGTTAGAGCGATTAGAACAGCCCGACACAGCACAGAAGTTCACCACCTCCTTCTGGTTTAATTTCTAGTGCTAGATTACTCCAGCATTGCATTCTAGGAATGTACCATACTCTCACATACATCGACAAAAGCCCTGTCCTCCAAGATGGCGGAGTTTTAAGTGTTGCAAGGACGTGACGTCATGCGAAAACACCATATTGCAGTCAGAAATTGAAGGTACAGCAATACTCTTAAGCCTTGGGCTTAGAAGTCCAGGAGGAGTGACATAATCAGTTTCCTTGAAATGCTTGATACACACAAATGACCATTTTGAAGGATTCCACTTATCTCTGCAAAGTGCCCTCATCCAAAGTTCTCTCCTATTCGTATCTAATGGGAACCTAAAAGTTGCAAATTACTTTATATCAACCAAAACTGCTTAATACCAAAATCAAGCAAGATATCTTGCCAGTTCCTAAGCCTTATTTGGGAAATTTTTGGAGGAGTTGAGCACGACATCAGACATCACAATCTTACTTATCACAACATGATGTCTTAAGAGACATGGTCAGAGCAATCTCAGAGGAATACCCAATGATATATAATTTATTCAATCTAGCTATGACCTGGAAATACAATTATATATAAGAAACATTTGCTTTACCAAATTTATTAAAATTTTTTGTGGTTCATCGAGCAACGACAACATACTGTATTTGGGTTGATAACTAGCATAACAACAAGGGTACTGCAATTCAAGAAGAAAGGAGTTTTTGTTTTCTTAGCTATGTACCACTAGTTTTGATCCCAACCTACCGATGAAAAGAGATCGTGAACTCGGGAAGATTTGCTGTTCCACTACTGGTACGGCCATCCTTGCAAAGTTTCTACCTTTCCTGGCAATTTAAGCACAACAAGAGATAACCATTCCATGCCATAACAATTTTGAGACAAAATAAAAAGAATTCCAATTTAAGCATTTTCTAGGACGACAATTAAAGATATCTATCGAGGATCTGTCAAGAACGTGTGTACACCGTATAATTCTTTCTGCAGTACGAACAATATACGAACAATATCTTTATGATTGACCTCCAGTTTACGGATCATAGAAATACCATGTAAATTCGAACTAGCGCCCTGTGGGATTATTTTATTCTTAATGTTTTTTACCTGGATTCTTATTCATAGTGGACGCTCATTAGGTACTGGACACGTAATAATTTTTCTAACACTTGCAATGAAAGAAATCATAGACAAAGTGATTTTGAATTTATATCTTGTTCTCAAAACAAACAAATGACAAAATTTTTGAAATCACTCAATATCTACATTATCGTTCTACTAATCATCTGATAAAATGTTACAATGGAATTGTGATTCCTCAACATTGGAATCAGTAATTTCAAAAGGGTTTGCGGTGTCTTGCTGTTCACTGAGTATGGTAATTTGTTCTTTGAGAACCTTATAACACATAGCACAAGGGGTTCCTGGTTTACAACAGTAGATTTGGTTATCTTCATCATCATTGTCGTCGATTGTTAAAGCGTAATTCTTGAGCAAAGAATCAATCATCTCTTTAGAAAGGAATATCCCTGCGGCCAATTTTCAAATGGTCAGAGGGAGACAACACTACTCTCACTCGTATAGGACATGTACCAGTTGAATTATCAAAATTGCTAAATCAACTTTTGAAGGCAGAAATAGGATGTGGTATCTATGTTGAAATCACTGGGAAAAGAAAACGGGAGGTTGGACTTGTGGTACCAGCAAAATTATCTACCCGGACAAGCTGTAGTCGAACAGCAAAAGTCTTTGATGAACAATTGGTTAAAATCAAAGAGAATTTTTCTACCTAGGAATTGAAACACAGAGAAAAGGGATGTACAGGAGAATTCTAGTCTATACCGTTTAGCTCACTTTTATGTTTCTTGAAAAGTAATAGAGAAGACCTTTGGGAATGACTGTTATAACTTGTTCTTGAAAGTGATTATCTTGTATTTTCATGTCTTTTGTGGGCCATGTTAATTTTTCTGAGTCAATCAGTATGGTAAATTTATTGTCACTCTGGCTTTTTTCAAGATAACGGAAGCACTTGAAAGCGGGCCAAACTTTGAATAAGTGCCCAGTCTCCTTGGACAGATTTCGAATAAGCGCCCAGTTTCTTAAGATGAACGCTAATTAGCAGGGGCGCTTATTGAACTTACAGCGTTTTACCTGTGCGCTAATTCGTAGGAGACGTTTATTAAGTGCTGGGCGCTTAATTTGATTATTACGGTACTAGGGCTAGACTGAGCGCTCTATTGTTCAAAGCCCTAGAGATAGAATAAACACTAGAGTGTAACCTTCTTATCGGCGCCAGAGAGAGGTATAACCTTCCAGTGAACAAGAATGAGGCCGCTATAGGCGCGGCTCCCAATTCGAATTTATAGGAGACTATGTTCTTCCTATTATTGCTTGTTTGTGACTACCCCTCGTTGGTTCGTTGATGTTTCACTGTTGTCTTATTTTACGTGCAGAGGACACGGAGCCAGAGAAACACGCTGTCTGTAGACTAATTTCTGATTGACTACACAAAACAAACTACACACATATATACAGAATGCTGCTACGAAACGAAACAATGGATAATGAGTTGCTGTTGAATAGGTAACTCTTTGCATGAGCTTGATGTTTGTGTCAAAATTGAATGGATGAGAAAATGACCTTGGCTACAATGTTTACGTTCACTACAAAGTCATGGCGATGAAACGATGGAAGTGGGCGATGAACCGATGGACCTCAAGTTTACGGTTAGTTTACGGTTTTTTTTGCTGTAAACGCCTAATCTTTCCTTTGTTTGTTTACACCTGCTGTGGGGAGCTGAAGCTCAATAAAGCCAGAAAAACTGCGTTCCCTAAAACTAGAATACTCATTCTACAAGCCTATCTACTTTTCACGTCTATTATCTATGATTTCTACTCAAAGTTAGTGCTTTCAACAACTCTGCTCTCTGTCAGCAACATTTTAGTCTCTGATCAAAAAACGACTTTCGATCAGGCAAATCTCCAATTATAGCTGATACAAGTCAATACTGATGTTATTTGCTTAGATAACACCTATGTATAAGTGTGGTAAAAACTTTTGAATGATAATTTTTGGCGTTTTTATATAAAAAATCAACATCTGAAGCTAGCACATCTCGACAGGTGCGCAAAAATTAGGGTGAGGAGGGAATACAAAATAGCAACTTCGCATCAGGTAAATCTCCAGGTATGTATGAAATAAATCAATTCTGATTTCGTTTCTATAAAGAACATATATGTGTAAGTGTGGCATAGCTCTTCACGAAAATTCGTTGCCATTTTCTTTGAAAAGTGGACAGGTCTAAATGGCACAGAATTAAGGGCTTGGGTACAGAACAGCGACTCTCCTTCAAGCAAATCTCAAATTACAGTTCAAATAATTCAATTCTGACGTCATTTGTTGAGAGAACACCAATGTGTAGTGTGGCAAAAACTCTTGACGAAAATTGTTGGCGTTTTTATATGGAAAATCAACAGCTGAGAAAAAGGCATCTCGACAGGTAAAGGATAAGTTCATGAGAACGTGATGAAGAATACTGACGTTTGAGCCAGCAAATTGTAACGTACAACTTATATAACTGAATTCATACATCGCGTGAGTGTGGTATATAAGTGTCTAGCAATTAAATTTTGTCCGAGATGTTTATTTTCTCTTAAGTCAGACAGATGCTTTTTAGTGTATAGAGCTCCTTATATGCCAATTGAGGACCATGAGATGGACCCCAATATTTTAAAAAATGCAAGATAGTTGGTCAAAAGTTGGCCATGATGCGAGAGAAATTGCCCCTGTATATTCTGTTGCATTTCTTTTACAAACATTAA
The DNA here is from genome assembly GCA_018155075.1 of Cassiopea andromeda. Taxonomy (NCBI): domain Eukaryota; kingdom Metazoa; phylum Cnidaria; class Scyphozoa; order Rhizostomeae; family Cassiopeidae; genus Cassiopea; species Cassiopea andromeda. Next base: position 137,034 of record WIPJ01001003.1, read on the forward strand.
TTGATCAAACAGTCAAGACACCCAAGGATCACATGGCCCTACTTTTCACAATATTTTTATGCAATACCCCTGTTCAGTTGACATAGTTGCTCTGTTGTGCTTGTTGAGGGTGCTCCTGAATGCATAAGTGTCCCCGTATTTTGAAGGCTTCCTACATCCCTGGTGTAAAGTTGGGACATTCAACATGCAACAATTGACAAAGTTCACTATTTCAGCAGCTAATTTTTTTTACTGCCAACTCTGTCATTTTTTGTTGTAATCATTTAGTATGGTGTGCAGTAATCTTATATGATAATGCTATTACATCTGCATTATGCACAGTTTCTGTGTGTATAACTTAAAGATAGTAGGCCCAGATACCTGTAGTATTCCTTGCCAGCTACCAAAATGGCATTTACCATAGATTTCATCCTTTAATAGGATGCCTACTGGATTCCAGCATCATGCTTTAACTAGGTTCATTTGACCAATCAATAAGTTACACTTCAAGGAGGTGAAATGGAGAGGAAACTTATGCCTTGAAGGGAATGCTATCTAAAATAAATAGCATAATTAGTTAATATTATAGCTATTCTGATCGGAAATGTTCACCACACATACAGCTTTACTTTGAGGTAGCGACTCAGCATGTATCCAGAATTTAACCAATTTTATAAGAAAAATGTGACAAGTCGAGTGCTTGCAATACAAAAAAGTGCTTTAGACTTGCATTACTTGGATCTGTTGTAGGCGTTGGAGGTGCACGTCCATGCTACCTCAACATCCCACTTTTCGCAAAAAGAACAAAATATGCCAACAAAACTGCTATCTAAATATATTTGAAATATACTGTACATTCCAACGTCAAGCTTTTTACTTTAGTGGCACTCTGAGCACTTCCGATGTACACCGATTAAACTTGACAAGTTTTCTGTTTTCCAAAGGAATGGTTGCTGCAGCTATGCTTTTCAATACTTTCCTGTGCTTCATGCATGCAGATGCTTTCTGGCTCATGGATTACAAAAGTCATAGATTAAAAATGAAAAAAATATATGCTAAGAATTTCAGTCTATGTGTGCCGTGTGCAATATAATACTATCTTGTGCTGAAACTTCGATGTATGCTAACTCAAAAGAGATTCGATTGCAATTTACGAAAAGCTTGTAAACAGTTTTTCTTGGAAATGGTTATTTCTTTCGCTCGCTTTGCTTTTTTCTGTGGTGTAAAATGTTAAGTTATCTCCATATAAAAGCTCTCTCTAAGACAGCGAACAGATATGTTCTGGGACGCCGGAACACGGGGGCAAAGTAGGCATAGCTCCCTGCTCTCGAAGAGCGGGAGCAGGGAGGACAAAAGTGTCCTTCTTGTGCCGTCTGCTAATGCGATGTTTTCACATTTTCTTCTTATAATCGCTCTTCTCGCAGGCTCGATCTCTTTCTAACCTCAGAAATTCATGATTTGCTATGCAATGCAAGAATGATAGGGAGTATATGTTTGTGAAAAATGCCCTTTAGCAGCAGCAGTTTTAGGAAGGCCGCGCCACAGTCCCCACGCTTTTAGTATCCCTTAGAAGCCTGGCACCTAAGAAAAAATTGATAAGATATCCAAGCAAAACAGAAAAAATTTTCAGAGTTTGAAAGCGTGATGTCTTTGTTCTTATGGGGGTGAACTGATCAAACACATCCAATCACTGATCCACTTGCGTTCGTTCGTTTTGTGCAGAACGCGTGGAATCGAATCGTGAATGTGCTTTTTTCTTGAAAAGTAAGAAACTCATAAGAGAAGGCAGTTTTGTATGGCAGGTGCATAAATTTTATTCTCTTACGTTCCTTCAAGAGTGCTAGCGTGCAATCTTTTGAGCTTTTAGATTTTAGTTCATATTACATTTTCTTTACCTTCTGCTCCAAAGATCAGCAATATGGCTCTCTTATGAAAAACTGTATTTGCAACACCTAATCTCAAGATAGCGTTGTCCAGCAGTCTTAGCACCTTCATTTTGAAAATGTTTCTTCGGGGCCAACCATGGTGGGCCCTAGAGTAGACTCTGGAAACAAGAGAATGTTTAACACACCTTCAGTAAATTCTGCTTCATAGATTAGAAATACGGCACTCCTGTCAAATACTTCAATTGCAAAAACTAACTTCAAAATATCATTTTTCAGCTATCTGAGAGCTTTCATATTAAAACTGTTTTCTCCTACGCCTACCATGGTGGGTTTTATAGTAGATACTGAATACGGGGGAATGCATAGTACATTGTAAGCCATCGATATCCATGCTTACCCTCCTGCCCCCATATTGATCGGTGACAACAGAGCAGCTTGCTGATCAGGTAGATTCAATCAAATTTAACTTAACACTCCCCAAGCAAAAGTGTTCTCGCAACGTCCCTGCATGAATGGTTTCAATAGGAAAATGTAATGCACAACCGTGATGCATAACAATTTCAATGGACAAACCTCGAAAAATACTCGTTGTTAATAAAGAATATTCAACCAGAGGCCCTGTGGATGATTTCAGCCCCGGGCCCCCCAAAACCACAACTACCCGTAGCTTTAAGTTCTGATGCCATTATGACGTCATGATAAGAGCAAGTGCCCCTCTCTAAAATTCTGCCGCCGCCCATACTCTACTATTGCTACTGCGTCCCTGGAAAAGTTAGCGTTTTCCCTTGTGGTTATGCAAAAATCACTGAGACTAATTTTCCATTATGTAAATTGTGAAAAGCATAAGGTCCTCTATGATACATTGACAATGACCAATTTCAACTTTTGCCTTCTAGTTTGATTGCGTCCTAGGAAGATATAGACTAATGGGTTAGATCGTGTAAATAAATGAGCATTACCAATTTAGCATAACCACCTCAATATGTTATTTTAAGTACTTCTCCAAAGATTACCTTTTTTAGTAGTTTAAATAGTTGACTTTGTTTTAGTTTAATGAACTATGCATTACACTAATTGTAAAATAAGTACATAAAAATAATTTTAGTAGAGCGGAAAGGTTGAAAATTAGTTTAAGAATCTAGTAGATGATACCAGTAGATATTAGAAGTGAATAATCAAGACAAGGAGTTATTTAAGGAAAACAGAATTCGATTTAAGCACAACTAAGGAATTCTTGGACTCCGTTTGAGAAATTCGGGATTTACAAAGTGGAAGCACTGATTTGTTGTACTGTAGAGACCAGGCTGCATTCCATGTCGGTAGGACCGAATATGTCAGGTTTGAGCGTAGGAAGGAAAATCTCCTATGCTTCGGCATATCAGTTACAGAAAGTCCCTTGTAATGTAATGTAATGTAATGTAATGTAATGTAATGTAATGTAATGTAATGTAATGTACTCAATTATTTATACACGAACAAACATAGCCCTTCAGCAACTAAAATATTACATATGCATATATGCACTTTAAATGATATATTAAGAAAGAAAATATTAACAGGCATAATACTAATATTGCTGCTCTTCCAAGGGGTTGTTTTTTCAATTATTATTTTTGATCAGCCAATAGATGTGCTTTGAATTTCTTTTTGAAGCATTTGAGGGTTTAGGCCTCTCATATATCAACAGCCATATCATTCCATTCCACTCCATAAGTCTTGGACTTTGGGAATACCTTTATTCCCAAAGTCCAAGACGTATTCCTAATTGGAATTTGCAGTATTATGTAGTTTCATACTGCAACTTGTTCATACATACTCCTAATTGTACTCCAGATCAAGCCTGTTGCAGTTTCTCTAAGATATCAAAGCCATGTTTGTTGATCATCTCAGTACCAACTTTTTTACCTGAGAAGTTTTAAAGTAAAATCAGCGAATCCGTGCAAACAGTCATTGCAAAAGCCCGACTTTCTTTCTGCGATGATCATTGTCTGATTTTATTGCAAGATAAAACTGACGAATGCACTCGCGTGGTTTAGGACTGGAGACTAAAGCATGATTCAAGAACGGTGGGAAAACCTAAGAGTGAGTGTTTTCGTACCGTTTACTCCAAAGTATGGAATAATCAGAGACTACAAATAGCTGCCAGGTGGTAATTGGAAAATGTCCTGAGAATTAAAAAAATAAATAGGTGTGTTGGAATAATATAAGGGGAGAGTTAGAAACCTAAGAACCATACATTCATCAATGAAGTTCTGTGAAATTTAGGAAAAAGTACATAGATGAGAGATATAGAGCGAGAGAGATTAAATGACGCTTGGAACATCATCATTATAATCTTCGTAGAATTCTTGGATGCACTCCTTCGGTGGGCAACTTTATACTTGGTCAGGAGTCCTTGATGTACGAGTGGTGTTTAGAATCGTAGTGGAGAGAGTAGACATTTTAATAGCTATTAACTTTTATCTTCATTCCAACTTCACTGTACAAATGGCTCGGCTAGGCGACTCATGCCTCTGCCGTTGAACCAGCGAACTCTAACTTAAGATGCACGTAGCTCTAACTCTAATTCTCTAGGTCTTCAAAGCTTCCCAATTCTCTACGAGGGTAGAGTAATCGTTACTCAGCATAAACTACAATGCACGAGTAATGCTAGTTTATTCTATTATACCTAGTCTAGTCGTGTATGAGGCAAGGGTAAATTATCCTGAATCCTTAAACAATAGAATGGAATTCTGCATAATGCACAGTCATTATTACGGGGTTTCCTGTGGTATGCCGAGCTTCACAAAATTACTATGTGTGTATTACTTATGTCTAGCCTAACTTATTTCATAACGACTAATGTACAATACTTTTGGACATATACGTGCGTCTTACAATTCAATAAATAGATAATACCGATATACACATATGCTTACATTTCCTGGAAATCATAATGATTCTGTTGGCTCATTTCCAGTCGAGCCCTCGACGTATATCACGAACAACTAATATGTGACAGCCCTCTCAACCTTTCGCAAGCTTTGAGAGTCCAATTACCTAATATACCAATTCAAAAGGAAGTAAACCTTTACAGTCTTCTACAATTTCTACAAGCACTGCGAGTCTAAATACCAAATAACTAAATGTGAGACGTCCTAATACAAGATACAATTACTTTCACAAGCCATTTTATCTGTTCTAATTTTCCATGTATAGCTCCGTACTTTCATTTACAAACTAGCAGTATGACAGTTCTATCACACAAGTACTAAGAAGAAGTCTGTAGAAGAGAATAACAAACTGTATTGATTTGAGCAAACAAATTTCAGAAGAAACTCGATACCATGCCATGAGACTGAAGAACTGTAGCTGAGGTTGGTTGGATGCCATAAATCCATATGAGCTCTCCACAGTTAGTGACCCAATTAGTGCTTGAAATAGGACTTGCTTTATTTTATGCTGAGCCAAATGTCGAACTGCAGGGTCTAATTCTGAGATCGTGTGTGACAAATATTGGCAGACTTCTTTGCCCTTTGTGCCTTTGCTCTACGCTGAGTAGTCGATTGTGACAATCACTCTATTAAATTTAAATTCTTCATCTGCTTGCCCCTTTTCATTTCTACACGGAAATACACAACAGTTGACTTTTGAATGTATTGGCGCATCATCCAACAAATAATGGCATGGCAAATTTCCGTTACCATTTAATGTCCGTCTCAAGCTAATATGAGAACAGCATATATGCAGAGAAGGTGTTACCTACGTTTTCCAACAACCTGATGTGCATGGCTAGCAAACACCTTTCATTTTCTTCTTTCTACTAGAAGTTTTCAGATTATATTCCCCAAAAAAAATTCGCCTTTGCATACGTGCAAGCATTTTATTTAATATGGTTATTTTGCCTATTTGAATTATGCGCAATAGAAAATTCTTAGGAGTTTTAGGAGTGTAGTTGGCCAGGCGATAAATATACCTTGCAGGCTTCGGCGTTCCACTAGACCATCCCATTTCTAAGTTAGCCTTGTCATGATTCAGTAAAAGAATACTGATAAAAATGTCTAGCGTGAGATCAGCGTGGAATGGAACCTGGATTAGAGGTCGGTCGGTTCTGCTAGGACCCTGAACTAAAGCTGGCAAATGCTCCAAAGCGAAAATTAAACGCCTTATGGCTGACCACGCCATTGGTGAAATCAACTTAAATTATGACCGAATAATCGATTATTCGATAAATATCATACCGCATAACCGAAGAGTGAAATCAAAAGGTAAAGACGACAGCCCTGTTAAATAGTACGCTGCTGACGTTAATCTCATTTTGAAAGTATTACTGAAAAACTGCACAAATTCGGCAAAGTAAGACAAGCTTCCTATACTCAAATACTGTAAAATATTTTTGGTTGCTGAGCCTCATTTGCATGTTCCACATAGTGACGCAAGTGCGTCAAAAAGCGTTCTCTGAAGATATCAGGGTTGTCCTTCTGCCTACTTCTTAGTCTGTAATTGAGCTTGGTCGGAGGGGGGGATACAGAAACTCAATTAAGAGTAGGTAACTCCTGCATTTCCAAAGGTTTGTGTCAATAGGGAAATTTTATGTAAGGCCTCTCTACACAGGAAAAGCCCTTTTTGCAGGATATAATAGATTTGAATCACCAACAATCTTCATGCTGAAAAGGAGAACCTGAGCCCTCAACCTGGAGTCAACTGCAGTCTTGTACATGTTATTGTGAACATGGTTAAAAATACTATTATGGGCAAAAAGAATGCTCATAGTAAAAGTTTTTACATAAAGTTTTACCTCTATGTCTTGGAAAGGTTTCCTTTATAATCTTGCCCCATTGAATAACTTTTAATTTTGAGTATATCAGTGGTTTCTGTGCAGATATTAATTTTTAATATTTATTAATGTATCCTGTTTTTCTACTTAAAACTTACTTGTCCAAAAGAAGGTACTTTCTCGCGCCCACAGTACTATGTTCCTTGGCAATTTTTATATAGAAGGAGCAGTCAATTCACCCCAAGGAAATCAAGCAGGAGTATTGTGTAGATGTTTTCTCTAAACATCTGATCAAATGAAAGCTATTGCAATCCTTCTAATCAAAAATTGCTAGTCTAATGGAGCGTACTTAATCGCTAACGGTGCCATGTTTAGGGCCATTTTTTTATAGAAGAAGCTGTCACATGTCCCAGAAAAACCATGCAGAAGTTCTCTGTCAAAATATTGACTTCTGCTATCCTTTTACTCAAGAATTACTTGTCCAAACGAAGCACTTTCTTAGCTCCTCCCCAGACCTGACTGAAACACATCCGTATTAAGGTGCTATATTCGCGGAATGTTTTTGCTCAGCAATATAGGCCAAAAACCACTCAAATCTTTATGCATGCTCTCTGTAGAAGCACTCTCTAAAGATAGTTAGAAAATATTGAGTCCTCTCTACTTCCACACAAAATTTACTTGTCCAGAGGAGACAATTTTTTGCACACGGGGCCATGTTAAAGGGAAATATTTTTATAGAAGAAACTGTTGTATGGCTCCAAAGAAATTATGCAGGTGTCCTGTGTAGGTACTCTCTAGAGAGATGTAAAAAAAATCGGCATTACAATATTTCTACTCAAAAATCACTTGTCCAAGCGAAGCAGTTTTTTAATCCCTCCCCATAGGCAAGGAGTGGTGCGCTTACGCAGAGGGGCCACTTTTGAAGAAGCTGATTGTACAGAAATCGAAGTCATAATTCTCCAGAAAGATTATGCAGGCGTACTTTTTCAAGAGAAGGAGTTTTTTCATACATCACTGCAAGTAGGCCGGTCTGATATAATTCGTGTTGAATGATCGTTGTACTTGTTGGGGAGACGAGAGCGATGGTCTATTGTTTTAAACAAAGCTTGCGATCTGTTGTTCAACCAATCATATTGAACAATTCTTACATCGTAAACGCAAGCGCAGAACGATTTTTGTTTCTTCACGCACGATGTTGCTTCATAAACTAAACATAAACATAAAATAAACATAAAGTTTATGTTGCAAACATAAACTAGATTTTGCACTGCTGGTTTCCCGCCATTCCGTTTGACCTCTTTAAAAGCCATCGTAAGTAGCATTACGTCACCTACCAAAAAAGCCGCTTGTGCGCATGCGTTTACGATGTAAAACGTTGAGCACAAACCGTTTTTGAACAAATCAATCTCATCTCCCCAACAAGTACAATGCCATATCAAAGCACATGTTCTGTTAGATGGAATGCTGCCCAATTTGTAAATACCATATCTACTTACTTGTAGCTGTCTTTTTCCACAATCCAGTAAAAGAAAAAAGTAGTGAAAACTTAGGCCACAATGGAAACTGACAGTAAACTGAGGAGAAACTAGGCGTAAACTGACCACAAACTAGAGGTCGATCGGTGTTAAGTTTTGATAAAAGGGAGGATGTAAAGTAGAGCTTGGAATCGGCTACGAGTTATTTACGATATATATTGGAAATCTATATACATGTGTGCATTTATCTTGTCTAGAATTCTGAGAGTTGGCACTCGGAACTGGCAATAAGTATATGAAGTTGTACAATACTCAGTTTAGGGCTCATCAAATAGAAGCTTGTGTAGTCTTTACATTTTCATTAGGTAAGGGATCGTTCATGATTGTGTACCATTAGGACAAAGTGTGGCTTGAAAGGATGCTAAAGTGTTTATGTGTAAGTTGATTTTGGTATTAAAAGAAGGGCTGAAAATGATGGGGGGGCATGAAAAAGCATTATCTCGAAGACTATTGTCACTCCTTTTTTATTAAATATTCATGGATAATGTCCTTTCTATAATAACTCTTAATCCTTGTTCTGTACATTCCTTCTTTTTATTGACTTCAAAACTTTTCTAAGGCCTAGTTCATACAGCGTATTATGAGCGAGGCGAATTAAATTATTGCATGAAAAATTTTCTAAGTGTCAATTCAATGCGCAGATAATTCGCTGTATGAAACGAATTGGCTATTCGAAGCGCATCAAATAATTAAATTCGCTCTTGATGCGCTCTTATGAGCGAATTATCAGCGTATTATACGCTTTGGTTTCAGACAGCGAATTAAGTGCGAGGCGAATTGAATCCAAAAGTGGTTCAATCACCCAAAATCGTGTGATTGCCGATAGCTTTTAATGATTCGGACATTTTGCGCATGCTCACCGATAAGGGCGCCAAACTCATTTGTAATCAAGATGGCTGCTTTCAGGAAACATATAGGAAATATTACTGAAGGGAAAATGAATTGCGAAGACGATACAGATGAAAAAGAAATAGAAGATGAGATAGTTGGCAGTAAAGAAGAAAACGAAGGAGATGATGATGATGATGGTGAGACAGAGGAAGTTATAGAAGGCCTAGGCCAAGAATTGGAATCCCAAGGCTCTGTTACCTTGAAAAGAAAGGGTAGAGCCGGGCGAAAACCACGTTGGCCAGAAGAGTATGTTAACGAAATTGTGCAAATTATCTGTGAAAATGAATACTATCGAAGAAGATTAATATTTACAAACAGTAAAGCTTCAAAAAATCTTGAGATTTATGCGAAAATAGTCAACCAAGCCAAGGCTCATTTCAGCAAAAGTGGTGGATATCTGGAACACTTTGACTTTACACCAGTTCAGACAAGAACGAAATTTAAAGCATGTGTTGGCATATGTAAGAAAGCCTCGATGAAAAGGAAGTGTGGGTCTGGGATCACTAACTTTATGGATCAGCAGCCTGCCTGGTTTAAGCAACTGTTTCCTTTCGTGGAGTCAAGGGATTCCTGTGATCCTAGTTTTGCTTTGGAGCCCTCTTTTAGTATATCAGCATCTTCTCCTGAAAACAGTTCAGAAGAATCTCCTGCAGAATCACCTGACTCATGTACCTCAAAATCATCTGATAAACCACCTGCAACAACACCAAAAAGCTTGCTAAAAAAACAGGATTTGTTTGTGCCAACTCCACCAAAAAGGGTAAAAAAGGACACCACTACCAGTGTAATGAAGGAAGCAGTTACTGCCTTCAATACATTTGCTGCTAAAGATCCTTCAAATGCTCTTATCGGATTTTTAAAAGAAGAAAACGAAAGAAACAGGCAACATGAAAAATCTATGCTGGAGATGCAGATGCAAATGTTTCAAGCAATGATGGCCTCATTTGGAGGATACCAACAACAAGGACAGATGTTTCAGCAGCAGCAAGCATCATTTTCAACAAGAGAACCACACTGTGCTGTAAATCAATACATGCCTGGAGAAAAACAATCAGGAAGCTTTGAGAACAATCCAAGAACCAATTCTGGTTGGTTAGCATATATGAACAGAGAAGATTATATGTAATTTGCAAGTGAGTTTGTTAAGCTATAATTAGCTAGCTGTCTTATGTAAATGGTCAGGCATTTTAGCCTCCATCAATTTGAAAATGTCACTTATAACATTCTACAGTTTTGATGAAGCATGAAAATGGTTTGTTATGAAATTTATATAGGATACTTTTCATTGTACTATACATATTGAAGTGCAACTACAATGCAGTTCTCAAATACTGTTGTTTTTGGTTGAGATACCATTAGTGTTTACTAAAAACCCATTTTAAATCTTCAATGATGTGTCAGTCTTGATCAAGTTTGAAAATTTTTCAAAATACTTTGTTAGTTTTGTAATTGCACACCAAGCTCCCTTTCAGTATCAAAGATTTGGATAAACTTGAAAGTACTCTAAGTAAAGAACTTACTAGTGTCTCAGATTGGCTAATTCAAATAAACTTTCACTAAATCTTAGTAAATCTAACTTCTTGTAAATTCATTCTCAACTAAAGACTCTTGGCAAAAAAATTGAAATGAAACTAAATAATGAATTAATGAAGTAGAAGTAAAATACTTAAGTTTAATTTGCATTTTATTCTTTATCTTAGCAAAAAATGTATACTAAGTTATCTCCTATATGTATATTCCATTTGATTATATTCAAAATCCACTGTACACATGGCACATGGCCCGAAGGCCCTGATGGGTTATTTCTATGTCTCAGTCAGCTTTAACTATTGATACAATTAACTATGTAATTAGAACTTCTATATTGCTATTCTTTTGTTAAAAGTTTGTATCACAGTTAATTGTACTTCATTGATATATTGTAATTAAGCTGAGAATATACATAAAATTGAACTCAATTGACTTCAAAATGATGTGCTGAAACATGCACAAGTTTAGTAATGTTGTTTTTAATTTTCTATTGTTTCCCTTTTGTCAATTCATCTTTCAGATTGCTCTAGTATCCACCCTTTCCAAGCTTTTCATTCCAAAATTTGTTCTTGAAATTATCTCTGATTTGTGTTGCCTTTCGTGAACTGTCTGGGATTTTCCTGCATTTGGTCATATGAAGCATATTTCTAACAACTTCCCTGGGACGACGTTTTTGGGTTGTTTCATCCACAGTTAAATCCCATCCTCTAATTCCTTGGTCCTCTAAATCAATACACACATTATGAAGGATAATGCATGCAAGTGACATTGATTTCAATGTATCAGTGTGGCATTCATTCTTTCTGAGTAAAATTCTCCAGCGTCCCTTGAGCTGCCCAAATGCTCCCTCCACCACAATTCTTGCCCTACTTAAACGATAGTTAAAGTATCGTTGCTCTTTTGTTAAAATGGCATATGAGTATGGCTTCATTAGCCATGGTAAAAATGGGAATGCGGAATCACCAAGTAAAACAGGATAAATATCTACACCACCATCTTTCTTACAGTAAGCTGGGAGGACATTTCCATTTGAAATTTTGCTAAACAAGCTGGTAGATTGAAAAATTATGGCATCATGGCTGTTACCTGGATACCCACTACTTGCCCATGTAAACCTTTTATTAGCATCAACAATGGCCATTATCACAATGGAGTAAAAGTTTTTAAAATTGTGATACTCCTTTGCACTCTCCAATCCACCTTTTGGACACTTTACAGGGATATGACATCCATCAACTGCGCCAAAAGAATAAGGAAATTGCCAGAGTTCGTCAAATGATGTCATATTGTCTTTAAGTTCTTCTAATGTTTCAGGCATGTTTTTCCCAACACATGGTTGCCACAGTCGGCGTATCATTGCATCGCATACTTCCTCTACAATACCACATACTGTCGATGTACCTAAGCCCACCAGCTCGCCAATTGTATGTAGGTAGTCTCCCCTTGCAAGTCTGTAAAGGCAAACCGCCAATCTTGCCATGGGGGGTACTGGCTCTTCGCATATGGTTTCCTTTGTCAACAACTCTTGTATTTCTCCAAAAATATACAAAAACGTTGCTTTTGAGATTCGAAAGTTCATTTTGAATCGTTTGTTGTCAAATGTGAGCCAAACGATATTCCACCATCCCTGTAGTCTTGGGAGACGACGACAACGTCGAGGAGAAATAGGCCTTGAAATCTGTTGGTTAAATGCCAATAAAACAACATGAAAAAACAACAAAAGTGCTTGATTCCATTGTTGAGATATTTGAAGCAGCAAACGGGATCTGAGCTTTCGTCTTTTGTTGCTTCTCTTCTGAGTTGAAACTAGTTTTTGTGAGAACGCAAGGGACAAACACTGCATCAACTGGTATTTTTTTTTCTCCGTAGGCGCCATGTTGAAAACACACAAGTATTTAATACGCCTTATTAAGTTCGCTGTCTGAAACGACTTGACAATTTGGAGCGCTTGAACAGCGCATCAACAGCGAATTAAATTCAATTTAATTCGCCCCGCTCATAATGCGCTGTATGAACTAGGCCTAAGCAGCCTTTGTCAAATGACCTCGCGAGGCTTTAAGTTTCTATGCAAAAGATGTAATTTGATAGAAACCATTTTCAATTTATTATGAAAAGCATCTCAATGACATTTAGGAGCCAATTCAATTTCTTTGTTGGTGCTGTCAATAACTTGTTTTTGGCAGTTATGCCTCTAAGTTTCCTCTCATTTTGTCAGTAGTTTTTTCAGTATCTCTTCCTCTTGTGATATGGCACTCGTTGTATGGTGCTTTGTAAGACTCTCACATCGATAGAATGCAATGAAACAATATTAGCCAATAATCGAAAATTAACCGATCGTAGTGACGGGTAATTTAGATTCTATGAGCTGTGAACTGCAAGGAGCAGTAGACTACATGAGAGAGCGCGCACGCGCAGGAAGATCACTATTTAAAGGGCACGGAGTGAGGACAGGAGTTGTGAACTGAAATGGAAACTTTTATTATATATTCCAACTAAAAATACAACCGTAAACCTCACTTATTTGAGTCGCCTACAGGTGACTACTTGGATAGTACAAAATAATAATAATAAAGCTAGTGACATCTCAGTATAGAAATGCAAAATATCACAATGTGGGCGGGAGTGGGTGTGGCATGTAGTCTACTGCTCCTTGCAGTTCACAGCTCATAGAATCTAAATTACCCGTCACTACGATCGGTTAATTTTCGATTCTATTTCGCTGCTCCTGCGTCGGAGCAGAGCAGCCTACATGAGATTTTAAAGCCCTGTCCGAGTGAGGTGCGTGGATACATAATACACACAGGAGCTTGTGACTACAAGTCCTAAAGGTGTGAAGTCTAATTTGGGAAGTTTACTTCCCCCTAGTTGGCTCATTTCTCCACCCATTCTTACACATTACCAAAGTATAGCCGGCGTCTTGCGATTCTAGGTTTAAAGACTATGCAGACTCTAAGACTAGAGACTCAAAAGATGCAAAACAGGTGCAAGTGTGCATATAAACAGTTGTGAAAGTAACTTTGACTACGTTTCCTACCCATTATTGTTTTCTGCATTCATGACATCCTTGCTGTAGAGCCTCGTAAACCTTAATCTGAGCCCCGACATACTCTCTTCATGATCTCTTTTTGTGACACATTTATAAATTTGCTTTGCTCTGGTAGCTAGGCCGGACAAATCTTGTTGGATTTACAGTTCCATTTCATCACTGGCCTACATCATTACGTAGTTGTACGGGATTTTAGAGCGGATCTTGAAGCACTGTTGCTATAACGTAGCAATACACCGCGCAACATATTGATGACACGAAATATGCATAAATAGTATGTAAGACAAAGGTCGCATTCATCAATGCTGTAGATTATGACTAATTGCAAATATATAATCCTCAAAAACACACTACCAATAAACAGCATGTTATATTTACACTCGCAATCATATCCTCAGCAACATGAAAGATAATGACAATAATGTTATAAATGTAAAGGGCAAGTCAAATACTGTCTGTAGCGTGTTATCTACGAAACTTTGTGAAAGATGAATTCTGTATTCTCAATATCATGTTCAGAGACACTGGATATGCCTTCATAAACCGCAGCTATTTACAAGAAAGGGCATCATAGAAAACGCATTAAAATGTTCAAATATCACATTGTAAAATACAGTTCTCTTTGCTTGATTTTACAAACAAATCAAAAACCCCTTGTGTATCAGCATTTGGTCAATGTTCAAATAATCATGGTTAGCTATCATTTGCTACCTATAAAATGCAATGACACTTAATAAAACTTCCAATTAAAAGTCACATCTGCAACTTATACTACTTTTTCACACAAATCTGTAGTGGCTATAGTGCAGAAACGTAATGCCTTGTAGAAAGGATAATTGGTATTTGCAACTGTGTCTCCAGTATGCAACCTAACCATTTGCAACATGAGAAATAATACACTTGTAAGCATTCTTAGACTTTATGAGACTAGTGACGCAGCAGCATAACTAATTGTTTAGTAAGCAATAGTATCTATATGAAAGCTTTTCTTGCTATGGTGCTACCATAAGTCTTTCCTGTTGAATAGCCTACACCTTTGTCAGTGTGCAACTGTAAGAAAGAGACATAAAAGTCTAAAGAAAATTTCATGAAGTGAAGTCCAATTCATCAGCTGGATGGACAAAGTCACAAATGAAGAGGTTAAAAGAAAAATGAATGTGGAGAGAGATGTGCTGCTGGAAAGAATCAGAAGGAGAAGGTTCCAGTATCTTGGCCATGTCCTAAGAGGATCGGCAGGAGAGGAACTGAAGAACTTGGTGATGGTGGAGGGAACACACAAAGTCAAGACTAGAGGAAGGAAAAGAGCCAAGTGGACACAAACAGCCAAGGAAATCACCGGAGAGAGAAAGTTTGCGAATATCAAGGAGATAGCAGAAGACCGAGACAAGTGGAAGGAATTTTTGAAAAATGCCAACCTTCAATGGTGAAGAAGGCAAACAAAAGAAGAAGAAGAAGTCCAATTCAAAATAAATTGCATTGGACTCTGCTCTGATCTTAATGAGCAAAACTGACCCAGGCTCTTGCTAAGATGTGGTGTAAATGCACAAATACCCATATTAAAAACCCCAGAACATTGAATGAGATTTGTAGTCTTCCAGTTGCAACATCCACATTTTGTAAATATATCAAATCTACACCACTCTGCATAAACAATACTTCAAGGAGAACCAAACGTCAGCTGCTTTGAGTCATATGCTTTGCTATTGGAGCAGCTTTTTATTTCAAGCTACTACTTTGCTGATGACTGGGCGGTATAAATACATAGTCCTAAACAAGGACTTATATAGTGAGGATGTTGTGCTACCTGATAGCGGCTGTTGGTTGTAAATCTCTCTAGACCATCTTAATTGCTCTGTGTTGAACACCAAAATAATGGCCTACTGATGTTCTAACATAGAAAGTGACTGGCCATTCAGTTTTCCATGCTGTTGTAAACAAAGGTTGTGTACAAATTTTATCACTATATAGATGCAACAAGGCCTGTAGATATGTGACTAGATATTTTGCACTAATTCAGTTGGGCAAGTGGCCATAACAACAGAAGCAACAATGCAAACAAGACCCATAAGCTGTGCTTGATTGTTAGGATGGGTAAATAACAACACAGCTCTATTGCCTTCTTGAAAACTGTAAGTACCAGTAAAACCACAAGGACTTCAAAGCAGTCTGTAACATGTGATACATATATATATATATATATATATATACTTAAACTATTTGCTTTTAAGGAATACAGTTTCAGAACATGCAAATGAACCTTTTGTGAATGAAACATAGCCTGGATGTTAAGTAGTAAATTGGACATTATTTCTTAATGTAATAAAATCTTCCAATGACTGTTGTCATATAATAATGCAAAAGGTAGACGTTATGGTGAGATGTATATACTACTCAAACAGACTTGTCTATATGACAAAAAATAAAGCTGACACTGTAGTCTTCTGAAACTGCAAAGTGCTGTGCCCTCTGGGATGGGGCTCTCACAAATATATAATCACACTGTAAAAACTGCATATAGTGGAGTAAACAATTAATCAATCAAATCACATGACCATATATTGCATCATAATATTAACATTGGCATAGAATAGCAAGAAAGATGTCCAAGTTGGCTTTGGCTTTCTGCTTGCCTCTATCATTTGTAAGCTCTTGCTAAATTCACCTGTGAGAAAATTTGTTCATAAGTAGATTCATGTCAACAGTTTACTTGTCATTGGCTATAAATGCTAAGACAATGTGAAATTTTATTTACTATGTCTCATAGCAAACAGTGATTACATCAAATACTGCTTTCTTTTGCAGGCTTCTAGCCAATCCTACTTGTATTCATCCTCAGCAAAGCATGGAAGAAAATAGTCATAATTAGAAACATGCTATTTGTGCATAAGCATAGCCTCAAAAATTAGCAATTGGGCAAGCTGATTATAGTCAACTATGAAAGTACCAGTAGTACTATACTCCCATAATCAATAAAGGATCATAAATAAAATTTTACAAGAGCTAGCATTATTCACGTCAGTCCAGTGGTCTGTGACATGACTATCAATGCATTCTGCATTATTGTGTAATTTTTCCCATAAGTATTAGTTATTCAAGGATAGCTCAGTAATGAAAGTCTCTTGCTTTGATGTCAACATGAGAATTTCATAAATTCATACTCTGTAGTAAATCTCTTTAGCATGTGTTTTCAACTCCTATTTCCCAAAAATAGAGCTGAAGACCATAGTTGATAGTAGCAAATTCATTATCATTGCTAGTTTACTAACTCTCACTGAAAATCTGTAGCAAGAGTGATATACACTCTGACTTTTGTAATGATAATTATGATAGCTGATTCTAGCTCAATAGTAAACAACCTAATAATGTGTTGGTATAACCTGCACATTCCTATCAATAATTTGCTATAGCTGGAGCATCTCTTTAATGATGGTTTATATACAACCAATAATAGAGCTACGTATACATTCTCTGATGCTAGTGTATATGCATTCCATGATGCTAGCATGATGAAATGCTCTTACATCATATAGTATTTTCTTCCAGAAAAATGCTGTCTATAGCTCCGCAATCTAAGAGGCATGCATGCCTGGGAAGTCAGGCAAATTCGGGACTATATCCGAGCCTGTGCCGGCGGATTTTAAGAATCCGTATCAAGGAATTTCTCCATAAAAATCTTCTTAGATTACTTTATTCATCATACCTTTTCATATTATGCAATAAAATTTGCGGAAAA